>CM076581.1:1172298631-1172898631 GCA_034641835.2 Pinus albicaulis
TGTGAGTTAGAAAAGTTGGAATGCTTTTATGATTTAGAAAAGATGGAATTCTTTTATGATTTAGAATAAATCTCGAAAACTTTTATGATTTAGAAAAGATGGATTGGTTTTATGATTTAGAAAATATGGAATTCTTTTATGATTTAGAAAAAATTTGGAATACTTTTATGATTTATAAAATCTATTGCATTCTATTAATTATATTTATTATAAGACTATGAGCGAAATAGAGGAGGGGAAGGGGAGAATACACGGAGAATGGAGCCAAGGAAGAGGAAGAGATTATTCCAAGCATGCATACGGAGATAAGTAAACATATTCTTTAAAAATATTTTTGTTTGCATATGTGCCATGATTCTATAATGATTGAATTTATTTTCAATAAAAATTTCAGTGTATTAAAATTTAGATCTACACTTTTTTTTTCACAACGTTTATTATAAGCCTATGAGAGAAATAGAAGAGGACGAAAGGGGAGAATACATGGAGAATGGAGCCAAAGAAGAGGAAGAGAGTATTCCAAACCTCCATCAAGAGATAAGTAACCATATTCTTTGAAAATATTTATTTTTTCATATGGGCCATGATTCTATAATGATTGAATTTATTTGCAATAAAAATTTCAGTGTATTAAAAGCCAGACCTACACTTATTTATGCATTATTTTGATAAAACCCTCATGTGATCTTGTTTAGTATTATAGGCTCCGTATCCGGTATGGATATGATAATGCTACCCACTTTCCATTGTAGATCCGAATATTTAACCTACACTTACCCAAGCTCCTCATATAAAATGTTGTCAAGTCTTTCTGCAGCTTTTCCAATTATTTCTGCTATTATTTTTGAAGGATTCTTGCTCTTGCTTCAAGTAAATCCAATACTTCTACAAAGTAACTTGATTATAGATCTGATTTCTTGATGCCATAATATAAAATGAGTCTAATGGCTGATTTCTAGTGTCTTCCAGCAGAAACTGTGCAATTTCTAAAGGACGGTTTCTCTCTTTACCAACTCTCTCCTTTAGCTGATTTTCAGCTAGTGTTGATTGTGGGAGATCTGTTAAAACCTCTAAACTCATTTATTTTTTTTGAAAATTTTCTTGAGGTTTGACACAGCCTAAAATAAGGGAACCCAGCCCTGTTCTACATTATTTTCACACTGGCTTGCTTATACAATGTCCTCCTTGAGCCTATTGCATATTTTCCTGAGAGTGGAATTTAGCGCTTCTTCCTGGGTTGGTTTTTACTTCTCTTTTCGATCCATTGTTTAGATCTATAGATTCACATCAGATGAGCAGAAAACTCTAAGATGAGTGTGTCATTCCCACACTTGATGTGTTCCACCATTCTTCTATAGACAGAGTCTGGAATGGGCCAGGAAGCCTCTCGATTTCACCCTTCCTTGTGAAGGTGATGCATCTAGTAAATGCCCTGCCAATCTATCTCTAGTTTAGATCTATTGGTGTAATTCCATATTGCTGTGATTCCATAGTGGAATATCTTAAGACATTCCCTACTGAGCCTATATTTTCCCATTTGGAACATTGCATAATTGTATGCAAGGAAATAATTATGGTGTCAAAACTCTTCAAAATGAATAGAAGACAAAAATATATCCTTGTATGCATTATTGGATTAGATTATTAGAGAGGAAAAAGAGTAATCACATGCTTTATTATGTAAGATTATTTAGGGAAACATATATGCTTGTATGCATTGGAAAAATATAGTTTTGAGTATTAAATTTCTAGATAAAACGAAGATGAAATAACATAATATTTACTGTGTTAGCTCTCTTTTTGGCAAAATAATATGTATTTTACGAACCTAAAGGGATTAGCTATGGTATTAGCTTTATCTTGTGAGAATATTATGCATAGTTATTGGTTATATCTTTTGGATGAGAGGGAAATGTCACTTTGCATGCATGAAATAATAAGCGGTATGCGTTTGACCCTTGGAAAAGAAATGTGTTTATTTTTCCATGAAATATTTATTTAGTTTCCTTTGAAAAGAAATATATGTTTTACATGCAGGAAGAACAAGATATGTTATTGCATGCACAAAAATATAACTTGTATGTTAACTTTGTTTGAAATGGAGTTGGCATTGTTATACATAATAACCATTATGAATAGATGTTGGGTGGAAAATATGTTTTGGAAAAGAACATGTATTCACATGCATAAGTATAACATCTATTTCATTAATCCATTTTGAAAAGAAAACATAAGAGTAGGCAAAAAGAGAAATTGCTTGTTGGGATAATTATCTTGAAATCCTGTTATGCATTTGCATGCACAATATTATTATATTTTATGTTAGCTTTCTTTTGGAAATAATATGAAAGTGCATGCAATATTTTATTAGTGTTTGGTGGAAAGAGGATGCTTGATATTGATTTATTTGTTACTAATGCATGTGGAATGATGTTAAATAAGGAAACTAATGTCAATGTGGTTATGTTTTATAAATGCATACAAATATTTGTTGAAGTGTCAACAGAGACTTCATTGTTGGTTTATTAATATTTTATCTAATCATGATATCAAGTGTGCTTACTTGCTTAAATGGCAGGAAAGAAGGATGACTTGAGAAAAGGAAATTTCAAGTTTAACATTGTGGAAGATAAAGAGTTGTTAGTCCATGCAGGTTTAGTAGTTCCAATCGCACAATGATCCCTTGAAGGAAACAGTCTGAATACAAAGACGGATATTGATGATTTGTGGGTAAATGGTATCATGATGATTGTAATAGCTTATAGCTAGTTATGTTTCGTTTAAGATTATTTTTCTATGTAATTTTTATGACAATGGTCAAGGGATGGACTCCCTTATAACCATTGAGTGAGGGGTGATAACCGTCACGAGCGTTTAATAATAAAAATAAACGTTTGCTGGTTTTCACCCTATGGGGTTTCCAGGGTATATCAGTGTCTATTTATGTGATTGTTCATTGTGTCATTTTCATGATGTTAATTTCTTTCATGATGTGATGTTTATATTATCAATTAGGTGATGTACTAATTGAATTAAAATGATCATGGGATCGATAGATAGTTATAACAGGAAATTTAAGTTAATATGCTACAACAAGGACAATTAATGGTTGTGTAGCTCACTATGATTTTTACTAGATGTTTCTCTAAGTGATGATGCTGGGTACTCAAATGGTTAATGCAGAAATATATGAAGTAATTTATAAGGTTACACATTCGTAAATGTTGAAATTTTTTCCTAACTCCATGCATTTTTCCTGCGAGGTTATCGGGGTATGTTACAAATGGTATCAGAGCAAAAGGTTGCAGCACTGGCGCCTTTTGGGAATCGTTATGCAAAAGGAAGTAGAGGTATGATGCTAGTGGGCATCATCTCAGGTAGGATTTTAATTAAACTTGTAGTATACTACAATTAACATGAGATGCATCTTGCATGATTAATGACTGCATGAAAAAGTAGACATTTATAATGTTTCTTTAAAAGTTGTGCTCATGAAATTTTAATATGGATGTGGATAAAAGACAATAAAACTTCTATTGTACCTATGAACCATCTTGAGAACTCACTGTTTATATTGTAGATTAATTACCAACCTTTGCATGCATAATGTGAGAAAAATTATTATGGTGCATAAGAAAGAAAAATGGAAAAACATGGCTAAAGTTATCATGCACTACCTATAAATAATGAATACATGTTGGTTGGTGTGATAACTAAATAATATAGAAGTTGGGTTTGACCTTGAAGATGACAATGGAATGTTGAAAACAAAATATATATATATTTGAACGAAACTCTTTAGTTGTTAAAAATAAGCAACGAGTGAAATAGAACTCACATAGTGAACTTAAATTCAACAGAGACAGAAAAATCAGTGTAGTAAGCACTAGGTTCTCTTTCTTCATTTAGAATTGTAGAAGAAAGCTTGCATTCCATGTGTTCGACAAAAAGTGGTAATTGAGATCCACGTTTAGGCAAAAAATAATTTCATCCGTGGAAGTTTTGGATGTGATTAATCTTTAATATCAAGGGGTTTTCATACCTTGAGATCATGTCACCCCCATGGTGATTCCAAGAAAAAGTTATGTTTAGAAATGGATCCATAATTTGTTCAAATTTCCTGATTAGACGCTGTTGTAGGGATTGTTGGTTCTGTTATTAGCGGAAATTTTACCATTGATGATGTTAATATGATTCATGATGTTCTAGAAATTCTAGTTTTACTATCTCTATGAGAGTATAAACATATTTATGGAAATTTATTTCATCTCTGCTAACTAGTCCCTCAATGGTAGTAGATGGTATGCTTGCCAACTATTTGGAAGAATGCCTTATCCACCATACATTGCATGCTTGAAAATTGTTGTTAAAATTCCTCAATGGATGCAGATTGCATGCTTGAAAATTGTTTGATGGAATGTCGAATTGGTTGTAGATTGCATGATTGCAAATTATTTTCACAAAATTCCTCAATGGTTGTCGCTTATATGGTTGCAAGCTAATGGTAAGAGAAAAAAAAAAAAAAATCACATTTTGTGTCCTAGTGTTCAATGGGACTGTTAGTTCTCTACAATATTGATGGCTGCTAAGGTGAGACCTTAAATAAAGTATCATGCTATGGTATGCAACATATGTTAATGTCTTTTTTCTAAGCTACATGATTATTATTATTATGTGGAAATTTTGAATGTATACCACCTATATTACGTGCGATGAATTGTTGTCAATGTGCTTCGACAAATTGTGGACCCCATGTTGTGGGTCAAGTATAGATGCATGGTGTACATAAATGTTCCTTTGCCTTAATGATAATATGCAATGGAAAATTATGTAAATTACAGTGGATTTGTAGACATTGACTATTTTTAGACATTGAATTTTTATTGGATTCAATGGCTATGGAAGCTATGATGGGATTGATGTAATGAGGTAATGGGATTGATGTAAAGCTGGAAAAGCAGAAAGCAGCTTTAAAGTCCCTAAATAAGGGAAGCCTCGGCAAACATGAATAAAAACATCCTGAAATTCTGGACGCAGAACTGGAAACAGGCTTTGGGGAGAGCATAGCTTAAATAAGCTGCTCCAGAACAGATTGAGGTTAGTCTGTTCTTGGAGGATCTCAGCTCGGGGGTGAGTTATGGAGATAGAAGAACTCTAAGGTTGGGAGGACTGGTCATAGTATCGGTATGCATACATAAATTTGGAGATTTATCTATGAATTTTTATATAAGGCTATATGAATTGTTATGTTATGATTTCTTATGCAAAGTTTATATGAATCATTATGTTATGATTTCTTATGCAAAGTTTAGATTGACTGTTTGTTCAGTACCTCATGCAATTGCAAATTAGAGCTACTAGCTGAAAATCCAGTAGGTTAATAGCAGGGACAAATGGTTGGATTCCGGGGATAAGTACCCTGTAGTAATAAAGTTAGAGATGATAGATTTCCTGAATGTCAAATCTAATAACAAATGTACAAGTGTAGCTTGCTGTTTTTTAAAATGAAAATGGAGTTGCTGTGTGTATCAACCGAAATTTTTAACAAAACGGTAAACAGGAACAGCAAGTACAGTCCAAGGGAAGAGTTGTAATATGCACCAGAATTACAAGTATGCTGAATAATATTAACAATAACATAATGGTTGGAGATAAATACCATGAGTTTGAATTGGATTGAAATTATTGTGGGAGAGAAAGACAATAATTTGCAAAAACACTAGTGGGAGAGAAAGACTAGTGTAACTCCTAAATAAAATGCAATGTGCACTTGATAGAGTTTTCTTATCATTTTGATGATTAAAGCGCTAAGTGCTCCCTGAGTTTTTATGAAAGTATTAGGATTTAGGTATTATTTTACATTTCCTAAATAATTGGAAATGAAAATTAAAGGTTAATGTTCCAACAAGAGAAGAACATCGAGGACGATGTTCTCTTTAAGGGGGGGAGTTTTTAATATCCCTCGCATAAGCCACCATAAAAACTCTCATAAAATGAGGGTTATTAAATAATTAAATATTATTAATTATTATATTGATATTAAATGAAGAATATTCTTGTAATTGTTGATTATAAGAATATTGGAAGAATTATTTCTTAATTATTTTATTTATAATAATTTATATTCTTCCATGGAAATAAATTATATTTCCAAGTTGGTATATTTTATGATTTTTAGAAATAATGAGTAATAGATTTGGAAAAAGTATGGATAAGTGATATTTTTCTCATAAGGAAAAAAAAAATCTACCTTTAAAAATAAAAGCATGAGGGATTTATGGAATGCTTTTTTTATTTAGGAAAAATCAGATTTATGGAGGCTTTATGGATTGCTTTTGTGATTTAGAAAAGCTGGAATGCTTTTATGATTTAGAAAATATGGAATTATTTTATGATTTAGAAAAAGCTGGAATACTTTTAGGATTTAGAAAAGCTTGAATGATTTTATGAATTAGAAAATATGGAATTATTTTATGATTTAGAAAAAATTTGGAATACTTTTATGATTTATAAAATCTATTCCATTTTAATTAATTCTATTTTTTATTATAATCCCATGAGAGAAATAGAAGAGGGGAATGGGAGAATACATGGAGAATGGAGCCAAGGAAGAGGAAGAGAGTATTTCAAGCATGCATCAAGAGATGAGTAACGATATCCTTTGAAAATATCTTTGTTTACATATGGACCATGATTATATAATGATTGAATTTATTTGCAATAAAAATTTCAGTGTATTAAAAGCTAGATCTACACTTATTTATGCATTATTTTGATAAAACCTCAGGGGGATCTTGTTTAGAAGGATGAGTAGTTCTAGATCTGGTATGGATCTGATTTTTCAGCCATATATTAGTTGTAGATCTGAATATTAACCTACATCAGCTGAAGCTCCTCATATAAAATGTTGTCAAGTCTTTCTGCAGCTTTTCCAATTGTTTCTGCTATTATTTTTGAAGGATTCTTGCTCTTGGTTCAAGTAAATCCAATGCTTCTACAAAGGAACTTGATTATAGATCTGATTTCTTGATGCCATACTATAACATGAGTCTAATGGCTGATTTCTAGTGTCTTCCAGCAGAAACTGCGCAATTTCTAAAGGATGGTTTCTCTATTTACCAACTCTCTCCTTTAGCTGATTTTCAACTAGTGTTGATTGTGGGAGATCTGTTAAAACCTCTAAACTCATTTATTTTTTCTGAAACTTTTCTTGAGGTCTGACACAACCTAAAATAAGGGAACCCAGCCCTGTTCTACATTATTTTCACACTGGCTTGCTTATACAATGTCCTCCTTGAGCCTATTGCAGATTTTCCTGAGAGTGGAATTTAGCACTTCTTCCTTGGTTGGTTTTTACTTCTCTTTTGGATCCATTGTTTAGATCTATAGATATAAGGTTCCTAAGAGCAGAAAAATCTAAGATGAGTGTGTCATTCCCACACTTGATGTGTTCCACCATTTTTCTATAGACCGAGTCTGGAATGGGCCAGGAAGCCTCTGGATTTCACCCTTCCTTGTGAAGGTGATGCATCTAGTAAATGCCCTGCCAGTCTATCTCTGGTTTAGATCTATTGGTGTAATTCCATATTGCTGTGATTCCATAGTGGAGTATCTTAAGATATTCCCTACTAAGCCTATATTTTCCCATTTGGAACATTGCATAATTGTATGGAAGGAAATAATTATTGTGTTAAAACTCTTCGAAATGAATAGAAGATAAAATATATCCTTGTATGCATTATTGGATTAGATTCTTAGAGAGGAAAAAGAGTAATCACATGCTTTATTATGTAAGATTAATTAGAGAAGCATATATGCTTACATGCATGGGAAAAATATATTTTTGAGTATTAGATTTCTAGAGAAAAGGAAGATGCAATCACATAATATTTATTGTGTTAGCCTTCTTTTGGGAAAAATAATATGTATTTGTCCAACCTAAAGGGATTAGCTATGGTATTAGCTTTATCTTGGGAGAATATTATGCATAGTTATTGGTTATATCTTTTGGATGAGAGGAAATGTCACTTTGCATGCATGGAATGATAAGTGGTATGCGTTTGACCCTTGGAAAAGAAATGTGGTTATTTTTCCATGAAATATTTATTTGGTTTCTTTTGGAAAGAAATATATGTTTTACATGCAAGAAGAACAAGATATGTTATTGCATGCACAAAAATATAACTTGTATGTAACTTTGTTTGAAATAGAGTTGGCATTGTTATACATAGTAACCATTATGAATAGATCTTGGGTGGAAAATATGTTTTTGGAAAAGAACATGTATTCACATGCGTAAGTATAATATCTATTGCATTAATCCATATTGAAAAGAAAACATACGAGTAGGCAAAAAGAGAAATTGCTTGTTGGGATAGTTATCTTGAAAATATTGTTATGTATTTGCATGCACAGTATTATTATATAGTATGTTAGCTTTCTTTTGGAAATAATAGGAAAGTGCATGCAAGATTTTATTAGTGTTTGGTGGAAAGAGGATGCTTGATATTGATTTATTTGTTACTAATGGATGTGAAATGATGTTAAATAAGGAAACTAATGTCAATGTGGTTATGTTTTATAAATGCATACAAATATTTGTTGAAGTGTCACAAATAGAGATTGATTATTGGTTTATTAATATTTTATCTAATCATGATATCAAGTGTGCCGACGACAGAAATGGCAGGAAAGAAGGATGACTTGAGAAAAGGAAATTTCAAGTTTAACATTGTGGAAGATAAAGAGTTGTTAGTCCATGCAGGTTTAGTAGTTCCAATTTCACAATGATCCCCTGAAGGAAACAGTCTGAATACAAAGACAGAGATTGATGATTCGTGGGTAAATGGTATCATGATGATTGTAATAACTTATAGCTAGTTATGTTTCGTTTAAGATTATTTTTATATGTAAATTTTATGACAATGGTCAAGGGATGGACTCCCTTATAGCCATTGAGTGAGGGGTGACAACCCTCACTTACATTTAATAATAAAATTAAACGTTTGTCGTGTTTTCACCCTACGAGGTTTCAGTAAGTATATTGGTACTATTTATACGATTGCTCATTTTCATGGTGTTAATTTCTTTCATGATGTGATGCTTATATTATCAATTAGGTGATGTACTAATTGAATTAAAAATGATCATGGGATCAATACACAAATATAGCAGAAATTTAAGTTAATATGATAAAACAAGGACAATTAATGGTTGTGTGTTACCATGATTTTTATTAAATATTTCTCTAAATGATGATCATGGTTATTCACATGGTTAATGTGGAACATAGAATGTAATTTATAAGGTTACATATTCATAAATGCTGAAAAAATTTCCCTAACTCATGCATTTTCCGCGAGGTTACTGTGGTATGTTATGCTTTGAATTGCCACCACCATTTTTTTTTTTTTTTTTCCCCATCACTTATCTTCTCGATCAAGTTCACCGTACTCTTCCGTGGCCCTAATCTCATTCATCACTCCCAAGCACGATTCATTGAAGAAAATTTTAGGAACAAATGAAGAAACTATTATTATTTCTAACTCTTCCTTCCTGTCAGATAAACGTCAATTTTGATTTCAATAAATTTTAGGCCCTTTTGTCTCAAGAAATATCTATGTACTTCGACACCGTCGAATCTATGAAGATGAAAACAAAATGATCATACCCCTCAAAGGCATGCTATACAACTAAATCTAGTAATTGTTCATCTTGGTTTCAATTATATTGTCTCGTCTAAACTTCTCTTAACCAAATTCAAGGGATTCCATGCACCCTAGTCCTGAGAATCTTCCCATCAATATTTTTGTTTCATCAATGGGTATTTTTCCTTCTCCTGGCAGCATTTACTCGTTGTATACCTTGCAATCTTACCCTATATTTCATCGATAATTTTTACATGAATTTACATTAGACCCTCATGCAAAATTTACATGAATTTACAATATACAAGAGTTACTGCTAATATACTCTTTGGTAGAAAGCTGCTGCACCGTTCTTCGACCCTCTCGATGATTTACTCGTACACGCACCGGATGATTTGAATATTCTCGCTCCTCCTCATTCTCATCGACTATTATGAAATAAGTAGCAAATTTCCAATGGCGGTCCAAGTGCATTGACAACCGCAAAACCTTTGGTACCGAAGTTTTCTAGTGAGTTGATCATAAAATTTGGATGGTTGTTTGGTCCGAACAATGTGAAAACTATCAGCGCGGGTTACCCATCGATCTTGGTGGTTCATACAGTAACCCGAGCTCCGTTGGATGTAGGGTTCTAATTTTGGCACTAAAAATGAAGGAAATGCATTGGAAATTACTAAGCATTATCAAAATTAGCTTGATAGATTTTAAGTGCAAAGAATGAAAGGATAGTCATGATACCTTTATGATGATCAAGGGTAATGAAAATCAATAAACTCCGTGAACCGGACTATTGAGAAAGTGTGTGGAAATTCCTAGGGTTATCTTACCAAATGGCGAAATCACCATCAAAGCCACCTTCGGGTCAATGTCATTCTTGCTTGTAGTATCTTCCACAACCATGGGCTTTTTGTCAACGTCATATTTTATTTTCTTAGGTTACCCTTCATTTTTCTCATAATATTATGGTCGTACTTGGTTTTTCTTGTAGTATCTCTCATAGCCATGGGCTTTTGATCATCCATTTTTCTTTTGTAATATTTTTCTTGCAGACTGCCACAACCTCGTGCTTCCGATTAGCTCAAGTCTTGACCGCAAGGCTCGGCCGCATCGGTTTTACCTATAATATCCGCAACAACCTCGAGCTTATGGTCGGCACTCTTCGCTTCTTGCAAGATTCTCTCTTTGAAATTTCGCAGGCAAAGTATTCGTCGACTCTCGCTTTGATTGTAGTATCGAAATTTGGCCATGTTTTCGTGGTCGGTTTGTGATCTCATAGTAAGACCATTTGCGACCATTTTCACGCGCCGGTGAGCATAATTCAACCCTACATTGAATTGTAGCCGTTTGCCAAAGGGAAAGAACCCTAGCCGTACTTGTGTTACTTCCAAGCTTCCAACAAGCAATGATCTCCAAGGATAGTCGATATTGGAATTGCAATCACAGAAGCAATTGTAGGCATGTTAGAGAGAGAGCAAGCCATTCTTACCAATCCAGACTCGTGAATGCACAGAGAGTATTCGACAAGAACTATCGCATGAGAGACATTTGTGTGGTTGTGGCCCAATAGTTCGACAAATGTAAGCTGCTGGGCTCATAAAGTGAAACGTGGTGATTAATATTTATTTCCTCGTTCTTTTTTAATACTTTTTTTGCATGTATTCGCCTTCGTTGAAGTGATTTCGATGGTAAGAGAAGATGATCAAGCATGTTCTTTTTGAATACTCTCTGGTGTGGACGGCCTTTGCTCAAGTGATTTCGAAGTGGTAAGAGGAGATGATCAAGCCTTTTCGTTGAGTATAGAAATTGGCTTCTTTCTATAAACTAAATTGTTTAGTTGTTTTGTACACTTTTCCCCCGGCTTCCTTTTTTTCGCCTTTCCTTTGTAGTTTTCGGGGCTTTATTTTGTGCGAATCGAATCAAACCTACTAATTATCGATTATTTTTCCCACAAATTTGGCAATTAGGACTTAGCCCATGAGTTTCAATGAATTTCCTCCCTATCCGACATCCATAGGTTCAAATTCGTTCTTCATCTTTTTCTAAGTTGTGATACCGACCTCCCTTGACATAGGTTCTTTCTCGTAATTTTTTCTAACCTCCTCCTCTTTATAACATGTACATGGTTTTAGGTTGCTTTCACTTTGAGGTTTCCCTAGTGACTAATAGGTAATGATTTGGGTTTCTTCCCATAATCTTGTCTTCTTGGCTTGATTCTATTCTCACAATGTTTCGATCTAATTAATATTTTCTTTTCTCGTATTTTCCTAGGTAAAACCCGCTCCCTATTATAACATCTCAGGATAACGAACCATTTCCTTTCCATTGGAAATATATACTCATAATTTATTTTATTTAATGCCTTTCTATAGTAGAAGTGGACGAATTTATTTGCTAAAGCTCAAAATGATTTTATTTTGAATATTTTAGTCATGTTCTTTAGAAGTATTATAGTTGTTTCTTTCATCCCTCTATTCGCATACCGAAAACTCGACTTCGAGGGCCCCAAAGGTTAGGATTTCTACCCTCGTTCCAAATTAAAAGGGTCGATCCTCAAGGCCTAGTTTTTCATCACTCTTGTAATTTGACGATGTTAAAATGTTTTAAATCAAAGTTGTCAAGTTTTTATATATAATCTTTGAATGATAGACTAGGACATGCATAATACTTATATTTCTTTGTTGTTCGAATCAGTTTTCTGTAATACCTTCATTATGAATTTATTTTGAAAATTTTGTCACAAGAATGCTATTGTAAGCTACATTATGTTTCTCAATTTATGTAATAATATTTTTCTCATGGTTTGAGTTATATGATCGTAGTTCATTTTCATTTCTATTTGTCCAATAGGACTTATGAATGTTCGTGCAAAGGTTTTAGATTTTAAGCTCACTATTATTCTTTTACATTTCTACTACCTATTATTCTAGCTATATGGTATGTGTAACTTGATCTTTTCTCCAACCATAGTTAGATGATAACACTTTCAAATATTTTATTTTCCTTATTAGAAAATTGGTATACTTTGACATGGGCATTGAAATAATAGTATATGTTAAAATGACTCATCAAAATGAGCCCAAATGATTTACAATCTCAAAATTGAATTTGCCTGTTACTGCCAGCATCATTCTTCACCGATCACTATGATCGAGAAAAACCATTATACCTCAACGTTTATCATGACTAAATAAAAATGAATATCGCAATTTAATAGACAACATAGGTTCTACCCTTTGGTTTGGTGTGTCTTTTTCTATGCTTATCTTTTTGAAAGTTTGATTCATGTGTCTTATTAAATAATTTCAAAAACCTACACCAATTTTAATCTTATGCTCAAGAAAAAGTCAATTTCATAAACGTGATTGAATTTTGAAGCTCTTTTTAATGGTCAAACATGTTTGACTTTGAGTTTGAAGTACTTTTCTATGTTCTCGCTTTTACAAGTAGTCGATGACCAAGCTTCTTTGACTCGTGAAGAACTTTTCTTGTAATCTCAATTTTACATGAAGTTAATGGGAAAACTTGTTTGACTTTGAAGAAATTCTTCTTGTAATGTCTATTTTAGAGATCGTCCCCACATCTCCCTCCCGCAGATGCTTGTTCTAAAGGTTAAGTGTCTTTATGGGCCCGACATATATCCATATAGAATATGGTCCGTACCTTATAAGGTGTATTTTATGCTCTAACACATATCCACATAAAATATGATCGAGACCTTATCTCGTATAAAGTTGACACCGCACAAAGGAAGACAATAAACCATACCGATGAAAGCATATGATGGAATGCTAGTTGTTATGGCCCACACATGCCCAAAATTTGTATTTAAATACTATTGAATTTTTTTTTATGCCAAGCATATTTATGAATCTTACATTTTTCCTTTACCTAAAACCCTTTATCTACTATTTGGGTGTGTGGCATAATAGATCAATTCAATTTCTTTATTCTCGTAATAGGTCTCTCATGTAGTGTCGATGGATCTCAATATATGCCTTGTCTGGCCTAGGGGAACTCTCTTATCACACTAAATGTAGCATAATAGGAGCTTTGTTGCTATACTTTCAAGGGTGCCAAATATCCTCCCGTGCCGTACCGCTTCAAGTTATGCACTCATCAACATTGGAGCCTCAATTCCATCGAGTTGGGGGAGGTTAGCAATCAAGCATTTTGAATTTCAGAGCAATCTTCGTTTTTTTTTTGTTTTTTTTTTCATGTAAAATGTTTTTCATGGTTCATCAAGAGCCTAATTGACAATAAAGTCATGAGAAGCAAACGTGTTATAAGCAAGATTGAATTGGATGGGGAGGTTGAATATTCTTCTTAAATCACTCAAAATAAAATTCATTTGAGAATTGCAACAAGAACATAACCATATTTGTGATATAAAATCCATTTTTCCTTTTTCATTCTTCATTCAAGATATTAATGTAAGAGACTAAGATCCGTTGTATGAATAATTTCAAATACCTTGCTTTAAGATTTTTTATTAACTTCTTTATTGCTTAAGACTATAATCCATGACTTTCAAGCATTTCTTTCCTCTATCACCGTGCTTCCTCATCTTTCCTTCATTGATCTCTACATGGTCCTGGCAAATTTTGGGGTTTCAATTTCTCTCTTCATTTCTAGCTTCAACTTTGAGGGTCTTAGTTAAAATCCGAGAAGAGTGCTACTTTGTTTTGTCCATCTTTGCTTTAATAATGACCACAAGAGGAAGCAAAAGGAAAATTACGATGATGGAAAATACAATTCTCGTAGGCCGTGAGGGAGAATTTATTTGCTATATTCTCGACTCACAATGACAACCATAAAAAAACCATGAAAATCACCTTAATTCAAAAACCAAGGGCATCACCTAATTCATGATAGGAACTTGTCAGCTTCGCAGCCTTCCCTTGTTCTCTATTTCCATCACATCACTTTCTTTCTCGTTTTGAATGACATGCTTTGCCATCTTCCGTACCAAATTTTTGACTCTCGCCTTTTTTTCTTTCAATTATATTGATCTAGAAACTACATTCACTTAGTCTCGTTGCAACAACATTTTTTCAAAATGCATAATCGTAATCACATCTTAAGGAGTTACCAACTCCATAACTAATTTTCAATGCCGCCAAGAAAATGAAACTAACTATTTTGGAGCAAGTAAAATATATTTTATGTTATTAAAATTATGACGTCGAGTGCTAGAATATAACATATTAACTAGCTATTTGAACTAAATTAAAGTATAACCTAACACATTGATTCAATTTTTAGCATAATGTAAATGTTTTTTGTATATATTTTGGTCGATGAAGTCCACTTTCGCTTTTTCGATCGTGCAACAACATGTTCCAATTTCCAATATATATTTTTAAAACACTACCACTTAATAGTAGTGTTCTCCCCATCGTTAATGAGCCGTTTTGATTTTAGAGGTCGAGTAAAACCGCCATTGCCTCCAACTTTAAAACGAAATGGGAGCCCTTCCCAAGTGGACCTAATTTGACACATAATGCACAATGGATTTTTAAAAAAACACATAAAGAAACAACCGTATAAGATTTGGGTTGTATAGTATGTTTATTTAATATTAGGTTTACTAATGTTAGGTTTAGTTTATATTAATATCGTGTTTAGGATTTTTAATATTAGATTCAATAAAATGAATTTTTAGATTTAATAATATTAAATTTAATCTATAAAGACTTATTTCTATTTTTTCATAAAGGTTAATAATAAACTTATAATTAATATTAAAGTTTAAAATTTTGTATTATTATTAATAAGGTAACTATTAATATTATTAATACTATATTTCAAATTTCCTTGATGCGGGTGGGTAACGAGGCATGGGTATGTGTGGAATGGTGGGATGGCGCGTGGCCTATTTCCATCGCCATCCAACCTTGCATGATGCCGGTCTTAAATTTTTCCGTTCAGGTCTTCAATGCAGTTAATGAAGCCCATCCCCGACGATTGCCCCGTCTCTTCTTCACCATGGCACCCAACGATGATCTCATTTCGCTCCTCCCCTTCACACTGCTACTACCCTGTCGCCGCTAAGCATAGTTCACGTACCCGAAATAAAGTACTGCGATGTGCTTTGGGTGGTCGTGTAGATTTTATGCTTCCGGATTCCATTTACCAACATCTCTTTTCTCGAAATCACCTTCGCCCCCGTCCTCCCCTCTTCAACCGCTATTCTCTACAAGATCAAGCAAGTTTCCTCTCGGCTCTCCTCGTTCCCACAATTCTGCCGACATTTTTGCTCCCTCTCGCCTTCATCATGCCTCGTCCGCGCCCAAGAATGTGTCGTAGGAGAGGCATCTCCCGTGGGCAAGTGAACCGGGCAGTCCTCCCCCTCCACCCCGCATTCTTCATCCCCACTCTTCGGAATTTGGCCCTCGTTCACTTTCCTACCTCCTGGGACGGGTCGTGGAAGGGGTCGAGATCAGTCCAATCCCGTTTCGGGAACTTTCGTCTTTTCCTCTAGGCACACTCTCACCATGCTCGTCTTCAATTCCCCACACTTTCGCCAAGTCATCTCCCTCTTAGCCACGGTCACCACTCTAACTTTGGGAAGCTACTTGAGTCAATTCATGGCTACCTCCGGCAAAGCGGCTATGGCGACTATAGAGGAAACCGAGCCTATGGCGACTAAAGAGGAAGCCGAGCACAACTTATCCTAGAACGATATCCGACAGAGTGTTGTTCCCGGTGTTAAGGTTGCTATGGGTATGCCAACAGTCCCGCCGTCCAAACGACGGCGACTCCGCAAGCAAGGATTGCCCTCCTCCCGATGAAGACGATCCATACAAATTTGCTTGCCTTATCGTCGAGGAAGAGCCTCCCTCATCTCATGAAGTCTAACTTGTGTTTGCATTCCCAGTTTTTTTGTTTCTCGTTGGCATGGAGGTGCTCCCCTGGCGACCGTTCCCCGGCCTTCATGTTCACTCTTTGTTAAATTTCGGTTCCTTTCAAAGGTAAGCGACACAATTCTGCTTATGACTCAATTTTTAAGGCCGACGAGAATTTCGACACAAGCCGCCTTTGGGTTCTATAATGGGTAGAAACCGTAAGATTCCGCACTCTTAGTTAAGTTCATTGATGTCATTCCATCAAGGTCTCTTTTCTCTTTGGAGTCACTTGTCATGCGCTTTATAGCTCGTGGTCACTCTCCAAAGATGTTTTTGTATGTCAATGACCAAAGATTGTAATGTGAGAATGCCGCAAAGATTGGGCTAGAACCCCCGAGGCTCCCCGCTCATTGTAATTTTATTTTGTATCAATATAGAAGTAGCCATATCTTAAAAATAAAAAAAATAAAAATAAAAATAAAAATAAAAATAAATAAATAAATAAATAAATAAAATAAATAAATAAAATAAATAAAAATTCAAATTTTTTATTAACAATTTAATAATCTATTAATTTCAATATTAATAATATTTTAATCACATTGAGTTACCAAACTAGTCAAATATAGTTAATATCAAAATCATATTCAACCATGATCAATGATAGGAATTATGTTTAACATGCCTATAATTAATTTTAGGTGCATATTCAAAGTCAATATGATGATATTGTCAAATATAGTTAATCTTTACAGTCAACCTTTGTAGTCATTGCATAAATAGTCAATCATGGTCAAACTTAATGAACCATCTCGTTTATCATAGTTAATTATATTCAACCTTATTCACTCATAGTCATCCTTAGTCAACTCCGTTGACCATATTTAACTATGGTCAACCATGCCTATAGTTAACCTTGTTCAACGTAGCCATAGTTAACCATGTATATCATGCCCTACATACACAAAGCCAACACGTATGGACATAGTCAAACTATGGTGAACCAAAGTCAATGCTTAAAAATGTTTACCAATATTGGTTTATAATATTAGGTTTATGATATTGGGTTTTAAAATGTTAAGATTTACAATATTTGGTTTATTATTAGGGTTATATATTGTGATGTTGGAATGGTACATAAATCTATCTAACGTCGCATTGCAACAAATATTGGTTTTAATATTAGCGTTTATAATATTGAATTTAATATTAGGGTTTATAATATTGGGATTAATATTAGGGTTTATAATATTGGGTTTAATATTAGAGTTTATAATGTATGGCTTTAATACATGGTTTAATATGGTTAATATCGGGGATTAATATTTTGACGTTGTAATAAGATAATAAACTTATCTAACATCACATTATGACAAACATTGTCCCAATGTGACAATCATTCTCTCAATGTTACATTACATTAAAATTTATTTAACGTTACATTACAACACTATAAAATTAGGGTTTAATATTAGGGTTTATAATAGTGGGTTTCATATTGGGTTTATAATATTATTGCTTATAATATTGGGATTCATATTTAGGTTTATAATATTATGTTTTATATTAGGGTTTATAAAATTGAGTTTAATATCGTGGTTTAGAATAGTGGGTTTAATATATTTCGTGTTTAATATTGTGAGACTCGAATGGTATAAGAATCCATCCAACGTCATATTGTGACAATAATTATCACATTGTTACATTACATTACAATTTATTCAAAGTCACATTACAACATTACTAACTTAGGTTTAACGATAGAGTTTATAATATTGGGTTTTATAATATTAGGGTTTATAAAATTGAGTTTAATATTGTATTTAATATTGGGTTTAATATTAGGAATTATAATACTAGGTTTTATAATATGACAAACTTTATAGTATTGGATTTATTAATACACTTTAATATTGACTTATAATAATGGGTTTAATATTAAGGTTTAGAATATTTATTTTATAATATTATATTTTATAATATTTTGTTTAATATTAGGGTTTTAATGATATTAACATTAACATGCACTTCGATAGAGTGATATTTGTCTTCTCAGGTAATGCTTAACTATGACATCATTTAGCTATTGTTCAAAGGTTAGTTATAAGAATAATTAGGGTTACACTTCCATTTAAAAACTTGGTTGTAAAATAAAATATTATAGTTAAACACTAAATTTTTAATGTTAATTAAAACTTACTCACTTAGTTGAAATTTAACTTATACTTATATTAAAACATAATATTAAAAACCTAACATTAAAATCTAATAATGAAATTTGAATATTAAAAGGCTAATAAAATCTAATATCTTAAACTAATATTATAAAACCTTATTATTACTTAAATAAATATATAATAATTAATATTAATATTAATATTAATATTATATTCCTACCATAAATCTAATAATTATTAATGTGGTTTATATAACTCTATTACATATATCAATCATATTTTTTAATGTAGTTGTGTATGTGTTTGATGTAGGTTTATCAAACTATATCAACCATATTATTAATGTAATTATATTAATTTATAAAGAAAATAAAATGTATTATACACTTTGGATGAAGAAATGTGTTACATGTATATGTTTAAATATAAATAATAAAATAAATAAATAAATAAATAAAAATCAAATATATAATAAAAATATAAAATAATTATAATAAAAATAAAAATATGCTTATTAATATACATTAATAATTTAAATTTGATATAAATAATATAATATAATAAAATTACCTTATCATCCAATATTAAAATATAATGTTAAAATATAAAGATCAATTATAATTGTTATTAAAAAAAAAAAAAAATATTGAAACATCTATACTTACGATAAAAGTTATGAATTAAAGTTTTTGAACTCGCAGTGACATATGATAGTGGAAGTATTCCTGTTTGGGTTTTTACTCATCCTTTAATTAACGTAGAACTTTAAAAAACACTCACAACCACTTGATGTATTAAAAATTTGGATAATTTTTTTCACATAAAACATATTTTTTTAACTCATAACAATATACGACTATTATTAGAATTGTATTGACGGAGATTTTTGTCCTCCTTTTAATTAACCTAGAATTTTAAAATACTCATAGCTACTTAATTTTTTTTAGTAAGAAAAAACGTTGTAGTATTACAAGCTCATATTCAATCAAATACGAGTGATTACATCATAAGACATTACTCCCAATTTTAGTCCCGAAGAATCGAGCAATTGCGAACCCAATCCTTTAATCATTCTCTAAGCATTTACCGTAGCAACCCATGAATAGAAAATCCCATACCGGCCTCCGGTTTTACTAGAATTCAATGCCTCACAATGCAAGAAACAATTAAAACTCATATTCCTAATGATCTCCGAGACGCCTAAATGAAGAAAAATGAGATTCGTAATGCACTCGTCCGATGAAGCAATGCCAAGAACAGAAATAATGCCAAGAAGCCAACAACAGCCTCTCGCTTAAGAAGGTTCGCTTGCACCCAACATCGAAGAAACAAATTAGAAAATAGGCTCGCTTAGAAGTAGGTCCCCATCATCTCGTCGACTTTTAAGTGAATAAGGGTATCCGAGTGTCGAGGCATAGGGAACCACAGATGAATATGAAACTCTCGAGAAGCCACTTAATCTAAAAAAACTTTTACCGCATTGTTGCTTTCGAGTCCCTAGAATAAATGATGGAAATAGGTGTTGAATACAAATTATCGAATGCAACAAATATTATTGTATCTTAACATCCAATCTTCCTTTTCAAAAGATCAAATGATGGCTGATTCAAACAAGATATTATAATGGTAGGTTCAGCGTATATTATAAGGAGTTTTGTTTGGTGATTTTTTAGAATTTTTGGTGTTGTAATCGAGCTAAATAATTTAAAGTTGAATCTTGATTTTCATTATTTAAATCGTTTTTTAATTATACATATGGATTTAGCATTTTAAAAATCTCTAGACACTTTGATTGTGCAAGGTTACTTATCAAATTTCTATTTTCAATAAATTTATCACCCCTATTTTCAATAAATTTATGACAACATTTTGAAAAATTAAACTAAAAATCCACCTAAAAAAACCTAAAAAAAATAACACTAAAAACTACAAATTCTTTGGCCATTATTGTTCGAAAGTGGATGAACGATGGTAAACGCTCCTTCAAAGATTGATCGATATAGACATTGTACTTGACTTCTTCTTTCTTTTTCTTTTATTTAACACTTAACAGAGCGCTTTTGACATGACCTTTCATCCGTATATAAACAATGTACTTGACTTTGTTATTTGTTTAGCACTTAACAAAGCTTTTGACATGACCTTCATCCGTATATGGTCCGACCGAAGACTTACTTTAAGCCCGCATGATACATCTCATGAGTATATCAAACCGCACACATCTCATGAATGATCGTGGACATTGGGTGATAGTCGCGACTTTGGAGGTGGTAACATAAAACTTAGAGTGATAAAAAGAACATCTCGACCCCTTTGAATTCCGTAATTGTAGTAATAATGAATTTGGTGTAAGAAAACTCTTTACTCTTTAATAAAAATGATACTCTACATAATTTTATATTCATTTTAATCAAATACGGTGTGTAAGTTTCCACGCGATTTAATATAAAATCATTTATTGATGGAATGATAATCACTGGCACTTTTATCATTTATAAAATTATATCGTGTATACTAATATCTTTACTAATCCTAACTAATCCTCGGGTTTGCTTCCGCAACGACCCCGTTTTGTTATGATAGGATGATACGAAAATAATGTTGTGATAAGGGTTGGTCCTGATATTGGTGTATGCTGATGGCCATTTCAGATATCGGTACCCAATGTCGACTTTTGTGCAAGTTTTTATGGTTAATGAAGCAACATCATTAGTCAGTACCCAATGTGAACATTTGTTGATCGCTTGGTGGCTACCATTTTACTACCGGAACCCAATGAGAACAAGTATATGTTGCTTATGGTGGTCGGGGATGAACCTCCAAGCCGGTTGCGTTTATCCCTTTTAATCCGTGGTCGCGTCCGCGTCGAGGGGATTTTTATCGTGGATGGTATTGGGTTTTTCACATCCGTGGCATCGGATGTCGAACACCTCGCACATTAAGGTGAGGCGATTCCGAGTGGTGATACTCGGGATTTGCATTTGATTTTGGATGCAAGTGTGCTCGGATAGCTCTGCGGTTCGCATTTTCGGTTCTTTGTTTTGGGGTTTTTTTTCTCGATCGGTCTTTTGATGTGCCTCGTATGTGGTGGTCGTGGTGTTTGAATCGTTTGGGTCGCTCTCGAGTGTGTTTGCTCTCTACAATGCGTGGCCCTCGGTGGGGTGAATGACATCTTCGATCTCCTCGCCATTCTACATACGGGTCACAGGCGTGCTTCGACGAGAGACTGGCCGAGTTTTGCTTTGGCGAGACTGCTGATATTTGTCACCCGTGATTGTGGTAGCGTGTACGGGTAATGTGGTCTGGGGCATACCAATTATTCAAGATCTCACATCGGCTGACCAAGGCATGGTGGGGTCTCTAATCGAAAGAAGGTTGGGGGTCTTTGCGGTGATGGTGGTCGCCCCGTTGAGTTCTTCTGCAATTGCCGGGGTCTATGGTATTCGTTTCGTCCTCCGTCGTTTCTCCGCTAATTCAAACCGTTTTTCTGTGGGGAGCGGGCTTTTTCAAATTTCCTCGCCCTAACATAACCGGCGATCCGACTTATTGGCTCGTTGGTGGGATCCGTTGTCCCATTTAATGATATATCCGTTTTCCACCAACTCATCCTTTAATGACTCATTCTTCATTCTTCTCATCTCTCGACCGGTCGCCCATCAACAATGACCGTTCACCTACCGATTTAATCACCACGTTGCCCAGTTAGAGTCAATACTTTGCCGCCTAGCACACCTACTCGTTAGTGCCCGTTCACCTTCCGTCCCCATCTCTTCGCGTTTATTAATTTCGGGGAGTTTTTCTTTTTGAATCGTATCCGACGCCCATATTATGCGGGGCCGCGCTTACTCCCGTAGTTAATCCTTATCGGATCCCGACTATCCTCCCCGACATCATCCGTACCGGCGATGGACACCGTGCTTACTCGCCTTTATTTTTCGTATGATGTCGTTTTCGGGTATTTTCAAGGCCCTGGCTGACCGATGTGCTCACTTTCCGCTTTTGGATATATCATATCCATACGACCTCGGGACCGTAGGGTCGGCTTGGCCCGGCCGGGTTGCACAAGGCGTTGGTTTCCCGGCCGAGTTGGGGAGTTTGATTTTCCCCCAATCTTGGGAACCAAGCTCATCATGTTTTGGGTGCTATTTTGTTTATTCGCACGGGCCATCTTTCAACAAGCGAGCTCGTTTATGTTAGTGGTTTTTTTTGTTTTGTCTCCGGGTCGCAAGCCGCCCTCCATATGTTGTGTGCAAAGTCAAGCCCATATGTTGTGCGTAAAGATGTATTGGCGTTTAGGCTCGATGTCGTTTTTGCCTTGCGAGGAGGCCTTTTTATCTGCCATATAGACACTTTGGAACTTTCTTTGCCTTCTTTTCATTTTAGTTATCTTTTTTCTCCTTATTATTATGAAGATGATGTCGTACTTTCCATTGGCTTTTGAAATGTTTACGTGGATGATCTTGTGGGTATGTTTTATACTACCCGTTATGTTGTGGCCATGGACATCGACCGCCTTCTTCAGAAGTGACGGATGTATTGGTATATGGGGTTTTTCTCGTCGTTTTAAATAATAGCTTGAGAATGTATTGATGATCATGTACCGTTATATTTTACTATATACGCGTTTTTTTTTCCTTCAAAAAAAAAAAAAAAACCGACATTTGAGAATATATTTCACTTATTGGACGGGAATGTTTTTTTTGTTGTGTTGAAGACGAGGAATCGAAATGGCCAAGGCGTGTTCTAGACGTGGGTGTGTGGATTAGGAGGGAGTTCGGAGATTAAGCAGGAAGTATGGAGCCTATGTCGAGGGCAAGACCATCAAGAAATGGTAGGCTGAAAGGGCCGCCGCAATTACTACCGGTCTCGGGCTGAGCAGTATATGAAAGCGACTTAGGATAGCTCTAATTAGCATCATAGTAAGGGAACACTACCTAGGAAATGAGTCCGGATATTTCTAGATTTTAGGAATATTTTGACCTGGGAAAATGTAACATTTCCAGAATTTAGAAGGAAAATACTTCAAGGAAAATAAAGGGAGTTAAGGAAGTTTTTTACATCAATTACCAATGCAACTCTCTAATTTACTTCTCAATAATCTTTAGCAAGTAGCTAAATTATCATCATTACAAAGATATAGAGTAATATTTAGAAAGAATAGTGAGTTACACAACCATTAATTGTTATAGTTGTAGCATATTAACTTAAACTTCGATGTAATCTTGAATCAATTCCATGATTACTTGAACTCAATTATTTAATCACGTTCTTGATAATATAACCATCACATCATGTAACCAATCAACATCATTAGGACACTCATATACCCTGAAACTTCATATGGTGAAATCCAACAAACATTTAATTTTATTATTAAATGCCTGTGAGGGTGGTCACCCCACACAATGGCTTATATGCGCCTCTATTACTTAACCAATGTTTTAGCACTATAAAGAATTATCATTTGAAGTGAAACATAACTAGTTGTAAGTTATTAGAATGATCATGATATCATTTACCCACAAAGCCATGAACATTAAGTTCCTTGCAACCGGGTTCTTCCCATAGGGGATTATCTTCCAAGTGACATTCTTCAACTCCGCATAGACCACTAGTTTTTTTTGTCTACCACAATGTTAAGTACAATTCACCTTTTGTTGTATGCAAACTTTGATATCATGATTAGATCAAATAATCAAGCCAAAAGTAATTACTTATCAATGATGCTTCAACATCTAATCATGTTCATACATAAAACATAACATAATATCATGTCATGCCTTCCTTAACATCAATGCACACATTAATAAAAATAGATATAACTATCACACACTACATTAATTTTTATTCCCTCCAACCATACGTCCACATTATTTTTCCAAGCACTAAAACTTCCTTCTCTTTCAAAAGAAACTAGAACACCAGGTATGGTTTTTCACATGAATACATAAACCATTCACAATAATTGTTATTCTTGCATGTAGATACATAATAATTTTTGAAAAGGAGGCTAACATCCCTCTGCATGCTAATGCACAATCTTTCCAAAAAAATGCTAACATAATTTTATATGAACATGCCTAATATTTTGATACGATAACTAATATAATCTTACATGAAAATTCATAACATTTCTAAAAGAAAATAGTATAATAGATTTTATGATTGTGGATGCAAATATATATTTATCTAGCTCAATAGTTATGATCTTTATGCACAATTACATAAAATTTATCAATAGAACTAACCCCCGTAGGTATTACTTTTGTTTATGTAAATACATAAAAAGGAAGCTAAAAAATGGATAATGTTCCTTTGAATGCAAATTCATGTTCTTTCCAACAACATCTTTTCCAAATGAGAGCTCTTCACAATAACTATTGTAAATGAGAATATATTCTCTATTCCAAGTATAACTAACACGATACTTATTATTTCTCGTTTGCACATACATGTACTCACCCGAAGAAAACTGACATATTTATTGCATGCATTTACATATTTATTTTTAAAAAGCATAACACAATAATTATATTATCCCATATATATATATATATCCACAAAATCTATCACAATGACTTACCCTTATTATGCAAGATCAATATAAATAATTGAGCACAAAACAAAACATTATTTTTCAAGAACACTAACAAATTACTTATCTCTATATGTACATAAAAATCCACTTATAACATTGACAAATCAAATGACATGACTTCGTTTTACTCAATTTTCCCCCGTTCTAGTCATCAACATTTGGCACGGTTTTCAAAACTTTTGGAAATGAATTTTTGAAAAGCCGTAAGAGATTTTTAATGGGAATGGGTTCATTTGAAAATGTCTCTCTAAATTTTTACACAAGTATCATGGTTTGGAATATTCAAATGAATCTTTACAACCCATTTTTCCGCATTTAAATATTAAATAATTTATTGTTTTAGTCATCAACTTTAGTCGCAGTTTTCGAGAATTTGAAAATGAATTTCCGAAATATGAAAGAGGCTTTTATCAATAACTAGCTCAATTACAAAACATCTTTTATTTTTTACACAACTATCATCATTTGGGACACACGATGACATATTTGGACCATATTTTTTGATTACTCATGCAAATACTTTCCAAGATTAGTCTTATTAAATTTCTTCATTTTTTTAATAATTAGTGCAATGTTTTAAATAAATCGAACTTCTCGTATGTGTGGTGTGCCTATTTTTTCATGCAAACATATATTTCTCTCGCATGATAACTAATTTTCTTACACACAACCATATACTTATTTTCACAAGTGTTATTTTCCCACATGCAAACATTCACCTCTTTTTTGAAAGAAATATAGCATAATATATATTAATTCTATGTATATGCAATTTGTTTTAAAAATTAATGAACATATATCTTATCTTTTAATGATTGTAATTCCTTATCCCAATGAGACACCTACCGTAGTATTCTATGTATAATTAATAATTTCTACCACACTACTATAGCCAAGAGTGGCCCTCGGTAAGAGATGAAACAACTCGGGTTGAGTTCCCACAAGATCGAATTTGATTCAACAAACAATGTACATATAATTATTCAAACACTAATTCCTCTCTCTTTAATTTTTATATATATTTTAAAAATTTTAAAAAATCACTCATAAACCATCCATAAATCACTCCATAAATCATATTTTTCTAAATTCTAAAATCACTTAATAAATCATCCATAAATCTATCATGTTTCTTCAAAGTATATTTTTCTTTACTTTATGTACGAAATATATCTTATCCATGGTTTTTCTAAAACTATGACTCATTAGCTCTAAAGCTCATAAAATATACTAACTTGGAGAGTGTCATTTTTTATTTTGTAAATAAAAATTTTACTCATGCTTCTCCAAAAAGAGGTACATTAGTAGAAAAACACAAGTAGTATCACTCGACTAGGTTTGCTGAGTACCGTACGCATATGACAATGAAACAAAAGACATTAAGAGACATTACAACTAAATAACTTGATAGGCCATAGGCCCTAGAAAACAAAAATAAAAAAGAAAATAGTCGTATCCATGCTAATCGTCATAAGTGATGGAGGTTGATGTCCGAGTTGTTCCACATGGCGAAAGAGGACAAAAGGACCACCTGAGATTCTCCTCGAAATGGGCCATCCGTGTCTCCAACTTCTCAAATTTATCGTACAACAAATTATGGCATCGTCGTACCACCACTACATGCTTTTGGACATGGCACCGAAATTAATTCATTTTATACAAAAGTGGAAATAAATTACACATGATCCTCCTACCTAACCTTCTCTCGAGGTCTCGGGCGTTCAAGAACTAATTAGATCAACTCTGATATCTCTCCATGCAACATCCTTGTCATTGTCCATGGGAAAAATTATGGACCGATAATAAATGCCCAAAATGACCACGACGGTTCAAATCCCCTGCCGACCTGTGAGGGATCCGGCTTCCATGACCTATCGCCAAGCCCCCACACCAACCACTCCGAGTTGCCGACCCCGCATTCCCCGAATGTTCGACTCGCAACCACCTCTACCACGTGTTTCCGCATGACTCGAATGACCAACGTGCCAAACACCCTACTCCAGGACATCACAACGAGGTGGCCAAAACTAACCGAGACAAGGAAATGCCACCCCTAGTGTTTCCCGAATTGGGCTTTGAATGAGAGGAAGACCCGAGCTAGGCATCGACATATGGATTGCTTCCCGACACCAATGGAATTAGCGTAGGACCCCACATCCGAAACATGTTAAGTTGCCCACATGGAAAAGAGCACCACCCACACCATCTTAATTACCACACACCAAGCGAGTAACCACGAAAAAAAAAAGAGCTAACACTTGGCCGCAAGCCAAACCACTTCCCATTTCCCCGAGTAGACCCTCTCTTGCGAGCCACACTAACCTGAACCTAAGACATTTACTCCTTCGACGCCACCCAACATCACAAAATATCATGAACTAGCTCGTAGTCCATAATTACATGACTCGCTTCAAAGATAGACTTATGAACACTCGTCCGAGACCGAAACCGTGTAGAATTAAACACCACCCAAACCATGAAACCATACCTCATCTCTCCCGTAAACACACACATACGAAGACCAATCTAGAAAGTTATAATTATGCTCACCCGAAAGCAGCAGGGGAGGGAACGTCCGTGACGAGGTCGCCCTCTCCCCAAAGAGGGAAACCTATGAAACGACCATCGCTCCCTCGTTTTGAAGCCCTCACCACACCTACCATAGCTCGTACACATGTAGAATGACCAACAATCCTCACCACCTCCATAAAATTCAATTGATCACCACCACCCTTGATACCCAAGGCTACATGAAGTCTCACACGCTAGCAATAGTCGCCCTCCCCATGCTCAAGGTGTAATGTAAGGAAGGTGAAGGCTAGCCTTCCCACGTGTGGCCACGTGCTTACCACATGTGCCCACGAAATCCCTCGAGAATGCAATCCTTGATTTTCGCCACCCCATTAGGGGAGGCCTCCTTCGAGGTCACAACCCTATTGGAGGTCCCCAAGAGCTGCATCCCGCAGGCGCAGGGCGAGTCCCCGATGAGTTCTCGGTCTTGATGGTCACTACCCCGGCTTTCTAACTTGTTCGCTTCTTTGTTTCCCTCTCGCCAACATTCTCGCTTATTACATATCCGAAGGAAGGATCCTAGAGTGAATATGTTAAACAATAAGTTTCTCGCTACCAAAATTGAATCATGCAGCTTTGGGGTTTTTTACTGTACCTTCGCAACATGGAAATCGTTATTTGTGAGTCCCCTCTTCGTGACTCAACTTGGTCACCCCAAATTTCGCCGCAACTTGCAAACCTTCTTCCATTACCGTAAACTGTACACATTATTGGTGTTACCGCCACATGAGGCTGCATACATTTTCACTATTTTCCCTTTGTCATTACCGATTATTCCCGCAAGGCCATCCACCTGTGCTCTCTTAGACGCATCGTCAAAGTTCAATTTGAAGAATCATCGAGGCAACTGGGTGAAGGAGTTGGGTGAGTGGTCCTTCATATTCCTTAACCTTGCAGCTCCAAAGGCAAAAGAGTCCGGGTTAAGATCTAGCGTGGTCAAGATTTCACGTCTCTATCCATTGCTTTCCAATCCTCATCCAACCAACGAGAGATTAAGATGATTTCCTACTGTTTTCATCGTCGTTTTCTTACTCGAAGTCAAGAGTGGATGTTTCTGCGGACCGGAATAAAACATTGTTTCTTTACTTCCAAATGTTCTACAGTGGAAAATCCCCGTGAGATGAACCATTCTCTATGGACAATGTAATTTGAAGAGCGACCAATAACATTGTTCTAGTGATTATTTCAAACTATTAGTCGACCGATCACTCGCCCCAAATAGTGGGAGCAATTCGTCCGATATATCTCACGATTTGGGGCAAAATTTCAATATGGAATGTTTTTTCCTCTTTGATTGTGTATAAGGGTCACTTAGAAGGGGTCGGTGATAAACCTTTTTTTCCGATTTTATCTCAAGTGAGGACACCGTGCCACATGATCCAAAGGAAAAAAATGAAATTCCGTCACAACTTAGAGTATGAGATCCGTTTCTCTATAAGGCGTTAGGTAGCTGATCAAATGAGGTAGATAAATGTGAATAACTCTCTCCCTTTGGAGAGAACATAACTTTAGGAAAATAACCCCAAATTATCTTTTCGGTTTGCCATTTTTTATAATAGGGCGCTTGTCGCAAGATCAAGGTGAGGGCCTCCCAATCCCGTAGGCAGATCACACACCGGCTAGTGGCATGAAGACTTCATACTCTCCACTTATCCATTTAATTGGATTCATTCCAAAAGTCTCTTACTCATCGGTCAGAGGGTGTTAGTCGATATCCTAGAGCCTATCCTCCAAGTCTAATCTAGGTATTGCATCCATGCCTCCTACTAGAATACAACATATTTCCATTTATGATCTTCGAGAAACCATGGTCTTGAATCAATGCCCAGCTTTTCGAATTCCATATGGAAGATCCATTTGGTAGGTTGTAATGAGATTTTAAGGGGTCCTTCCATGCATTCATGCCATTTAAAGGACCACCTTCTTCCATATTTCCTATCATCCCTATGACCATCTCCACCAAAATAATACTAAGTGTAAGGTGACAAATTTTCCCGTATCCTTTACTACAAGGCCACCATGCACATTCCCGCCAGATAATTTTTCCCATGCTACGATGGTCTATTTCTACTTGATTCGTGGTCCCGACCAAAGGAAATTTTAGGCCTGGTTGCGATATATTTGTATATACTATGCGCAGAAGGAAGGCCAAGAGATGATAAATTAGGATAGCCCGAAATACAACTTTAATGGGGATTAGACTCCCAGGAGAGTTTAAGACTCGAAAGGTCCAATTGACGGCTTCCGATCGATAATACTTAAAAAATCCTTCCAAAGGTGAGACCTTCAAGGAGTTAGAAACTAAACGAACTCCAAGGTACGTGGTTGTAAGAGATTTTATTATGAAACCAAGAGATCGGAGTCAGGGTGACTTTGCACACTGGGTGAGTGTTGGAACATAAGATACCATATTTGTCACCATTTATCAATGTTTTAGATGCTCGTTTGAAATCCTCGAGAAAGGATTCAAGTTTTCTTTTCCTCTTTTTAAGGTTGGTTTAGCGAACAACATATTTTCATAATCAAATTGTTGGTGTGATGGGAGGGCCTGCCTAGAGAGTTTTAGACCCTCAAGGGATAAAGACTCCATTGATTCCTTGATAATCTCGATCAATCATTTCACAATATTGATGAAAATGAAGGGGAGATAGGGTCCTCCTATCTTAGAACACGATATCCCCTAAAAGTGCAGGAAGGAGCCCCATTCACAATAATGGGTACAGTTGGGTTCTCTAACTATATATTTGACCTTATTTATCCACGAGGAGGAGAAACCAAAAGGCTTAGCAGATGGACTGAATATAAACTACAAGGAAAAGACCCTCTAGCGGATGTTTTTGAGGAACCCCCTTATAAAAATACCCTAGACATCTATTTCTAGTGGAGGTTACTAGAGGAGGTTCACTAAGTGAGGTTTTAAGTGGATGTATTTATCCAAAGGTTTCTATCACACTAAAATGCATCGTGCGTTCAAGATGAAAAAGCATCAAGCAGGGTTAAAAAATTACACACCGGACACCATGTGCTCGTGCATGCCCGATCGGTGTGTTTTATTTGTGCAGAGTACCTGGGTACTTTACATAACTTCCGCACCGACGCCCATAAAAATGCGCGAAAACCCGACAATCGCCCGAGTCACCCTTAAACAAAACGGGTCGCCAATGCACCGAGTCACCATGATATCCCCACGCACCAACATTGTAAGGTTAAATAAATAAAAAATTACAGTGCAAAAAAAATGCACAAACATAGGCACACTAGGAACCTGCGCTCCTAACACCCTCACCCAAAGGTGTCATTATTCGTACAAAGACCGTTCATTACATTTCTACCAATTAACAAGTCGAAAATGTATGCGAAAAAAATGAGCACAACATGTGTGGAATAAAGAAAACGGGACTGTGGTTCCCATAAAACATGCGCAATGGTAGATGGTTAAATAAAAAATTACTTACAAAAACCACACGAAACATCGGGCACACCGAAAATCGTGCTCTCCGTACAAAGTCGTCTCTGCCTTTAATCAAGGAACAAAGACCGACAGCATTTCAACTCGTCACATCTGTCTCATAAAAAAGTGCATGGAACAAAAACTCGCCGAGGTAGAATTAGGGAAAAGCACCGGGGGCTTGGATAACTTCTCGCGGATCGAAAAGGGTTTTAAAACAAAAATTATAGCCAAAACCGGCGCACAAATCATTCGTTCACTGTACAACATCCACGCAGTGTCTTATTAATCGTAGAGAACCTATATGCTACCACTATGCCACCTCGGTCTCCCATAAAAGTGCGTGAAATGTGAAACCGCTTTGGTGCCGATTGACGAAACCCACCAAGGCCCCATTAACACCATGCACCGGAAAAGGTTTAAAAAAAAATTACGGCTAAAACCCGCACAAAACATTAACCACCGAAAACATTCACGCCGCGTCTTATTACCATAGAGCATCACAGAAACACACACGTCGCTCTCGTTGTCTCATAAAAAGCGTGCGAAATGGGGTAAACCGATCGCTGCGTAATGACGAGTGCTACGTGGTCCCATTAATGTCGCGCACCTAAAAGGGTTAAAAAAAATAAAATTACGGCCAAAAAACCGCACAAATCATTGGTTCATCGGAAAATGTTCATGTGCATCTTATTATCAGAGCACCAAATATGCTAACACTATGTTGCCCCTGCGTTCTCCTAAATGCACACGAAACTAGAAACCAATTGGGCAAGATATTGCAAATGCACAGTATGCCAATAAAAAACCCGCGCACCGGAACAAAAGGGTTAAATAAAAAAAAAATTACAAGAAAAAACCGCATTTTTCACATTTGTCGCTGCTGGCGTAGTTCTCAAGTACCAAAGCAAGTTATCCTTGTTTGAGCCGCACCGACATTCGTGCTCCCATTGCACTTATTGCATGCACCGGCTAATGTGCATTGCCACCAATCTCCAACTTGAATTTTATAAAACAAAGGGAGAATTTTTCTTTGCAAATTCTACAAACAATATGCCTCCTCGACGTTGCAATGTATTAGCTATTTTTCTTGTTTTTCCATGATTAAACCTTCTAGCGCATTAGAATTTGAAAAAACCTTAAAATTAACCATTAAAAAAAAAAAAAAAAAATTGTCACCCGTGCGCTCAAGTCGTTCGACTCGTACCGGTTGTGGTGTTGCATGTATACGGTGAAAACACCGCACCCCGATGTCGACGGTATCCACACCCGCCATGTGCGCGATATCGCACGATGCACCGTGTTATTTTAAAATAATTTAGTAAGTGCAAGTGCGGTTGGTTACCAGGCTGCACCGCTGGACAATGGTGCATCGCGGCAACTCAAAGGCATTGACGGACTTATTCGCCCAGGCGCATAATGTTTTCAACACACGTGAACCACAATTATACATTTTCAATGGTTCTAGGTGGTAAATCGGGTGCTAAGGGTATCTCTGCACCAATTCTGGAGCGGATACTGTGGGCCCACCGTGTTATTTAAATTTCTTTAAAATGAGTAGTGTGATCGGCTACTCGGCCACACCGTTGACCTGCTGAATAGTGGTGATGGGGTGCACCGTCTCGAAAATAACCGCCTTGGGATGGCTATTTTGTCGCACACAGCTTACCGTATTTGGCCCAGGTCGACGGAGTGACCTCTGAACTACCCCACCGACGACTATGTACAAGGCAGGAGGGCGGTGCGCCGACCTAGCTATAAGCCCCGGGTGTATAGTGGCCGCGCACCGACCAACACCGCACGTAGTGAACGGCGCTAAAAAAAAAAACATTTTTCTTCGGAGCACCCAAGCCCCATCTCCAAAGGATATCATTAGGTGCACCCAGTCCGGTGCGTTCAGGAGACGCACCGAGACCGGTGCATGACCGTGTTTTCACCACACACCGACTCTTGTTTTATTTATTTTTCAAAAATATTTATATACGTATATTTGTAAATACATGTGTCATTTAATAAAAAAAATTGTGTTTAATATGTCAATCATTCGCAGATGGAAAGGAGAGAAGAGGGCAATAGAAACAACAAGTCAGGAACAAGATAACATGCTTCTCCTATGGGAGGTAAGAGAGAGGGAGAGAGATGCATACCCTCACCCTATTACAACAGCCGACTAGGCTCCCAGGTAGGCTCTCAAGTTCTATGAGGGAGGCTACTTCCCCAAAGTCCCATAGTTTTTTTTTGTGACATCTTATCCGAAGGTGGAATGCCCAACAATGTGCTTTCCGTGTTGCTATCAACCTGGGCCGTACATGCCCACTAAGGAGGATGCATATTTTATTACGTACACGCAGGAGAGGGGTCTATTTTCCCTCATTCCCCAAGGTTCCACTCGGCCATGTGGCATGGAGTCGGTTAGTTTACTCCCGCAGATACATTAGAGTTGCATTTAGTATCTCCCGTGCAGTTCCGTGTCGTTGTAGCGCTTACGTACGGCATTTGGTCGTGGGGAGGTCCGTGTTGTCTCTCACTTATCATATCTACCATTTCGTACAATTACTCAAAGGATAGGAAACACATTAGTTTCCATCTTTTATATTATGTGAATTCTTTACCACATGCTAGCCTACTTCACTTGTCGTGGTTTTCCATTTTTTGTAAGTGCCTTTTGTATAGCATTAGATAGGATGTCGTTCTCATGTACAAGGGAGGGTCAACTTTCCTTTTCCTTCGCAGCTTTTTTTTAATTTTTTGAGAGGTTTCTTAAACGAGACATTATTTTCTTCGGCAACCTCATAGGTCGATTACTAAGGCAGCAGCGATGCACATGTGGGGGCATATGATGCGTAAGAGGGAGGAGTTCATTTTTCCGAGGATATCGCTGATGCACTACGTTGCTGTGCCGTTGTCGATGAGCATACTTACCTTTGGTCCCCCGTCCTTATGCGGGGTTGATTATGAGGGTGTGCCAACATCCTCTTCAAAGCCGATGAGCCGCTAGATGATAGAGGTAATATTATTGTTTTATTTAAAACAATTTCTAACATGTTCTTTAACTTCTTTTATTAAATTATGTAATAAAAATCCTCTAATTATTGTTGCGCACTTGTATATATTTTTCGTACATTGGATCTTTTGACGGTGAGGAGATGTCGCCACCACCACCTAATCCGTGTTGATCCCGATGAGGAAGAGGGCATGCTAGTGTTGTAGCGTTTACAAAAGCACCCAAAAATTTGGGTATATTTAAAATTTCGGGTTCCCCCCTCTCGCTCGCTAGCGTTAAAGTTTTTCACCCGACCTCGTAGTCGTTGAAATCCCACCGACCTATCCCCAACCCTCACGAGCTTTCTAACCATCATGATCGTATGTTGTTGTCAACCACGCCATATGTGGGAGGGATCATCCGGAAGATACGCTCGAACACTCTTACCGCAAATGCGCGCCATGTGCAATGAGATTGCCATGCATACATTTGAATGGAACCATTTTGTGTATTGACGATTAAAGTCCCTCTCACCATGGGTCATTAAGCATGTTGTTTGAATACTTCTCTAAGCTCGTAATTCTTATATGTTTATCTAGGGACACCATTCTCAAAAATAAGTAACTATGATGTGATAATGTTCCATACAAAGTCGATCCCATAGGTGATATACTCATAAATGTCATCACCACACCGATAAGAAGGATAAGAGTAGTACGAGTTGAAACATGAGAAGTTCACGGAAATGCCCGTGCCCTTTTTATGTTGTGTCCATTAAATTTGCGACCTTGACTCAATGTGAAAATACCTCTAGATGTGCAAACAGCTCAAGCTACAAGATATATTGTGCATGCATTCATGCTTTGGCATACAAAAGCTTTACTTGTCAATAATGGAATTTTTACATTGCCACCACCGTTTGGGGTTACAAACATTGGCTCCATTGGTCCCACTTCTGAGGAAAATTTATGTATCCGTATTGGCATCAAGAGGGCTCACTAAACAAGTAGTTCAAAGAACTCAAAGATCAATATTTACAAAATATTGTGGTACAACTACGAAAGACATGTAGCCATGCTTATCTTTTCAATGGTGGAGCCGCAGCCATTTGAAGAAGGTGAACACTTAGTTCAAGTGAGTGAAAAGCCCATCATCTTGGACATTTTGCTTGGAGAGTCAGATAGTCAAGGACATCGTGTCTTGATTTCCTTCTCCAACGATGCAGTATACTGTGACATTCATCACGATTACTTATAGCTTCGAAGGTATTTTATGAGTGTCTTCGATGGGATCGCAAGAGTAGAAGAACGTTTATGGCCGTGCAAAGCTTTGGTGGCAAAGAATCAACACTACCGCAGTCAAGTGACTTCGCAAAATGCCAATGAGGATACTTGTGAAGCATTTGTATTTTAATATCTACTCGAGCTAGTGGTGGCCGGGTTTGAATTCGTTAGTAGAGCCGATATTGTCATTTTATGTGAGTAGGATCGGGATCCACAAGTTGACAAGCATTACAACGTGCTCATTGCGTTGGTCAACTACATCATGTTTTGGCATTAAGAATTTTCTAAATACGCTTGAGGAGGTGATTATGCAAAGGGCCCACAGAAAATTGCAATTAGTCGTCAATATTATTGGCCATGATGATGTCGATCCGTACATAGATCGTACAAGATAACAGTGGTGCACTAGACGTCCATAATAATTTATGGCCCTCGCACAAATATGACCCATCATGACAACACAGAAGGAAGCTCTTGGTTATAAGTCTTTAGGCTCAAGGTACATCTAAGAGTTTGAGTGTTGTACCAGTTAGATAATGGCGAAGTACATTTCATCTTTGAAGGTTGTACAAATTCTATAAAAGGCCATTCTTCTCGAACCGACCTAATTTTGAGTTGTGTTGACAACTCGGGAAAATTGGGGAAAGGAAGAATACTACAGACCTCGAGCTACATGTTGGCGCAACATGTGGATCAAGGTTATGGTTTTAAACATGATGATTAAACCAAGGGAAAGAATCATATGGTTCGAAACCATAGGATATCGTGGAGCAAAATTAAGTGATAACTTTATAAAGGGCACACATTCAATGCACTACACATGTTGTATGGTTTGATGCCAAAAGCGCTAACGTATATGATCTCAAAACCATGTAATACCGACAAGCAGAAGTACACGGGAACACATGCCTAGCACCAAATACTTTTATGCCGAAGTTTTAATTAATGAGGCAGACATATAAGGTACGAATTTAAACGCGATCGCTCTTAATATTTCCTCACAAGGGTTTTCAACTTATGGTGAAACGTTGAGCGGACGTATATGCAAGGGTCAAAACTACGTTCAACACGTAGTCACAGACAAACCTAGAGTGGCAAATAACGTATTATGATATCTCCGTGCGATAATAGTCAAAAATTCGTCCAAAGCCGTGAAAAAAAGGTTTAACAATGATAATTGGTATTATTTGCAACTTCAGCTTTTTTAACTTGGTGTCCTCGTTACTTAGCCGAGGTGCGGGTTCAACGTTCTCGTCACAAAGACCGATTACGTTCATTACCCGCCATCGTTCTTCACTTCCGTTTTCTATCATGGGAGGTGTAAATGCCTTTTCTATTCTCAATTAAAGCCGCACATGGAGGGTGGTTTCCTCTTGTTGCCATTACAATGATGACTTAAACCATGGGAAGCACAGCTGAAGTGCACATGAGGGACCCACCTGCTGCATTCTTGGCTCTCCGCCACGTGTCGAAGGATGTGGGGATCTAGTTTGAGAAAACTAGAGCGTTTTCCACCTCGAGGAAGAAAGTTTATGATTCTCGATCGTTGCGACTTCCCTCCATGCATGACACTGACAGTGCGTAGTTGTTTAGTGTGGATGGTGATACCGTTTCATTCAAACACATGCACACAAAGCTTAGCAATAACGGTTTCGTCATTATCATAAGGTCGGCGGCCTTTTACGATGCATCATTAATGAATTAATGACCGGAATAGCAAGAGCGCACCATAGACAAATAAGCGTTTGTAACCTACATAGCCTCGTCAAACCCAATGTACTATAGTCTTCTCTCGTCAACCTCGAGCTCGTGTCCGGTGTACCGATGCCATGCATGCACCGAGGACTATTCTATCGCAAACAACAAACGTGGGGCAAAACGTAAAACCTTAACGCACATCAAAATAATTTAAAATGGTGGGTCGAGAAAACTACGGCTCATGCACCGCATTGCATTCGCCCCGTCATACCTATAGTCTCGTGCGTTGAGATCATAATCGATAGGGTTTGAAGAACGATGATCTTTTGATGCGTCTTTATTACCGTTCATGACAGAATCTCGCTATGGTGTCGTGGTGAGATCGTTGTGAAGGATTAATCGTCCTTTTGACCGCTCGATCCTCCTAAGGAGTCTTGAGTCCAAGACAAGAATCGTTTTTCGAACGTGTAGTGTGTCGTGAGTTCAAAAGGAGTAGGAGGTTAATGCTCTTGAAAGTTTGCTACCAAACGTCAATTGCAGCAACAAGGAGTGCGATCGGTTCTCTAAATGCAACCATGCGACCCCCTCGATCAAGTCGCAATCCGGCTCGGGTCTCTCGAGTCGCAACATACCCAAAATCAAATCGAGTGCGACTTCGTCTCAACATTTGTGACTATGTGACTCCCACGGTCGCATTTCTTCGAAGTCGGCAAGTTGTGAATCTATGAGACAAATGAAAGGTACGAGCTCCGCGACCTTTTTAAGATTGTGACCAACGTAGAGATCAAGTCACGCGACCCCTCCAAAGTCGCCGAGTCGCGATGCACACGTCGGGACTCGAAAGTGCGACCACGCAACCGTGCGACCCCTCCAAGGTCGCAAGGTCGTAGAATGATATGTCCACCAGAGGCCACGTCGCGGAAAGCTCTGACCATGCGACCCCACTTCGAAATGGCCTCTTTTCCTCAAAGCATATATCGCCACAAAATGTGACTACATGGGGGTCCAAGCTAATCGTTAAAACCCCTTGATGTTATCTCCGTCAATATACTCCTTATGCACCTTGCATTTTCTTTTATTTTTTTGTATCTTTATTTTTTTCTTCAACATGCATAAAACACATTTATGTGGGCGAGGCTAATGTGGCTAATCTAATATGCTTACACGTTATGCAACATGAGGAGATTATGATGATAACCCGCACAAGGAAGTTTGTCGCTATCCTTAAAATGCTTAATAGAAAAATGTAGAAGAGATAAAACCCCAAGTCGAGATTTCTTCAAAGCCTGGTGTCGCGCAGTCGTGTTCCATGCCAAATTCTCGACTATGCGACCTAGCGAACTAGCCGACCGGGTCGCAGGGTCGCAAAATTATGAAAGTCGCAAGTCGCACATCCGTCGAGGTCGCGAGGTCGCACATCCGCCGAGGTCGCAGTCGCGCACCGCCGAGGTCGCAGTCACAAGTTCTCAAAGGTCGCAAGTCGGCAGTGGGTCAACCCGATCGCCAAGCCCATCCCCTATCACCCCCGATGCCGTCGACCTGCTGACCCGTGCTGACTAGGCCGCAAGGTCGGCAGAACCCGCCGGTCGCAGTGGCAAACAAATGTGCCCAGTAGAAAACACCGGGTCGCAAGGCATCCCAACGATCAAGAAGATGAAAAGCCAAGGAATCCCAAAGGGGTGTTTTGTATTATAAATACTCCTTCTAGAGCTTTTAAGGGGATCTTTTGTTTGGGACTCGAGCCGAGTATATTGTATTACCGCAGGATTATACCTTTAAGCATTAACATAATCATTTTGAAAAACTTTTATGTGGATGTGGTGTTGTCTTATGTATGAGCACCGTTGAGTATTATTTTTTTAGTTTTCGAACATCTTTAGATTAACAGAATCGCATCTTCAATTCACATCACAGCTTGCATACTGCATTATTTGTGCATGTTAATAGTGGCCGAGTTTATTTCCACTTTTCTTAACGAACGCCGATGGTTTGTTTATTGGCATTTGTGTTATTATTTAAAACTCGGAAGAAAGGCGGTTTCTGCCATGAGGAATTGTGTCCTTTGTGGTTTCCATCAGCTGATATGTGACCCTAATGAAGTGTTGTTAACAACACTTCCTTCGGTCTTCACGCTTTATTATTTCCTCTTGCTAATTAAGCGCATGTACATTTAATGCATCAATCATATGTCTTGTATGAGTTGATTAGGTGTGTATGCATTGTTTTATAGAGTTTAAGAAAGACCCCAAGCAAAGGAGAAATCAAGCAGAAGCCGGACCCACACCTCCCGCACGGATCCCTATCCCAAACTGCCTGGTATCGATTGGGGACTTTCTTACCGGGGAGATCCCCTACTATTGGCCTAGACGATTTTCCCGTCACCGAATCGGCGCTAGAAGGAGGCCGCATGACAAGCTAAGCCGTGAGAGCCTCAGCTAATCTCATATCCGTAATGGCTCGTTCCCAAATCATTCTCCCCGAAATGTTTGTCTGAGTTTTATGAGCCTCGATACTTCATCCACGATGAACTTATGTATCGCTTGTCCTGCTTAAAATTCTGATGTCGATAATGGGGTGTCCATAACCCCGACACCTTTTAGATTTCTAAGTGACTTTGGGTGAGTGCTACGAAATCGACGATGAAGGTTTGATTTGTTTTCTTTTCTTCCTCACTCTCGAAGGTCGTGCTAAGAAATGGTGTCACACATTGCCTAAGCTTCCATCCATTCATTTGAACAACTCGCCATGAACTACAACAAGCGACAGTATGATTTTTATAACGTTTTAATAAAATTAAATGACATCAAAATTGAACCTCAGGAACCTCTTGATGAATTTTATATTAGATTTGTTCATTATTGTTTTGAGTTCAGAAAAGGATTTTGATTGGAAGTTGTTAAGGGAATGGGGCTTCAAATTATGTGATTCTCATTTCCTCGAACAATTTCAAATATCAACCCAAATTTCTCGAGCCTAGTGTTCCCTACGTACAACTCATTAAACCAACGGATGTTCGCATTTTGAATCTTTCACGCACCATCTTGAATCGTAGCTCAAAAACCATAGTGGCTCACTTCTCTCTGTCTCGAGCCCACCTGTCTCCCCGGACACAAACCTAAATCTAATTTGCATACCGATTATGGATCGACCCCTACCCCCGCATAAAGTTGATTCCCCGGCATAAGGCTCCGCCGCATCATTGTTTTCTCTAAATGACATGGATGCATGTGTTGGAAAAGCCTTGTATGGTTAACGCCCATGGCGTACCTAATCTCTTCGTTCACTATTCCCCGATTTATTTCACGACCCCCGCCTGCTGTACCATAGGAGCGATTTCTTGTCCTGGGCAACCTCAAGATGTCATCTTTATTGATCCATCCTGGCTTGTAACTCCCCCGGGGAGTCCGACTTGCTGTACCCAACTTGATTTTTTATAGATGGTTGTAGCGATCACCTCATCCGAAACATATTCAATCATACCGACGAGGATAAATACCGCATCTCTTTGCCAACCATATAGAGACACCGTAATTCGATGACTCGCTTTCGGGAAGATTCAAGTATCCATCATAAAGTCGAAGCGGTCAAATTTTCGCCTCGATCGTTTCTTGAAATGACGATCCCTAAGTACCATGCTCCTCCCAACATAACCATGTCAAGTTCACTCCTCCCTAGCAAATCTAGAGAATCCAATACCTCGATTATCAATATATCGCTACAAACGTTCGACCGAATTGATACAAAGCCCACCGACATTTTGCAACTCACCACAATCCATTATCACATCCAGCCGCTTGATGATCTCACCCAACTATCGTGCTGGGAAACCCACCGCTCGGGGCAAGTTCGGAGTTTGTTCAAGATGCAGTGAGGAATTAAGGCCTCCACCGAAAGTGGATTCGATCCTCATATCCTTGACAAAGTTCCGTGGAGAAACTCCGAACTAGGGTTTTCAAAATTAGGTTTCTCGCTCTTTGGATTGGCAAGTATCTATAATTTTCCGGCACATGCTTATTATTCCCATTCCCATAAATTGATGACCCTCACTACCATAATGAGCATGTCGTTCGTTCGACTAACTTATCTCGGGGTGAATGTGCTCGCAAATAGGAATTGGCTTACCCATCACCCCTCGCATCCAGGATTGTGCATGAATGATTATGTGTCATTTATAAACGTTAAGTTTCAAGAACGTATCGTCGTCTATCAAGATGAGAGTGGGATTTAGCTTGCACAATCTATTTTGGCATGTTCTTTGCAAGTATCTATGATCGTCTTGTCAGTTGCACCCCGCTTCCCTCGGGGGTAAGTTTTGTTGCTTACCGCACTTTTTTGGATACTAGCCCTAATCCCGATCATTGTTGTTGTTGCGTGAGGCAAACCAATGCGGTGGCCGCACCGGAAAGCTGATTTTACATAACCCGGCCGCCTCATGGGTTAAAACTAGGTTTTAGGTGTAGGCTAGTTAGGATTCCGTTAATAAAATTTGTTAGCTCAAAGTTTTCGATTAGGTTACTTGCCAAATTTTTAGTTTATGATTAAAAGTTTGTTTGCTATCTTTGTTTACGATTAATATCTTAGGCATTATCATGTTACAAGTATTTTCCTTTTCATTTCCTTTTCTTACTGTTTTTTCTCGTACAACAATCACCGCTTGTATTGCGCCTCTTTTCCACCCACAACCGGTCGATCATTCTCGCATGGCGTGCATTGCATCTTGAGCCTCGCCTATTACATTGTGTCGCATGCTCTCTTTCTTATATCATTTTTTTTCATATCGCCCGCCACTTCATGAGCCCTCATTGAAACCCTACCATCTTGGTGGTCTTGTTTTGCCCCGATTGGCCGAAACGTAACCCCATTGTTTTGCGTGAGGTTGTGGTGGCTATCTCAAGAGGCAACTTTCTAGGACCGCCGAAGTCACATTCTCGACAAGATGCCTATAAGTCTAAACTTATTTAGCCGTGGAGATATGAGCCGTTGTTTATGGGAGACCTAATGAGTTTCACGGGTCTATACCCATAGCCTAAGCCTTGTGCCCAACATAGTTCTTCGACATCTTAATGACCGTTTTGGCACGTTTTTCCTATTGTGCTAGATGGGATGTGAAGGTTTGGCACTAGGAAACCCAAATAAGGATATCTTTCAAACTTTCGTAAAACAAGAAACAACCTCTCTTGCTCGTAAAATAAGCCGGATCCCTCATCCGCCCATGAAAAATAAGTGCCACGGCAGCACATGAAAATAAGTGTTGTAAGCACATGAAACAAATAAGGGTAAAGGATCGAGAAAGGCTTCCTACGCAGAGTTAACGCAACGACTCCGTCGGTGTATCGACGAGGCTCGGGCCGCGCGGAGCGAACATTTGTGATTTCTTCATGACTACGGGTATCGTCTGTGCCTCCGCTCGCGTGGAGAAACACCGTAAACTTACTTAAAAATCTTGAAAATAACAACCTACTCACTTTTCCTTCACATCATCAACAAGCTACGGCGTCTATGAGATTTCTTTGATGTGTTTCTAATTAGCGCAGGACCAGCCGAGGACAAGGATTAGGTGATACCGTAAAGGGCCAAAGTAATACAAAGGGTCCCCACAGAACTTGTTCAATATTCCCCGTGCATCACTATCCCACTCGTACTATTGTTGGTATATTGCGCAGATGTTGGATCTACTAGTGGTTCGCCATTTGTTGTAGCCACTACAATAAAGACTCAAAATTTTGGTATATTTAAAATTTCAAGCCCTCTCGTCGCTAGGCGTTAAAGTTTTTCACCTCGACCGTTACCAAAGGACATCCCACCGACCTATCCCCAACCCTCACGAGCTTTCTAACCATCATGATCAGATGTTGTTGCCGCAATCATGCCATATGTGAGGGATCATCCAACATACGCTCGAAGACTCTTACCGCAATGTCATTAAGTGTGTAATGATATTTCCATGCATACATTTGAATGGAAACCATTTTGTGTATCGACGATTAAAGGCCCTTCCACCGTGTTTCGCCACATGTTGTTTGAATACTTTCTTGCTCGTAAGTCTTATATGTTTATCCATGGACACCAATTTCAAAAAAAGCAACTATGATGTGATAATGTTTGCTGTGTGTCAATCCCATGGGTGATATACTCATGAATGTCATCACCACACCGATAAGAAGGATAATAGTAGTACGAGTTGAAACATGAGTAGTTCAACGGAAATTCCCCGTGGCCCTTTTGGTGTTGTTTCATTAAAGTTGTGACCTTGACTCAAGGTGACAACACTCTCCTGGATGTGGCAACAAATACCAAGCTACTAAGATATATTGCATGCTTTCATGCTTTGGCATACAAAAGCATTACTTGTTAAGAATGGAACTCTTACATTGCCACCACTATCTCCGGTGCCGCATTGGCTCCATTGGTCCCACTTCGCAGGAAAATTTATGTATCCGTATTGCATCAAGAGTGGCCTACCTTCAAACAAGCAACAGACTCAAGATCAATATTTACAAAATATTGTGGTACAACTACGAAAGACATGTAGCCATGCTTATCTTTTCAATGGTGTGGAGCCAGAGCCATTTGAAGAAGGTGAACACTTAGTTCAAAGGCGAGTGAAAAGCTCATCATCTTGGAAATTTTTCTTGAGAGCCGCATAGTCAAGGACATGGTGTCTTGATTTCTTCTCCAACGCACGCGTACAATATACATTCGTCAGATTACTTAGAGCTACAAAGGTACTCTTATGATTTTCTCGATGGATCAATAAGAGCAAGAACGTTTTCTTGCGGCCGTGCAAAGCTTTGGTGGCAAAGCATCAACACTACTGCAGTCAAGTGACTTCCTAAAGGCCAATGAGGATACTTTTGAAGCATTTGTATTTTAATATCTACTCGAGCTAGTGGCATCAGTTTGAATCTTGCAGAGCCGATATTGTCATTTTTTTGTGAGTAGGACCGGAATCCACAAGTTGACAAGCAAGCATTACAATAGCCGTGATCATCGTAAGTTGGTCAGCTACATCATGTTTTGGCATTAAGCACTAAACACGGTCAGGGTGATTATAAAGGGGTCACGTAAAATTGTAGCTTAGTCACAATATTATTGGCCATGATGATGCCTATCCGTACACATAGATCGATACTATAGCATGGGTAATTAGAGGTCCATAATAATTTATGGCCCGCACAAATATGACCCATCATGACAAATACGAAGGAAGCTCTTCGTTATAAGTCTTTAGCTATCCAAGGTACATCCGAGAGTCCGAGTGTTGTACCAAAGTCGTATACGTCAAGTACATTTTATCTTTAAAGACTAATAAATTCTATAAAAGGCCATTTTCCGAACCGACCTAATTTTGAGTTGTGTTGAGAACTATGGCAAATTGGGGAAGGAGGCAATGTTTGTTAGACCTCGAGCTGCGTGGTGGGCGAAACATGTGGATCAAGGGTTATGGTTTTAAATATGATGTGATTAAACTAAGGGAAAGAAATCATATGGTTCAAAACCATAGGATATCGTGGAGCAAAATTATGGTAACATTATAAAGGCGCACATTTAATGGACCAAGGTTATGCTGTATATTTCATGCCAAAGCACTAACGTATATGATCTCAAAACAATGTAATACACAAGCAAAAGCATTACCTAGAAATATTGCGCTAGCACCAAATACGTTTATGCCGAAGTTTTAATTAATGAGTGCGTATATATAAGGTGGTTTAACTTAAACGCAGACCGCCTTAAACATTTCTTGGCGGGTTTTCAACTTATGGTGAAATGTTGGAGTGGACGCATATATGCAACGGTCAAAACTTACGTTCAACACGCATGAAAACCTAGAGTGGCGTACGAACGTATTATGATATCTCCATATGACAATAGCAAAAATTCATCCAAAGCCGTGAATAGAAGGTTTAACAATGATAATTGGTATTATTTGCAACTTCAGTTTTTTTAACTTGGTCTCTCGTTACTTGTTGGCCGAGGTGGAGCGGTTCAACGTTCGTCAAACATCGATTACATTCATTCAAATGCTTACTTTTCTTCACTCACTTTCTATCATGGGAGGCGATACGTCTTTTCTATTCTCAATTAAAGCCGCGCATGGAGGGTGGTTTCCTCTGTTGCCATTACAACGATGACTTAAACCATGGGAAGCGCAATTGCGTGCGCGTGGAGGCACCATGGCGTAATTCTTGGCTATCCGCCACATGTCAAAGGATGTCCGATCCGCTGAGAAACCCAAAGGTTTTCAACCCTCGAGGAAGAAATATGTCGAGCGTTGCAACTTCTCTCCATGCATGACAATTGTGCGTAGTTGTTCGCCGTGATGGTGATAATCGTTTATCCAAAACACATGCACACAGTTTAGCAACAATGTGCCCATCATTATCATAAGGTTGCATAAGTAAAGATTTACGTATGCATCATTAATGAATTAACACCGGGAATAGGAGAGCACACTATACACAATGGAAGCGTTGTAACCTCGTAGCCTGGCCAAACTTGAATAAACAGATAGTCTTCTCAGTCAACTCTCGTCATGTTCTTAGCTCACCGATGATGCATGCACCGAGGACTCGTTCTATCGCAAACGGAAAATGTGGGGAAAAAAACGTAAAACCTTAACGTACATCAAAATAATTTAAAATGGTGGTCGAGGAAAATCGCGGCTCATGCACTGTATTGCATTCACCCCGTCATACTCATAGTCTATGCGTTGAGATCGTAATCGATAGGGTTTGAAGAATGGTGATTCACGGTTCGTTATTACCATTCACAGATAGAATCTATTTATGGTTCCGTGGTGAGATTGTAGGAAGGATTAATCGTTCTTTTGACCGCTCGATCCTCCTAAGGAGTCTTGAGTCCGTTACGCAACTTGTTTTTCAACAGCGTGGTGGGCGGAGTTCAAAAGGAGTTATGAGGTTAATACTCTTGAAAGTTTACTACCAAACATCAATCGTAGTAGCAAGGAGTGCGATCGATTCTTAAATGCAACCATGCAACCCCCAATCAAGTATCATCCACTGGTCACCGAGTCGCAACATACCCAAAATCAACCGAGTGTGACTTGCCCAATATTTGCGACTATGCGACCTTTGTTAGGTCACATTTCTTCCAGTCGCAAGTCGCAAATCTATGAGACAAAATGAAAGGCGCGACCTCGCGAGATTTTTAAGATTGCGACCCACGTAGAGATCAAGTCGTGGTGGCGACCCTTTCCAGGTCGCCGAGTCGCGATGCACGCCGTCGTACGTAAAGTGCAACCATGCGACCGTGCGACCCCTCCAAGGTCGCAAGGTTGCAGAATGATATGTCCACCAGAGGCTCACACCCAAGAAGCCTCCGACCATGCGACCCCACTTCGAAATGGCCTCTTTTCTCAAAGCATATATTTGCTACGTAATAGACCATATAGGGGTCCAAGCTAATCATTAAAACCCTTGATGTTATCCGTTAATATACTCTTATGCACTTGCGTTTTATTTTATTTTATTGTATCTTTATTTTTCTTCAACATGCATAAACATATTTTATGTGGCCAGGCTAATGGCTAATCTAATATGCTTACATGCAGTAACATGAGGAGATTATGATGATAACCTATAAAAGGAAGTTTGTCACATCTAAAATGCTCAACAGAGAAATGTAGAAGAGATAAACCCGAGGTCGCATTTCTTCAGTCGCCAAGCCGCGCAGTCGTGTTCCATGCAATGCTCGAATATGCGACCAAGCGACCGGGCCGGCAAGTCACAAACTTGGTTGTGTACCCGTAGGTCGCATATCTTCCTAGGTCGTAGGTCGCACATCTACCGAGGTCACAGTCGACTCGCCGAGGTCGCGTCGCACATCCGCCAAGGTCACATAGCACATCTACCGAGGTCGTTGTGTCACAAGTTCTCAAAGGTCGCAAGTCGCAAGGGTCGCCGGGTCGCTAAGTCGCATCCCCCGTCAAATGCCCGACGACAGACCCGGCGACCCAGCCGACTAGGCCTTCCATGGTCGCGTAACCCAATGAGGCCGCAGTCACAACAAAAGCTCGTGTCGTTATGTCGCAAAACACTAGGTCGCAAGGCAACCAACGGTCAACAAGATGAAAAGCGAAGGGAAGCCCAAAGGGGCAGGTTTTGTCTTATAAATACCTCTTCGTGAGCTTAAGGGGGATCTTTTGTTCGGGACTCGAGCGTAGTATATTGTATTACCAGAGGATTATACTTTAAGCATTAATACAATCATTTTGAAAAATCCCTTTGTGAATCAAAAGTTGTCTTATGTATGAGCATTGTTGAGTATTATAAGCTGGTCAACATCTTTAGGATTAAGGGGAACTACATATTCAATTCACATCATTACTTGCATAACCAGCTTCTGTCGAGTATGTTAATAGTGAATGAAGCTTATTTCACTTTCTTAACGAATGCCGATGGCTTTGTTTATTGGCATTTTTGTTACTATTTAAAACTTTTAGGAAGTGAAAGGCGTTCTTGCCATGAGGAATTGTTTTTGGTGGTCGAATGTTTACAAGTGTGACCCTAATGAAGTGTTGTTAACAACACTTCCTTCTGGGCTCACGCTTTATTATTTCCTCTTGCTACTCATGTTGTCGCATGTCCAATTAATGCATCAATCATGTGTCTTGTATCAGTTGATTAGGTGTGTATCCACTATTTTATAGAGTTTAAGTGAGACCCTAAGCAAAGGAGAAATTCCTGGGCAGAAGCGTACCCACACTTCGGACGGGATCCCTATCCCAAACGGCTTCGAAGGTCCGATCGGGGACTTCTACCTGGGAGACCCCTACCTGCTGGCCTATGACAGATTTTCCCGTCACCGCACCATGCTTAGAAGGAGGGCTGGGACGACAGCCGAGCCCCGAGAGTCCGGCAGCTAATCTCATATCTGTAATGCTCGTTCCCAAATCATTCTCCCGAGATGTTTGCCTGAGTTTTATGAGCCTTGATACTTCATCCCCGATGAGCTTACATCGCTTGTCCCGGGCGAAATTCTTGATGGTGATAATGGGGTGTCCATAACCCGACACCTTTTAGGATTTCTATGACTTTGTGAGTGCTGGCTAAATTGATGATGAAGGTTTTATTTGTTTTCTTTATTCCCTCACTCTCGAAGGTCGCGCTAAGCAATGGTGTCACACATTGCCGAAATTTCCATCCATTCATTTGAACAACTCGCTGAACTACAACAAGCTTTTCACAGTATGATTTTCGAACGTTTTAATAAAATTAAATGACATCGAATTGAACCTAAAGAACCCTCTTGATGAATTTTCTATTAGATTTGTTCATTATTGTTTTGAGTTCCCGTAAAAGGATTTTCGATTGGAAGTTGTTAAGGAATAAATTAGCCATGTGATTCTTGTTTCCCTTGAACAATTTCATTAGCAACCCACCGAGCTAGTGTTCCCTATGACAACCCCAAACCAACGGCTATTCACCAGAATATTTCACGCACCATGTTGAATCGTAGCTCAAAACCATATGGCTCACCGCCCTCTCCTCGCTCGAGCCCACCTGTTTCCCCGGACACAAACTCAAATCTGATTCGCATACCGATTATGGATTGACCCTACCCCGCATAAAGTTGATTCCCTTACAAGGCCTCGCTGCATCATTGTTTTCTCTAAATGACATGGATGCATGTGTTGAAAATCCTTGTATGGTTAACGCCCATGCGACTCAATCGTTCGTTCATTATTCGTTGATTTATTTCACGACCTTGCCACACCGCACTTCCTTTGAGACATTCAAAATTTCCTTATACCGGTATTGGCGGCAATCATAAGCACGCGTATGGTGTTTCACAATCACAATTCAAAATCGATGAATCTTTTAGATTCGATGATTCTCACCGAAATCTTTAGAATGTACCATAGGAGCGATTTTTGTCCGGGGAAACCTCAAGATGTCCCTATCGATCCATCCCGCCTGTAACTCCCAGGAGCTTGGATTCTGCTGTGTACCCAACTTGATCAAATCGATGGTTGTGTTGACTACTCCTTATCCGAAAACATATTAAATCATACCGACGAGGACCGTCATTTGCATCTCTTTGCCGACCATATAGAGACACTAGAATTCGATGACTCGCTTCAGAAGATTCAAGTACCCATCGTAAAGTCGAAGCGCTTCAAATTTGCCGACCGTTTCGAAATGATGATCCCTAAGTACCATGCTCCTCCCGCATAACCACGTCGAGTTCACTCCCACCCTAGCAAATCTAGAGAATCAAATACCTCGGATTATCAATCTATCGTCATGCGCAAATGTTCGACCGACCGACACAAAGCCCACCGACATTTTGCACCACTGTCACTCATGATCACATCCAAGCCGCTGATGATCTCACCCAACCGTGAAATTTGGGAAACCCACCGCTCGAAGGTCCGGATTTTTTTTTTCAAGACGGTGAGGAATTAAGGCTCTCCACCGAAAGTGGATTCGATCCTCACATTCCCGACAGTTCCGGAGAAACTCCGAACTAGGGTTTTCAAAGTTAGATGTTTCTCGCTCTTGATTCGCAAGTATCTATAATTTTCTCTCGGCACATGCTTATTGTTCCCATTCCATAAAACCGATGACCCTCACTACCATAATGAGCATGCTCGTTCGTTCTATTAACCCTATCGAGGGAATGTGCTCGCAAATAGGAATTGGCTTACCCATCACCCCTCGTATCCAGGATTGTGCATGAATGATTATGTGTCATTTATAAATGTTAAGTTTCAAGAACGTATTTTTGTCTATCAAGATGAGAGTAGGATTTAGCTTTCACAATCTATTCCGGCATGTTCTTTGCAAGTATCTATGATCGTCTTGTCGTTGCACCCGATCCTCGTGTAAGTTTTGCTACCGCACTTTTTTGGATACTAGCCCCAATTTCGATCATTGTTGTCGCCGCAAGAGGTGAACCAATGCGGTGGCCGCACCGGAAAGCTGATTTACATAACCCGGTCACCTCATGGGTTAAACTAGGTTTTAGTGCAGGCCAGTTAGAACCTGGTTAACAAAATTTGTTAGCCCGTGCTGTCGATTAGGTTACTTGCCAAATTTTTACTTTATGATTAAAAGTGTGTTTGCTATCTTTGTTTACGATTAATATCTTAGGCATTATCATGTTACAAGTATTTTCCTTTCTGTTTCCTTTTCGCCTGCTTGTTGTCGATAAATAATCACCGCCGTATTGCGCCTCTTTCCACCTACAACCGGTTGATCATTCTCGCCGCACATGGCGTGCATTGCATCTAAGCCTCACCTATTACATTGTGTGGTACGCTTCTCTTCCTTATAGAATTTTTTGTCATATCGCCGCCACTTCATGAGCCCTCATTGAAACCCTACCATCTTGTGGTCTTGTTTTGCCCCAATTGTTGAAACAAGAACTTACTGTTTTGCGTGAGGTTGCGGTGGCGTCCTAAGAGTGGGCAAACTTTTCTTTAGGACCGCCATCGAAGTCAAATTTCGACAAGATGCCTATAATTCTAAAACTTATTTAGCCGTGGAGATACGAGAGCTTCTGCTGATTATGGGAGACCCAATGAGTTTGAATGGCCCATACCCATAGCCTAAGCCTTGTGCCCGCATAGTCTCTGGGACATCTTAATGACCCTTTTTTGCACGTTTTGCTCATTTGCAAGGTATGATGTGAAGGTTTTCGCAATTAGGAAACCCAAACTTCAGATATTCATGCTCGTAAAACAAGAAACAACCTCTTGCTCGTAAACAAGCTCGATCCCTCATCCGCCCATGAAAAATAAGTGCCACAAGCACATGAAAATAAGTGTTGTAAGCACATGAAACAAATAAGGGTAAAGGATCGAGAAAGGCTTCTCATACAGAGAGGTAACGAACGACTCCGTCAGTATTGACCAAAGTCGCTGGCCGGGCATGGAGCAACGTTGTGATTTCTTGAAATGACTACCGGGCACCGTCTAGGCCTCGCCGTATTGCAGAACACCGAGAAACTTACTTTAAAAATCCCGAAAATAATAAACCCAATCGCCTTGCTCTTCACATCATCAACAAGCTGTGCGTCTATGAGCTTTCTCTTTTGATGTGCTTCGATTAGCGAGACCTACGTCGAGGCACAAGGATTAGGCATACCTATAGTTACTATAATACAAAGGGTCCCCACAACTTGTTCAACATTCCCTTGCATCACTATCCGTAACTTAATATTGTTGTGATATTGGCAAGAGATGTTGGATTCTACTGGTTTGCCATTTGTTGTAGCCACTACAACAACACCCAAAATTCTTGGGTATATTTAAAATTTTGAGTTCCCCTTGCTCGCTTAGGCATTAAATTTTTTTCTACCCGAATGCGCCGCTGACATCCCACCGACCTATCCCCAACCCCTCACAAGCTTTCTAACCATGATGATAAGATGTTTTTTAAGCCGCAATCACGCCATATGTGGGAGGGATCATCCAAAGATACGTCGAACAATCCTACCATAGTCACGCCATGTGTAATGAGATTTAAGCATACATTTGAATGGAAACCATTTTGCATTGACGATTAAAGGCCCTTCACCGTGGGTCACTAAGCATGTTGTTTGAATACTTCTTAAGCGCATAAGTCTTATATGCTTATCTAGGGACACCATTCTCAAAACAACCAACTATGATGTGATAATGTTCCATACGGGTCGATCTCATCGTGGTGATATACTCATAAATGCCATCACCACACCGATAAGAAGGATAAGAGTAGTACGAGTTGAAACATGAGACCCCAACAAAAATGCCCATGGCCCTCAGCAGTTCATTAAAAGTTGCGACTCGATCAAGGTGACAATACCCTTCCGGATGTGGCAAACGCTCTGTCGCTAAGATATATTGTGCATGTTTACAAGCTCGGCATATAAAAGTTTTACTTGTCAAGAATAGAACTCTTACATCACACCACTATCCGGGTTACGTATTGACTCCATTGGTCCCACTTCGCAGGAAAATTTATGTATCTATATTGCATCAAGAGGCTCAACTTCAAACAAGCAAGCTTCATACACTCAACATCAATACTTACAAAATATTGTGGTAATAACTACGAAAGACATGTAGCCATGCTTATCTTTTGAATGGTGTGGAGCTGCAGCCATTTGAAGAAGGTGAACACTTAGTTTAGGCGCAGTGGAAAAGCTCATCATCTTGGACATTTTTCGAGAGCCGTATAGTCGATGATATCGTGTCTTGATTTCTTCTCCAATGACGCGGACAGATATTCAACAAGATTACTTAGAGCTACGAAGGTATTTCTTAGAGTTTCTTGATGACTGCAAGAGTAGAAGAACGTTTTGCGGGATATGCAAAGCTTTGTGGCAAAGCATCAACACTACCAGAAAGTCAAGTGACTTTAAAGGTCAATGAGGATACTTGTAGTTACCTGTATTTTTTAATATCTACTTGAGCTAGTGGTGTGTCGGTTTGAATCTGCAGAGCCGATATTGTCATTTTCCGTGAGTAGGAATGGAATCCACAAGCCGACAAGCAAGCATTACAACGTGCTCATTGCGTTGGTTAGCTAAATCATGTTTTGGCATTAAGCATTAAACACAATGGAGGAGGTGATTATGCAAAGGGCCAACATAAACTTAGTGTACTAGTCACAATATTATTGGCCATGATGATGTCAATCCAGAAGCACATAGATCGACATTATAGCATGTGGTAATTAGAGGTCCGTAATAATTTTTGGCCTCGCACAAATATGACCCATCATGACAAATACGTATGGGGTTTGGTTATAAGTATTTAGCCGTCCAAGGTAAATCGTAGAGTCCGAGTGTGTTGTACCAAAGTCGTATAATGGCAAAGTACATTTTATCTTTGAAGATTGTACAAATTTATAAAAGGCCATTCTTCCGAACCGACCTACCTTTGAGTTCGATGACAAGTATGGTAAGTTGGGGAAGGGAGACAATGTTTGTTAGACATCGAGCTACATGGTGGGCTCAAATATGTGGATCAAGGTTATGGTTTTTAATATGATGTGATTAAACCAATGTAAAGAAATTATAAGGTTTGTAAAACCATAGGATATCGTGGAGAAAAGATAAGTGATAACATTATAAAGGGCACACATTCAATGGACCAAGGTTGTGTTGTATATTTCATGCCAAAGCGCTAACGTATATGATCTCAAAACCATGTAATATAGACAAGCAAAGCATATGGGGAACATTAAGGCCTAGCACCAAATACTTATGATGAAGTTTTAATTAATGAGGCAGATATATAAGGTGGTCAACTTAAATGCTGATCGCCTGAAGAGTTTTGCTGGTTTTCAACTTATGGTCAAACGTTGAGTGGACGTATATATGCAACGGTCAAAACTTACGTTCAACACATAGTCATGACAAACCCAGAGTGGCAAACAACGTATTATGATATCTCCGGTGCGATAATAGGGTCAAAAGTCATCCAAAGCCGTGAATAGAAGGTTTAACAACGATAATTGCATATTTGCAACTTCAGCTTTTTTAACTTGGTCTCCTCGTTACTTAAGGTTATATGGAGCTTGTTCAATGTTCTCGTCAACACCGATTACATTCATTACCACCGTTTACCTGCTCTTCACTCGCTTTCTATCATGGGAGGCGATATGCCTTTTCTATTCTCAATTAAAGCCGCATGGAGGGTGGTTTCCTCTTTGTTGCCATTACAACGATGAATTAAACCATGGGAAGCACAACAGTAAGTATGAGGCGTCCATGGCGTAATTCTTGGCTCTCCACCGCGTGTCAAAGGATGTGATCTAGTTTTAGAAAAACTCCCGCGTTTTCCACCTCGAGGAAGAAAGTTTCTGATGTCGAGCGTTGCAACTTCCTCTCCATGCATGACACCATTGTGTAGTAGTTGTTCAACAGATGGTGATATCGTTCATTCAAAACGCATGTGCACACAAGCTAGTAACAATAATTTCGTCATTATCATAAGGTCGCCAATTTTTTACAATGCATCATTAATGAATTAACACCGGAATATCGTAGCGCACTATACACAACAAGCGTTGTAACCCGTGTAGCTTGTCAACCTGCTGGGCCTATGTACGTTTGGTCAACTCCGAGCCGTGTTCTAGCTCCACCGATGCATATGCATGCACCGAGGATTTTTCTATTGCAAACGACAACATGGGGAAGAACGAAACTTTAACAACGTCAAAATAATTTAAAATGGTGGTTGAGAAAACCGTGGCTCATGCACCGTATTGTACCGCCCCGTCATACCTATAAATCGTGCGCTGGAGACTTAATCGATAGGGTTTGAAGAATGTTGATCTTTTGATGCGTCTGTTATTACCATTCGCGCATAGGCTCCGCTATGGCGTGTCGCGGGGTGAGATTTCGTAAAGGATTAATCGTTCTTTTGACCGGCCGATCCTCCTAAGGAGTCTGAGTCCAAAGACAAGAGTAACTTTTTTTTTCAGCGTGTGGTGTGGCGTGAGTTCAAAAGGAGCAGGAGGTTAATGCTCTTTGAAATTTTACTACCAAACGTCAATCGCAGCAACAAGGAGTGCGATCGATTCTTAAATGCAACCATGCAACTCGACTGCGTCGCAATCCGTACCGGGTCACCGAGTCGCAACATACCCAAAATCAACCGAGTGCGACTTACCCAACATTTGCGACTATGCGCACCCCCATGCCCATTTATTCCAAGTCACAAGTCGCAAATCTATAAGATAAATGAAAGGCGCGCAACCCTCGCGACCTTTTAAGATTGCGACCCACGTAGCGACCAAGTCTCACGACCCTCCAGGTCGCCGAGTCGCGATGCACGCTCGCTAGACTCGAAAGTGCGACCACATGCGACCGTGCGACCCCTCCAAGGTTGCAAGGTCGCAGAATGATATGTCCACCAGAGGCCGCGACTCAGAAGGTTCGCGACCATGCGACCCTACTAAAATGTATTCTTCTCAAAGCATATATCACCCATGCGTTGTGTATCAGTAGGACTATATTGTGGGTCCAAGCTAATCATTAAAACCCCTTGATGTTATTTGTTAATATACCTTATGCACTTGCGTTTTCTTTTTATTTTATTGTACTTTATTTTTCTTCAACATGCATAAACATATTTATGTGGGCGGGGTTAATGGCTAACGAATATGCTTACACGCAGGTAATATGAGGAGATTATGATGATAACCTTAAAAGGAAGTTTGTCGCTTAACGTAAAATGCTCAATAGGAGAAATGTTGAAGAGATAAAACCCTGTGTCGCATTTATTCAGTCGCCAGGTCACGCAGTCGTGTTCCATGCCAAATGCTCGACCATGTGACCCATCGACTAGGTCGCAAGTCACAAACTTATGAAAGTCGCTAGTCGCACGTATGCCGAGGTCACAGGGTCGCACATCCGTCGAGATTGCCGGTCGCACATCCGCTGAGGTCGCAGTGTCGCACATCGGCCGAGGTCATAGATCGCACATCCGCCGAGGTCGCAGGTCGCAAGTTCTCAAATCTCGCAAGTCGCGGGGCCTGGCCAAGTCGCATCCCCCGTCACCCCCGACGCGTAACTCAAATGGCTCCAAAGGACTAGGTCGCAAGGTCACAGAATCACTGTGTCGCATGTCGCAACAAATTTCGTGCTCGCTTTGCACGTAGAAAACACTAGGTCGCAAGGCAGCCCAACTAACAAGAAGATGAAAAGCGTGCTGAAGCCCAAAGGGTGTTTTGTATTATAAATACCCTTCGGGAGCTTTGCGGGGATCTTTTTGTCTGGGACCGAGCTAAGTATATTGTATTGCCGCAGGATTATACAAGTATTTAAGCATTAATACAAGCATTTTGAAAAATCCCTTTGTGGATCTAGTGTTGTCTTATGTATGAGCACCGTTGAGTATTATGTTTTCGCTTCTCGAACATCTTTAGATTAAGGAATCGCATCTTCAATTCACATCACAAGTAATAATAGTTTGCTTCAGTATGTTACTGCTGGCCGAGTTTATTTCACTTTCTTAATGAATGATGATGGCCTCTGTTTATTGGCATTTGTGTTACTATTTAAAACTTTAAGGAAGAGTTGGCATTCTTGCCATGAGGAATTGTTTCCTTTGTAGTTCGTATCAGCTTTACAAGTGTGACCCTAATGAAGTGTTGTTAACAACACTTCCTTCTACGTCTTCACGCTTTATTATTTCCTCTTGCTACTCATAGTGTCACATGTACATTTAATGCATCAATCATATGTCTTGTATCAGCTGATTAGGTGTGTATCCACCGTTTTATAGAGTTTAAGTGAGACCCTAAGCAAAGGAGAAATCACAGTAAGCCTGACTCCACACCCCGCACGGATCCCTATCCCAAACGGTTCAAGGTCCGATTAGGACTTTCTACCGGGGAGAGCCCCTACTATTGCCGGCATGCATTTTCCCCGTCAACAAACTAGATAATATCGAGGATCATTAGGAGGCTTGCAGATCGCAGACTTGCTCTCATGGTGCGCTAGTGCGCTTGGCCGATGTCTTAGTGGTGCTAGATACAGGATGGAGTTGGGCAACCAACTCATTGCGTTGATTATTGAGGCGAGCATCGTGCCCGCCGACTTCTCGCAGGCATAGAGGCCGATGATAGGCTAGTAAATATGTGGAGAGGCATGCCACGTGACACATGCATGTACCGATGCGGCATGTCATAGGAGTTACGACAACTTTTACGCGACCGAGGGGACTATCGCACGTTACGATTGAGCCGCAACACATGATGGACAGCTCGCGACGCGCAACGTACCGTCGTTCCCGCGATTGTTCACAGCCTTGTGTCGTGCTATTTGCATGAGCCTCCACTAGCATCTACCAAAGAATATCATGGAGATGAGGATTGAAATATTGGCCACTAGTACCGATATTGATGTTAAAATACCACCACTAATCCATGAAATTTATATTATTGTACCGTATATTTTTAACATTATTCCATTTTATATATATATATATATATATGGTCCATGTTTTTATGTTCATGTTTCAAACTTGTACTTAATTTACATGTTGGTGATCATCATGATGTGTATGTGATAACATGAGATGTATATTTGATGTTCGTGTTGTACTAATGATGTTAATATATAATGTTAATTGTGTTTTGTTAGATTATCATGATCACGATGATGCAGTTTAGCGATTTTGAATGTGTTTTTTAGTCAAATATGATGTTTGGTACGATGGTTATCATGAAGGTGATGTTTATTAATTAATTTAATACCAAATGATCATGATATTGTAAATTTGTAATATTTGTATTTTCGATTGTACTATTTAAAATTCTAAAATTGTAATTGTAATGGTATATATGTAAATTTCTAAAATTGTAATTGTAATTGTAATTTTTAAAATTGTAAAATTGTAATTGTAATTATAATTTTTTAATTTGTAAAATTGTAATTGTATATATGAAAATTGTAAATTGTAATTGTACATGAAATTGTAAAATTGCAATTGTAATTCTAATTTAATTTAATTTAATTCTAATTGTATGTAAAATATTTGTAAAATTTTAATTATATTAATGTGAAATGAATTTATTAAAAAATTTTAAATTTGTAAATCCGTAAATTTTAAATAATTGTGAAATAATAAATCTAGAATAATATAAGATTTATTCTAACATAAATGAAGTTTAGAAAATAATGGAAATAATCTCCTATACTTTAGAATTATCATTATTTTATTATGATATTAGATAAAAAAAAGAGAATTAATTTATACAATACGCCATTGTTTTCACGATCAACATAATACCAAATATCGTTGAATTATTGATTTTAACATTAACACAATGTAAGTTACCAATTAATTCAAAATACATATTATATAAATATTTCGAAAACCCATCTTAAAAAGTATAAATATTGATGAAATAACACATGTACCATATCACTCAGCTTCTCATGATCACCCTCATTATCTTCTAGCTTGCATGGCATGATAACACTATTGTTCTCAAAAATATTTTTTGATCTAGGGTCATGTGTCAACATGAACCACCAATCCCTATCCAACACATCCGGGTAAAAAACACCCGGTTTCTGTTTAGGGAAAACATAGGGCTCTACCTTCATCCAACATATTTCTAGAGTTGATACATATCATCCTACTATCGTGATCTTCCACATTATTCCGATCAAAGGTGTCCCACCACTTGCACCTAAAAATAACACATTGGAAAGAAAAAAATTCACTTCAATGATCTCTTGTATCTTTCCGATGTAACATAACATCCCTCGTACTAGTTGTTGATCATGGTGGCTAGATTGAATAGATTGATTGAACTCGACTTCCACTCCACACTCTTGTGTGATGTTTCCCGCATTAGCATCTCTCCGTGCAAAAAGGTATCCATATGCCCACATAGATGGGAACAAATGCACCTATTATAAAAAAATTAAAAAAATAAAAGTGTCATGTGTCTTATAAATGTTAATCCCACAAATAAAATATGAAATGTAGATGTCTTAATATAAGTTTCTAATTTAGATATAAATTAAAAATATACACGGTTGTTGCACCCAATCCCTACGTTTAGTGCATCCTCTTGAGCACGCGAGTGTAACGACTGCAGTAATCGTATTTCTCTATGACTGGCTTCCAAAGAACCCAACTATTGGGGCATATTTTTGGCATATTTTATTTTAAAATGATCGTGATAAGGCACACTTCTACCATTCAACTCCGTCCGAATTATTTCTCGTCACTATCCCATTTCATCCTATTTTGCTCGTACAATGTGACCTGTCGCTGTGTCGCTTCGTAATTGTAAAGAATGAATTTATTGATTTCTTCAATTTATGCATTTGCTAATGAAATTAAACCAACATTATATATAGTACTTAGAGATCAAAATATACATTATCGAAGTTAAACATGAATATTAATTACCAGAAAATTTGAAATATTATAAGTCTCTTAGTCTTTATCAAGTGCTTTTTTCCACCAGTTTCTAGAGGCAACTCTCTTCTCTTTTATCTTCATCCATTTGATCGTCCCAAATCACCGCACTCCGGGTCTATTGTCGATCCGCTTGATGTACTGATCGCTAGTAGAAAATCTCATACGATATGTACCTCTTTGCCATACTCCCTTGGGTTTTGCCCTTTGCCGAACAAAACATTTCAATTTCTTCATGTACCTCTAAGAAGAACATTCAAAGACAATAAAACCCCAACTAATTCAACCTCATCTACCAGGATTAGAAGATGAACCTATAAGTCCATGAAACTTGCCGCCAGCCTTCTCAAACACACAAACAATCTCAATTATCTCTCGACGCCACCATTGAATGCTAGCGACATGAATTTCCTTTGACGTGATCCAACATACAAATGAAAATAATTTGGAGCATGGCACATCCTAGGGCTTGAGGGAATTCAAGTTACACATCCACACAAAAAAAGGATAATGACACCGCAAATTTATAAAACACATGCAATAATATAAAAAATTAGTTATGTTTCCCATGATCCTCGCATGGGATAAAATTTATTAATATAAGAAATAATAAAATCATACTTTTCACATTATACGTACCTAGAAGATTCAAATGGTCATCCATGGTAGCGCACCGTAGTGAAGACCCATATGAAGTTGGCAATCTCTCACATCCATTATAACTTCCTTTGCCAAAGATATATCATCTTTTTTTTTTTTTAAATCGATGGGACATCACTCCTTTGAAAAACTATGAATTAGAGGACCAAAGGCCTCGCTTCCGATCCCATACTTTCTAATCTTCTTGGCCAATATTTCTTTTTTATTTTTTGAAGTATTAAGATCTTTCCCACGAAATGTGTCACTTTGTTTCGATGATATGTGCCTCCATAAAGAAGATGATTTTTTTTTAAATATATGCACGGGATCTAATAAGTGGGAAATATTAAGATGTTCCAATATGGAAGGTCATAAAAGATAGATTTCTCTTCATCCCAATGGGAAATTTCTAACATAGGTGTTGAATAACTGATCATCGAACTTAGGTTCCCCATTTTACTTCGAACATTTCTATGAAATCCTTCTCCTTCTCTCTCTCATATGCTCTAAGCCATTCAACCGGGTGTCATTATTGGAGGCCTTTGGGTTCTTCTCGTTTACCATTGAAAGTGGATGTTGCTCTTTTTGTAAGGGTGTTGTTCGGTAAGAATATCCTGGATTAATCATACACTAGCTTTTCGTAGGTCCTTGGACCATATAGCTTTCATAGAAGGTCCACAACATTTATATCCAAAATACCCTTTGTTACAAGACCTCGTGAGATTATATTTGTATACATTAATTAATATGCATGGTACGTTAAAGAATATCATGAAGATAAGAAAAAATATTACAAATAATTAAATAAATAATATGTGAAATAATATTGTTCCATTATATATAAACAAATCAATAAATTAAACATGTACCTACTCTATAACCCTAAGCCTGGATAATCATGTGTCATGTAAGAACATATGACATACAACTTAAAACTCCTCTCTACCGCAATGGGTCTTGATACATCATATACATTTATTCCATCCCATAATTCTTTCAATTCATATACCAAGGTTGTGGGTACAGACATCTGTTATTCTCTACTTGCCTTCTACCAGGGACTATGAGAGCGAACACAAGGTTTTCATTCTTCACAGACAACCATGGGGGGATATTGTTATCGATCACTACCATAGGCCAAACATAATATTTGGTGTTCGGGAGGGAATATGGTTGACGCCATCCATGGCTATGCTGAGTCAGAGACTTCATACTTCATTCTTGGACTTTTCTAGCCATGTATCCCATATGCTTCATGGCTATTGAATCGCCTTGGGATTGGCATAACTCCAAACTCACTTCTATATGAGGCATGTCATCCCTACAACATAGCTAATTCTTGCAACGAAAGAGCCTTGAATCCTTGGGATTATAGGCATGTGCCTCAATATATTAAAAGAAGGACCAAGACGTGATTTACCCTTCTTGATTTATCATACCTTTCATGCCCACATTTCTATTATTACCTCATTGTTTGCATATTCTCCCCATATAGAATACAACCATTTGGACATGCATGATATGGATATGTACTCAACACCCAACATTGAACAATTTATTTGCCCTTCACAACCGTTTGGCAAGACATTACTCACTGAAGAACCTTATCTTTGAATAACCCGTAGTTGGTGATCATGGAAAAATATATTAAAAAATGTACAATAATGTCGATATAATTATTAACGTTCATAAAACGAACATTTGTAATGTTCATTGCGTTGTACCGATTATATTTCAAATTTATATAAGGGGAGTACTCTTTATGGTAACTTACCTCAAAATTTCCGAGAAACATGCATTCGACAAGCCAAAATTTTCTTTCAAGTTGTATAGTAAATACTGTTGTCCCCAACTAGGTAGACTCGATCGACCGCCAGTCCAAAGAGAGGTGTGGTGGAAGAAAATTCTGCCTTCGAAAAGGTGTCACGATATGAGCATCATCCCCTAGTCAACATCATCATTTTGGAATGCATCTAACAACATTGTCTCCATGGCGCTCATCTCATAATCATCCATACCAACCTTCATTTCTGATTGCCCCCATTGCCGCCTTGTGAAGAACTACTATTGCCGTAGTCATTCCTATTAGTGAATTTGGACGTAGCGGGAATCGAATCGTAGTTGATCTAACCATTCTTGGTATCGTTCCTCTCCAATTTTTTCTCTTAATTCAAATTTTCTTCTCTCGATTTGAAATTGTCAAAAAAATCAAGATGGTAGGTAGGTCGTTCATCATCACTAGAATCCTAATAATTAAAAAAAAAATTTGAACATAATTAGTAATAAAAATATATGATATCAATTAGTAACCATGTTGAGAATATTGCATGTTTATAAATTGTTCGTACGTTGAAATAATTACATATTAATCAATATATATACCAAACAATTATAATTATAATTACCATTGTTGTCCTTGTGATTGTGGCTAGAATATTCAATATTCTTACAATTAAGGTGGCAGGAAGAAATTTCATTCATTTTCATCTACCAAATGCACCTGCGATATACAAATTCTTCGATAAGAACTTCCAATGTTTGAGCAAATAATATTTATATCCGAACCCGATGCTGAATCGCATGAACTCGCACTGTAAAGATACATTATGAATTTAATTAATTTGTGTGTGATTTACTACATGGATAAAAACATATAAATTCAATTAGATAGTGAAAAGATAAAATAAATCTAAAGTAAATATTACGGCCTCCCATGGATAGAGAACTCCGCGGCATGGGCTTTGAGAGATATTATGGAACGAGATGGATTTTTTGAATATTTTCCTATTCCATATAATATATGATATTTTTCTCCCCTGCATTTGGAGAAAAAACAATAAATTATAACTGCACGTTCCTATGGCATAATGTATGATAATCAGTATTGTGTATTTTTTGATATTTTCACACCGGTGCCATTTTATAACACAACGCACCTAGGTGGTTCAATTGGGGAAGGACGCACCGGTAACAACAACCGCAACAAAAAAAGCGCAACCTATTTTATTTAAGTGAAAAAAGCAAGAATTAAAAAATGGGCAACAAAATATTTTCGAAAATCTAATTTCATAAAACATTTCTTTAAATACTAAACACTTTTCATTATTTCAATATTTTTGCAAAAAAATTCGTTTTGTGAGATTTGATACATACCTAGAGAAAACAGAGCACGAGAGCACCATGGAATAGGAAATACATTTGAATGTACATTAGACAATCGAATTCCAAACCTCCGGTGAGTCAAACCCCGTAATTACAGAATTTCAAACAATGTGAGTAAGTTTATTGTTTTTTTTATACTTCTTTTCTCCGCATTTTTATGCAAAAGAAAATAAGAAATCAAAGTCTATTGTTTTTTTTTCGTAGTTTTTTTTTGAAGTAAAATAACAAAGGCAAAGCTTCTTCTTTTTCTTTTCTTTTTTCTTCATAAAGTTTTTTACCTTTCCGTAGTTTTCAGAAACAAAAATAAAAGAAAAATCCATTTTTAGAAACAAAACCCTATATTCTTTTTGTTTCTACCCTTTCTTCTTTCTTTTAATTTAGATTTATAGGGTTTGTATAGTCATTAAACATTCAACCCAGAGACGACTTGCATAGTCAAATCCCAATCCATGTTAATTCCTCATACAATCTTAAAAAAAATATGCGCATTTTTTTTCGCCGCGCGCCTTGCATAACATAGCGCACCGGTGCGCCTGCTATAAGAGCGCACCGCGAAATTATAGTGATAAAAAAAAATAAAAAAATAAAATATGTTTTTACTTTCAAGGCGCCATATGTAACATATGGTACCCCAATTATTGCACTATGGCGCACCACAAACATGTTGTTTTGCAAAAAAATCATTTTAGAAACAAACCCTACATTCTTTTTGTTTCTCGCCTTTTCTTCTCCCACTTTCCGTGATTTCGTAATTAGGGCTTTTCAATTTATATTTATAGGGTTTGTATTGCCAAATATAAGCCTAAGACATCCAGACAATGAGAGGACTTGCCATAGTCGGATCCCAATCCATGCCGCCTCGTACAAAATAAAAATAAAATAAAAATTGTCAAGGTGCCCTGCAAAGATAGCGCAAGCCGGTGCACCTCGTTATCCCACGACCGTGCAAGTACTATGATACAAAAAAATATGCAAATTACCGTGTAAAATATGCACGTGCGCTATTTCATTATGGCACACCGCTAACGTTCAATTTAAAAAAATAAAAAATAAAAATAGAAACCTTACATTATTTTTGTTTCTCCCTTCTTCCCTTCTATGATTTCGTGATTAGCGCTTTTCAATTTAGATTTATAGGGTTTGTATTGCTAAATGTAGACCTAAGATATCCAACCGACGGGACAATTAGTATAATGATCCTAATCCACAAAATTTAAAGTATGAATTAAAAACATACTTTTTTATTGGTGAGCCCTATAACTTAGCGCATCAAAACTCGTATTTACAAGCACACCGCAAAATTTAATGATATTTTATTTTATTTTTTATTTTTTTATTTTTGAATTTGCGTGCGCCACATGTAAAATATGGCACCACTTATGCTAAAAAACTAACACCGGACAATTTTTATTATTTTATCATGGCGAACCGGTGCGGTCATTGACATGTAATGCATCGGTGCTCCTTGTTGACATAGAGTACCGCATGGTCTATTATATTGTTTTTTCGGTGCGTTTAAGAGAGACACAGTAATCGGCGTCGTTGCGTACACCATGAATGGCGTTAATCCTGGGCTTTTGGAGATTTTACTTGAAAATTTGACAATTTATTTATAAATATATTATTGAATGATATGGTATAGGTTTTAGATTGATAAAGAAATTACCGACAAGATATCAAGTAACACAAATACTAATAACACATCAAGAAAGCAAAAAGGCAAGTTCTTTTAGAATTTTTTTACAAAAATTATTTTTGAACCATATGTAAGTTTAAACTAATATGTGTATTGTTCATTGTGGGCATCATGCAAGAGGCCACAAAATGATGAAGTCGATAAGATTATTTCTAACATAGGACCGTAATATATACAAAACTACGGAAAATTATAAAAGGATGAATCAGTGAATGAAAAAAATAATATCGATCCAATATGAGTTTCTTTTTTTAGATTTCACTAATAATATAATTAAAAATTCTTAGATAACATTTGTGAAAAAATTTATTAATTCACATCCGTTAAATGTCTCTACAGACCAAAACCCAAAAATGAATGTTGTTCTAAGAAAATAAAAAAATAACATGCAAATGAAAATGAATTGTTTCAGTCATCCGTGAGTGGTGTTGGAGGTTAACGAAAGAGGGAAAAACTTTTTACAAAAGTTTGAGGGATCCGAAGGAACGAATGTATAGATTCTTTCCACTTACAATACAAAAAAACCAATCCAATGATTCCAAGAACCAAAATTTTTATGTAAATCCACAGGAAGAGTTTTTCCAGCTGCACTACCAATGAGGTACATGTCAAACTTTTAATATAAAAAGGCAAATAAAATAACAAAAGAAGAAATGAAAAAGTAATATTCCTTTATTTTATTCCGTAATTACTTATAAATATCACTTTTGTTATACTTATTTTTCATATATCAATATAAAAACTAAATATTTCTATATTTTCATGTTACATTTTCAGGATGATTATGAAAATCTCAAATATGAACAAGTCGATATCGAAATATGCCAAAAGAGGGAATGTCCAAAAAGGTGTACAAGGAGATGGTCAAAGAAATGGACAAAATTGCATCGCCGGGAGGAGCCATCTCAACAACAACTTGCTTCAAATGTAACATATAAGCATCGAATTTTTCGATCATTAGGTAAAATAAATAAACAATTTAGCATTAAATGTTAATTTAAAAGTATTTTCTTGCAGAAAAGAAAAGAAAATGGAACCCATTCAAAGACATAAACAAAGATACCAAGGAAGAAAAATGATTGATATCTAAGTTTCTGTGAGTAATTGTTACTTCCTTCTAACAACTTAACTAGATTTCATTTTTTGTATTTTTTAAGTTGTTTACAAAATCATCATTGAATGCCTTCAAACAAGTGCTAACATACAAAGAAGAACCACTGTGAATTGATTGAAATTGGGTTAAATATGGGTCATATGTATATGCTGACATATCGGAACTTAATTGTGGAATTTGTAAGCATCTATCAATCTTGTTTTACTAGCTCCATTTATAATTAATAGAAAAAATAAATCTTTATATTAAATATATGATTTGTGATGGGTATAAAACTTGCAGAAAACAAAGTATGGCACCGTGCTGTAATGACTAAAACTTTGAAAGGATGGCATGTTACCTAGTTTTGAAAGAATGTGTATATTTTATGAGTCACCAGGCATTGGTACGTCATCTATTTTCAATCATTTACATTGGGATGTATATTATATATACACTCATTACAGCTTTATTTTTATATTGTTTCAGTGGTGATGTGAAGTTAATATTGCAATTTTCATTATTCTACCAATGTATATACACAGGCTGATAATTTATTTTTATATTGTTTGTATATGAAGGTGAAGAAGAAGAAAACAATCACTGATCATGGAAAAAAACATTTGCTGAAAATAACCCAAGTCAGTGGAAGTAGCTCAGGCAATGATAGAAGTTCAAGCGAAGAATGATGATCACCATGTTTGATATAAAAGAAAGGCGTTGTATTTTTTTAAAAATGTCTCAGGAAATTAGACATTTACTTTAATGTAATGGACATAGTGTCCCACTGAAAGATAAAGTGATACCAATAACCTGTTCTGTATTTTGTATGACACAGAATGTCTTATTCATATATATATATATATATATATATATATATATATATATATATATATATATATATATATATATATATATATATATATATATATATATATATATATATATATCGTTTTAATTTATTCTATCATACTTATTATTGCTATTGGAGTCAAATACTGCTTCTCAAACAAAATTAACAAAGTTAATTCATATGAATATTGTTATAAGATACATATGATGATATGATGCAATAAATTATCCAAACATCATATTCAACTCATTAAAATTTAATTAATATGAATATTATAAGATGTGTCACTACAGAATAACGAATTTTAAAAAATCACAATAATTGCACTATCATGTGTTTGATACTTAAAAATATATAAATGAAAATCAGTATGTATTCTTATAATGGTGCGTTTGTATTATTAAGTACCAGCAGTATTTTTACGTATCTATGTAAGAAATTCAATAATAAATACCAAAACCAAATAAAAAAATATCGAGGCATTTGTAGTGCACGACGTCCAGCAGCATTTACGTCTATATACACACCGGTGTCATTTTACCACCTATGAGCATCACACTAATACCGATACCAATTATAAAATCTCACTGGTGGCATACCATGCACCGGGCGTTTTTACTCAGGCGCTTACTAGTGCATTTAGATGACCCATAGCACCGTACAAATACCAATACCAATTATAAATCTTGTGCATTTGTGTGATACCGCGCACTAGGTAAAAGTTTACGTGTCGACACAATACCCAGTGCATTTACATGGGACATATTTTCACCACACGAATACCGATGACAACAATAAATCTCATGGCATTTGTGATACCTGGCACCGAGGCATTTATATAAGTATATGCACCCACGCTTTGATACCACCCATGGGCACGCTTTCAAATCCTACATTCACCCAAAATGGCTCCGTGCATTGTATAACCAAAAATATGACCGGGTGTTTTACACTTTTACTGCTCGGCATTCGCCCTCTCATCGTCCCGCTTGGCGTATACGCCAGACTATGCGTTAAACTCATTGTACAACAAATGAAAAAAAGGATCCGTAATAACCTCCGAACACCTATCTTTTTTTTTTTTATTTGTGTTTAATATCCAAAGCTCGCTAAAACATCCACATCCAAAAGGATGTGATCAGACATGTTTTTTTTTGACAATTTTGCCCAATTTTTTAGCAACACTAAAAAACCTTCTTTATAAACTCCATTAAAAGGTCTTTTCCTTTGTAGTGATAGTTCAATTACACAACTACAAGATTTTCGATAGATATAATTTAATAAAAATACTCATGTGATTTTGAAGTAGATAAGTAGTGAACCCTTGTCAATCACTAGGATCCATTATTTTTTGGTCCTCCATGAAACCCTAATTACTCTAACCCGATGATGTATTTCAACAGGGGTCTTTAGATCGTGACCAGAATAATTTTGTTAATTTTGTACATCATGTAGCATAGGGAGGAACCGTTGGGGTCATGAGCCATGCTCTTCGCTATCAAATGAGAATTTTTCATTTATTCCGCTCTAGGATATTTTTCTTACAGTGAATATTCTACAAACTCATGTATTACACCAAGTAAGTGCCATCCCCGTTGAAGAATTGGGATGTGAATCGATTCGTTTCCTAGAGCTGGTAATGCAGAACCCAAAATACTCCTCCACTTTCCAGGAGACATCTCAAATGAGGGATTTTCTCCTCGATCCCTCTAAGATTAATGACAGCACCGGCTATCGCGAGCAATGGAATCGCTCACACTCTTCTCGCGAGATCCGTGAATAGTTTGGAACACCTGATCAACCTCATCCTTATTCTCATGTCAAGCAAGTCCACGTCCATCAACACGTTGCTAGAAAATGGTTAAATTTTCTATGCGCAATATGGTTATATGAAAATATTTGTATTATGCTCCCTCATATTTAGCCATTGAACTCAGATTTTTTCCTACACAAGATTTCCTCCTATATTCTACATTGTCTACCATTGGGAATCACTCCCTCTCGAATCCAGGTCCTCCGAGCACCCATCCAAAATCATTTTATGTTGTATTGACCCCATGTCCTCTTCCAACCGTAATTTTTCCTAATGTATATTTCCAAAATCCAAGCGATTCCATTCATTGATTTTCCCTTTTAGTTCCTTTAGTTTGAGTTGGAAGGGCTCATTGAGTTCCCCTCCCCTTGAATCGATATCTTTCAACCTTTTTTCAAAAATTAGCTATGAATTCTGTCATCCAAATCCGGTAACGATTCAAAAATAATGGGAAATCTCAAGGATATATTCATGAGCTTCCATCTCCGCACAAATGGGCCAAAGATTTTATCCAAGACAAGGGAGGATAGAGGTTTGGAAAAGAGTGTCCTACGAAGAATAGAAATGTGAAAATGATCTAGTCACAAACAGATATGGTGCTTACCTCCCCATCAGTCGTTCTGCGGTAGGTTCCATTCATAAGGTTCCATTCTGGACACCCAAACATCTTGGATTGTCTCTTGGAATGATGAGATATCACTTCCAACCTTTCTAACCTCCTCTCTTATCTCCAAGGTTCATGATCAAGTTGAAGTCCCCCACCATAATATAGCTTTTTCTACCCAAACATCCTTTACGTGGGGAAAATTTCTTAAGAGTACCATCTTTTCCTAGGCAACGCTGGCTGTAAACACCGTTGAGTCAAATTCTTCTGCATCTAATGCATTCAAACCAATTTCAAAGGGAATTGGGGGAGTCCATACAATATTCTCATGGAAATGGGGATTGAGAATCCCAAAGGATTCTCAACCCACTGGAATTACCCCTTGCATGAAAATCCATACATTCTTCCGAGGGCCAGTTTTTTCTTATCATTTCGCTAAACATTTCACATTACTTTATTTTTCAATAGTATTATGATATCCGCCACTTTCTAGATATGATATTTTAAGTACCTCAACTTACTCCTTGGAGTTGGAGGCCCCCTTATATTCCAAGATACCATCTTCATTGAGTAAGGGATGGGTTAGAACACTAGTAGTAATTTTTCAAAATGTTGTCTTTTCCATAGTTAACTAAGATGGACCTTATTATCGTATCACCTCAATGGGTGTGTTGGCTAAGCTTTTTTGTGGAGTTTGAGCCGTGTTCGCTTCTCCGTTGGATGTTTCTTTCTCGAATGGCAAGAGCCATCTAAGCGGGGACAGTGGCTCCATTTGAGTCATGTATTGTTCAAATCCTTGTAGATTTGATGGAATTGATCTGTTGTTCGGGGTATTTCTTCCAATCATTCCTAACCTAGTTGTGAAGGTAGACAACTAATACCCATTAATGAGAGTTGAGTTGTCCTGGGCTTTTGACAAAGATGCTCCAAGGCATGATGAACTTGGGAAAGGACTTGTTGTATCCATTTTCATGCTAGTTGTACATCTCAGACTTACATTTTCTTGGCTACTTCTTCTTAGTGTTTTTTAATAACCTCAACCTCCATTGTTTCTTGAAGGAGATATTTTACATGTTTCGCCGACTATTTTTCTCACTCAAAAATCTCTAGATGGTGGTTGGCCAAGGGTGGCGGCTCGCAGCTCAATAAGCGTAAGGCCCAGTTTGTTATGAGATAGGACTAGAGGTTCTGGGGAGGAAGGGGGTCGGTTGCGGAGGGCGCCGCCTTGGAACTTTTTGGAACCATCTGGCGGGGAGGGAGTGATGGGGGGGGGCGTGGCGAGGTGGGGGAGCAACAACCGCGGGGGGAAATCCCATACCAGGTGATGATACTCACGAAAAGTCCGCACTTGAAGGGAACGTGCTCACAATTCAGGTTGGGACCAAATCTCATCTCACAATACTATTTCTATATATTCTAACCGTGGACAAAAGGCTCCATGTATGGCGGAGGCAGCATACGAGAGAACTCTCCTCATTGTGTGATCTCTAAGGCTTGGAAAGTCACCCACCGAGTTTCCATTGATTCCAAAATTTCCATTTCCTAGAATTCGTCCGGCGGTAGAATATAATATCGCCACAAAAGGGGCTGAGTAACCTGCTCTTCTCCTTGGTTCTAGCATGGTTTCCAATGGCACATAAATAAGCCAACACTATTCATAAAATAGATCATTGTCTAGGATGCGCTTAGTCGATACTCATCTTCAAAGATGTCCTGTGGAAGGAACCCTTGGTTTAGAGTCAAAGGTAAAAATGGAGTTTCTCACCGCCATTTGAGTTGGATCCAATGGAGTATGTTTGCCTTTCGGGCCAAATTCCCATGAATTTGTAAATGATGGCGTGATATTGCAAGATGCTCCGGATTTATGTAGGCGATGATCGGTTATTCTAATTTCAGGATAATTTTTGGTCAGATGCACCATCCTTTAGTCATGTTTTCCACCAGGTTCTCGAGTACCGATGATTCGGTGTTTTTTTTCTTTCGAGCTTCAGACCGACAGTAGTTGCCCTCGCACTGAGCCAAGGGGCACAGTCAAGACGATTCAAGGAGGGGGCTAATAAGTAAAGACAAAGCCAAAAATAAATAACAAGAGAAAGGAAAGAGATCAGATCCGAAGCGAGCGCTCTGGCTGATTCCGTTTGAAGGTACCCGCCTACGTTAGATCTAATTTATTGAGTTTCACTCCGTATATGTTGAATTGGCATCAAAGAAAAAGGTAGAAGTAGGACTTAACATTAGTTCAAGATGTAGGAGTAGTTGTCTTAGGGGCCTCTCCCGGAGGAGGAAAGAAATGAGGTCACCGGGGCCGTAACGTGTGTCAAGGACTATGACAAACAGGTGTGATGAGCGAGAAACCGATCACCTAAGGCATGAAATCACAATTAAATCCGCGTAGCAACGAAACCTTAGCATAACCCTTAAAAAATATGGTACCGGAAATGCAATTTATTTACATAGAAGGAAATAAATTATTCTCAATATAAGAATTAATAATTAATTCTTGTAATATTATTGTAATTAAAAATTAGCAAGACATTATTCTTGTGATATCATTAATAAATAATTAAAAGTATTAAACTATTCAAAAACACTCATTTTATGAGTGTTTATGGTAGCGCTATGCTGTGAACATTACATAACCCCCTCTACCCCACCTCTCTACCTCTTTAAAGAGAACATTTTCCTCGTGGTGTTCTCTCATTCGAAATTCTCCTAACCTTTTACTCTTCATATAACAATCTAAATATCCAAATAATAAACTTTTCCCGTAATGAAGGATTTCTATGTTACATAAGTAAAATCAATAATGGTTATAAATAATCATAGTCCTTTACAACTACAAAAATAAACGATTTCTAGTTTTCTTCGCTTAGTCATTTTTTTAGATGAAAACAAAATACCTATACTAACTTAATCGTTACTTACCAATTACTCTTGGAAGTCATGGTCACTTTATGAGATTTTTTTAACTATATGTGGTTTGACAACCTCCATGGTAAGCACCATGTGAATTTCTAATCTACAAATTTAATCACATTAACTACAACATTTTTAATGAAAATTATAAATCACCGCTCTACATGCATATTGTCTTAGCCCCCTACTAAGGACATCCGTGATATTACTTTACAAGTAATCGTAGAGAATATATATCTCTAATAATTATAATGATAAACAACCACATTTCCGCATCCATCTATGATCAATAGTCTCCTTTCTTGTTAAGACGCACATAAAATTATTGCACAAATATATAGCAAAATCATATTTAACACATCATTTATCTAATTAATTAATTTTTTCTACTATGAGAACTATATCAAAAAAATTATTGAGGAACCAAGCATGTTCCTCCCGACCATGAACTCGCTCTCAGCAGCTACCTCCGAGCTAAGATTTACTTTCAATAGAATGGATAAAATCATTATTTACTTGGTGGTTTATTTTATGCTCTCCTCGAGCATATTTTAGCAAAAAGATTCCGGCTTGTGGGTATGCCATCCCTTTTACCTAGGTGTTTTGTTTTTTTCTTTTTTTCTTTCAAAAAATGCCTTTTCCTCTTTTTCTTTAAAGTCTATCTTTTCCTCCCGTAGATTTATTTCACCCAAACTTAGTGTCTTTATCCAACTAAGTGATTTATTATTATATTTCTCTCCCATAATATTGAATCCATTTATTTCTAATTATTTTATTCTAGGTATTTTTAGGATATTTATAGGAATATTCATCTTAGACTTAATTCACCAAATAAATTTTCTTGTTTCCTAACGGAAATAAACCTTCTAATCCTTTATCTTCTTTTCCTAAGTATTTTTCCAACATTTTTACTTATTAATAATAATTTAATTGATTACATCATAATAATTAAATAAATTTCATTACCACAAAAGTTTAAATATGGCTTCCATAGCCATTTAGTCCAAAAATTTCCATGTCTAAAATTGATTCAGACTTACATAACTCAACATTTTCTTATTATAATTAAAGAAAAAGGAACATTTATGTGCATCATGCATTCATAATTGACCCTCAACATGGGTTCAAAAATCTATAAAAGTAAACTAACACGAAATAATTACATGTCATACAAATGGTCTACATTCCAAATTTCCACATAATAAAATTGGCGTGCTTTTAATAGAACAATATCGATCTTGCATATTGTAAAGTTAAATATTATGCCTTTATCATATTTAGCTGCAATTCACATTGCAAAATTTTATCTTTTTCACAAGCTTTTTCTGCTACGAGTGATCCACCCCCTCGCTTTAAATCACACGTCAATAATATTAGTCACAACAATTTTTAATAAAACCATACCTTCTACCAAAATACTATTTCACTTAAATCATTTGTCAAATACATTCAAGACGCATTTCACTTTTCACATGCATATATGCTTATATTTCAACACATAGAATGGTATTGATCCTATTATTTTCCATAAACAACATTTTGTAACATTATTCTATATATTGAAAGTAATATAACTAGCAATTTCCCCAAAAGGTGCAAAGAGAGGCCGCTAGGTTTGTTAAATTGGAAAATTGTATTAGGATTCTACAAGCAATCAAACAATAATCAATATATTAAATTTCATTTCTTAAGTGTATTTTTACCACAAAATTCAATTGATATGTATGTTGTATAAGCTGTTTAGGGGAATTTCGGTATATGAGGGTTGATCTATAGGTTTATGTCCATGAGAACAAATTTTTTTACTACCAATCATATTTGTCAATTAATATGGGACTAAAGTACCTTAAACCAACCATTTCACAAATTGTCTACATTTTAAGAGTTAGTTTATTTTCTATCTATAATGTCCTCATTACCTGCTTTTTTTTAAAGGTGTGTGTATTACGTACCCAAAGACATGTATATATTACTTTTTGAGCAAGATTTAGGTTTATATATACATATGCAACAAATTTTGGAAATTATTGAACCTACCTATAAATAGATCTAGCATGAATCATGTTGGTTTATGTTTTATTTTATTCAAAACAATAGGAGGATGACTTGAGATACCGTTCGTCGGAGTGTAACCTTGTGGTGTAGATTTGAACTTGAACCAACTAAATTTGTTTTAAATAGGAATGTGTAAGCGAATTTAACTCTTGACTTGAAGAAGTTTTGGTATTTCAAAATTGGGGATTATTATGTATCATCTTAGGGCCAGATTTGGAGTTATGTTCCTTGTTTGGTGTTTTTTTATGGTGGGGTTAGCTTGGCCTTGAAGTGTAGCATGGTCCACCTTGGAATATGAAAATTTACATCGATCTTAGGTTTATTTTGTTAGGATTTGATGATGATTTTTTGAGCTAATTTAATAGATATGTATGAAAAATATGCATGGGAAATTTCAAAGTTGTTTTGATATCAATCATATATTTTGTGATATTGCAATTAACTAGGCTATGATTCTTCATCATGCTATGAAGTGTGTGAGGCATCTATATATCACTATTTTTTCGACGTTGATGTTGACATTCAACATGGTGATGGAGTTGATATTCTAAACAAAGAATTGGGTTGTGGAAATATTTTCGCGAATTTGACAACTATTTCCCGAGGTAGGTGATATTCAACACATCATGTGCAGGATTTGGATAACATTATAATTGCGACTATTTTCTCGGGGGGTATTATATTAAACACATCAAGTGAAAGATTTAGATAACATTATAATTATATGAAAACATCGTAAATGAATGTTTTTCTTAATTGGAAGCCCAACATGCATATACATTATAAAGGAGATCCGTACTTTTCTGCTCGATTTTGCTGAATTATTACGTACACCACCCCAACATAAAAAATAACTCAAGGATCATAGTTCGACATTCCATTATGATGACGATCACAACCACAAATTTTGAATTCAATTTAATTTTTGAATAAGTTATTTTGTTATGGCTTTCCAAAATTCAACTCGCCCGCCATTATTGACATTTATACGAAAGCCCATAAAAATTAATATATGCTCATATTCTTACAAAATAAGGTCAAGGAAAATAAATCAAGAGATAAATCATAAAATATAACAAAGATCAACATTAAGAGTAAGTATGTCTCACTAAATTAAATATCTAGAGAATTTTCCTAAAACCTATTATATTTTTCTTATGAGTTACCCATTTATCCAAGAAAAACAAAGCATGGACAATAGAATACAACAACCACAAAAATTTTATGTTTCAATATCTATGGTGTGAGACAAAAACACTAAACTACATGTATGAATCCCTTTCTCCTCATCATCAAATTCTGCCTCCTCTTCATTTGCAAGGGGCTGTATCCTAATATTGCTAATACGTAGAGACCAAGGTCATCCTTGTAGTGTACCCAAGCTTGGCACCGTAAAACAATACCTAATAATTACTTATTGAACTAATGTAATAAAGCACTATATCATGTATTACAAAATATGAATCCATTCTATTGGGTTGGCTTGAGTTGTGGTTTAACGTAAGGTTGGATTTCTTTCCCCAAGTGATGACCCATGTGAAAGCAAGATGGCCATATATTTTTGAGGTGTGGGTCATGTTAATGCAACACCATTAACTCTATGGTAACACAAAGACGTTGTTATTAGTGGTTTTTTATGTTAATGAGATCTCTATGGATGAAGCCATGTAACTCCTCGCTGACTACAAAATATATACCACTCACTTGCAGTCACCATAGCAAATATTTTCTCGAAGTTGTAAAGCTCCTATCGTATATAGTTTGGCACTCTCTTCAATCAAAATGCTTCTATCCGACTTTAAAAATAATTTAATATAAATTTCAATGTTGCTCCACAACACTTACCATCACATATTTAATGCCATAATTTATGGATATGGGTGCAATATTTATGCACGTTATTAAGATATTTGTGTAGTTATTTTTTGTTCTTTAGTTTACATGAAACCCATCCAAAAATAAAATAATTAAAACTCACCGATACTAAAGTAAATAAAATATCTACCATCGATTTCTTCCCACATAATTTAAGCAAGTATTTGAATAAAAATTTGATATGAATAAGATGTAAAAAATATACGCTCCGTAGTTACTTCCCACCATTATTTATGTTTCTTTTAGCATTTATTTAAGAGTAAAATTGTAAATGTGTAGACTTACTATTGGTTAAGAGCTATCCACTTCACATCTCAATTTGTTAGTTATTTCCAAATTAAGACTATAGGATGATTTTCTTATCAACTCGTATTAACTTAGCATCGAACAATATAACTTATAATTAATTATGAAATTTTTCCTAGAGCATAATTTCTAACTCGAGTTGGAGGGGTTAAGTCGCTTCCGCAAAAAAAAGTTACAATATAGCAAATTGAATCTAATTATTTGTATTACTTAAATAACTTTTTATTATGAATCGAGCCAATATTTTAATGTTTACACTTCAACATCTCCACCTTCCTTAGCTTTATGTTACCTTTAATTCATTAGTCTCTTTAAATTGAGTTGACATATAAATGTTACATCTACACCTATACTACCCCTATACTAAGTTATAAATCACCGAGTGTAATCATTACATAAATTTTATAATATATGTAACATTATATTATAGAAACATATTAAATATTAAAACTCTATTAATCAATTTATTGTAATATATTGTATTTATGTACATTGTAAACATAAATATTTATAATAACATAACATAACCTTATGTCAAGGATTGCATCTATTTCATTATGATAAAAAATTAAAAATGAAAAGGAACAGACATTACGATATTTGTAAATTACAATTCTAAGGAACCGACATTACAATTTTGGTAAATTACAGTTTTGTAAATGTTACATATTGGAATGCATTGTATACTTATCACATTTTCTCTTAACATAGGAAACCCACAAAACTATTGACCCATAAACTTATTAATGATGTGCACCAAATACAACCCGAGTTCATTCTTTTTACGCCAATATTCAGCTGCTACTTTGACTGTATGAGTCCGTAAATTAAAGCAATGAATTTAAAACCTCCTCGATTAACCCTTCGCATGTAATTACAAATCCATTTTCGAATGAGGCAAATTTTCTTCCGGATTTAACTTAAAATAGATAGAATTTTTTTGAAACTCGAAAGCTTACAAAAGTTGATTAGTCTACAATTTTAGAAATTTTCAAAGGCTTTAAATGGTTACATGTAGCATTTGAGCCAGACATTTCATTCTAAAAATACATGCAAACACAAACCTTGTTATCGTTTCATTACCTCTAATGTAAGAAGTTCCTAAAGCTCATGCAATTAAGATTGCAAAGAAGCCTAATCCACATATTACAAATGGTATCGTATACTCTATTTAAGCCATCTCAACAATTTGGTCTCGAATAGAACACATTTCCCCTCGACATACGATTTTTTCGTAAGAAAAAAAAACAACAAATTTCTATTAGATAAAAATATGTTACATAAACATGCATATAACATATGGTCTACAGTAGTAAAAACATCATGGATCAAAATACAGAGAATCACTCAAGAAATGAACACCCAAAGACCGTGGGTACATACATATGAACAATAATCATTGATAATCCAATATAAACCAAAGCGAAGGCCTATCAAACCCATAAAGGATCCACATAAAGCCCTAGAAAAGGTTAAACGATGTGAGGCACGCAACAACCACCACAGGGACAACCACCCCAAGAAAGTGGTGAAAAGGCATGAAGCTAGAAACCGAGATGAATAAATCGCCAAAACCCCAAAACCCAAAGTAAAAGCCCCAAAATATTGGCACTTGCATCCGGAGCACCAAACCCCGCACTCCATGAGAAACTTCCATAGAAAGTAGCCCCATCCAAAGCAAACATGGAAATCCCGGAAGGAGACGAACCAACGAGAGCCACATCAAGAAGCAATCCACCACCATTGATACAATACCGCCAACATGGAATGGGCCCCGCAGGAAGAGAAGGGGCCGCAGTTGGCGAGGCAAAGAATCGCATCCCTCACGCATGGAGCCCCATCTTCTCGAAAGGAAAGCTCCGAAAATTTGAGCCAAAAACCCGTGCCGCTCATGAAAGCCAAAATAACATCTCACGGCGGAACAAAAAAAACCCTCGATAAATCGTGGTCACAACCGTACGTAAGGGCATCAAAAACAGAATGCAAAAGCAGCTAGAGGAGCATTCCAATGGCATCACCGCCAGCATCGTCTTCTCGGCTAAGTACAAGACCACGTTACGTAAAGTCGCCGAAGCACCCGAGTACACCGCAAAGAGAACAAGACGTCTTCGCAGGCACCGGCGAAAGAAAGCTCCAACAACGCGGAAGAAAGGAGGCACGATCCGAAGGGTCGAGGCACTAGGGTTCCGTGCCTACTTGGCCCTCCCAGCTTCTTCTTCTCGAACCGAAACCCCAGCACAACAAAAAATGCATCAAGGGGTGGTTTTTCATCCAGATTTCCGACATACCATACGTAACGATTTTGCAAAAGAAAAAGATGACCCGTGAGAGTATCCCACCATCATCTTAAGGGGGTGCTTAGGGTTTGTGAGAACAATAAAAATGGGTGGGAAGGGTGAATATAACAATATTAAGTAGCTAGAGTGGCATGGAAAAAATTTTAGGGGCGAATTTTAGCCCAAAGGTGAAATTTAAGGGCCTATAGTTTGAGGAGGCGAATTTTTTATATTGCACCCATTTTTTCGATAGTTAGCAACTTAGCCCAAAATTTATTTAAAAAATAAATAATTATTATATTTTAGCCCTCAAAATTAAAGCGGATAAACATTGAAAAAAGTGGGATTCGCCGTAGATTTACACGAAAGGCCCGATTCGCCCGGGTTTCGAGGTTGGACTCATTGAATTTTGGGCAAAACATTCACCTCGATTTACGTGTTTTGGAATTTTGATTTGCTGAAATAGCTAGATTTCTTGGGTTTTCAAATCAAGAGTAAGGTTGAAATTCATCTCTATAAATTACGCTTTTTGTTAATCCTTTTACCATTTTCGAGCAAAATACGTACTATTGAAATAGCCGTATTTCTTGGTTTGCAAATCGAGGGTAAGGTTGAGATTAATATCTATAAAATCATTTTTCTAATCCTTCTGCCATTTTTGGAGCAAAATACAACTCTCGACCCTTTCTCGTCATTTTCGAGCAAGAGACAACGATGATCCTTCTCGTATTTTTGCTTCATTCTCGATCATCTCGATAAACATGAGTTTTTAGGTAAGAGGGAAGAGGGAAATAGCACCCTTAATCGCTGGTCAATGAGATCACCTCGCATTCCTACACTAATCATATTTATTATAACCATCAACCCTCCTACCATGCCCTCCTTGGGTCTTTATTCACTATACAAAGGAGCGTAAGGGAGGTCTTCTACACTTAACCGCTAGTGTCTCCTTACCCTAGGAAGCGTGCATGTTAAACCCATTTAGGCGTTTTACATAACATTTCTCACCCCTTAATACTTTCGGTCTTTAGATGGGTAGGCAGAAGTTAACGAGACCACATCAAACCATCGAGATTTTTCACCGATATATTCTCATATTTTTCACCTTTTAATTCACGTGGTGGAAGAGCACAAAGTTGAATTGTGGAAGAGCATAGGTTATTTTCAAGGCGAGTAGGATAATGTCAACTTCTTGGTATAAATATTCCGCAAGAGACTTTGAAGTCATCTTTTTTTCTCTTTGTAACCCATCATTGTTGAGTTGGGTGTGTGTGTTGTGGGTGTGTAAATTCTATAGCCTAGGTGTGTGAAGTTCACAAGGCGGGTGGGGCCCGGGCTCGAACAAGCGATCGTTTGAGGCAGCGAGACTCGTTACTACTACCGTAAAGGTATTTCCCACTAAACAAAGCAATAAAACAAGGCCAATGTCGATGACCTTCAATAACGAAAATGGCCTTAAGCATCCCCACAAATACACCAACAATTTGATGGCAAGTATCAAAGTAAAAATACTTAGTTATCCCTTGATTTATAGTGACAACACTAAACAAAGCAATAAAAAAAAGGCAATGTGGATAAATGTTAGAAATGGCAATGGTTTTAAGCATCCCCACAAATACACGAACAATTTGAGGGCAAGTATCAACTTGGATTCTAGGTATTGACATGCCGACTTCAATGAAATGTTTGCAAAATACAAGGAACAACAATGTCTCTAGGTTTAAAAACAATTAGGCTTAAAGACACCGCCATTGTCAAGCATCTTGGTATGTAATCCAACCATTACTATTTTGTAGCTTTTTTCGATCGTAGAAAACTCATTGGCAACGACTTATATAATCATATTTTTGGTTCCGATTGCCATTTTGTATATACGTTCATTTGCTCTCAATCACTATTGGGTCTTCTACATAGATTTACTTCCAATTTTTTCATACAATGGTCAAAGATATAAGGTGCATTATAATTCTAATTGAGATATTCTATGATCTACAAGATGGAAAAGTTCTTACAGAGAGTGTCAATGTCAAGCAATTTCGACTTTCAATGGATAAGGAAAAATGGATTTGTAACCCAGGAACATGTCCTCTTTACATCCACTATTGAGATTATCTTGCATATAGTAAAGATGAAGTTATACAACTAGAAATACAAGTTGCTTCCATGCTTGTTAATGAAAAAAAAAATTATGAGCAAGATAAATAATTTTTGAGCTAATTTTACATAATAATGGGTGTTAGATATTGCATTGGCCGCAATAGAAATATTACATACAATATTTTCCATAGCATGATTGGTAGCAATCATTTTCACACACATCATATTTAAATTGGTCACTTGGGTTGCATAATAGAATATGCTTGTTTTACACTTTTAGTTCTTTTAGGATTAAGAATTTATTTGTTGATACCCTTTGATATATCATAGATAAAAGGGAATGAATTCGTATTGTTTACTATCCTTCGAACTTACCTATACTACAAAAGGATATAAAATATTCATTGATTTTTTCTTACAAACATGCCTTATTAGAGGTTGTTATTGATTTTTTCAAATAGTACCGTATAACTAATAAAGTAGTAAATATATGGAATTTTATTTCAAGACTCAAGTCGATCGGGAGAAGTTTGAAAGAGTCTAGATCCTATTTCTTAAGTACATTTAATGCAAGAAAAAGTACCAAAGCTGTTGTTCAAAAGTACACATGTACCTCCAACTCGTTTTCCTCAAGACCATCTTCAAATTGGTATCATTCCTTTGCGTATTTAGGGATTTGTGGGATTTAGCTTCAAGGAAAGACACAAATTTGTATAAGTCGCACTCTATTATTTGGAGTTCATTACCTCGTTCAGCCTCTTAAAGGCATGCTCAATGTTGACTCTCAAAGGTCTCTGCTACTCCGCTAGTGGATAGCTCTCTAGATCATCCTCCACATTCACGTATTACCTATATGTGCCATGCCATCCCTTCCGTCATTCAATTAGGTCCTCAACCGAGCTATTAAAAAGGACTTCCAGGATAAATTTGATAAAATGTAGAAAAATCTAAAAGCTTTGCATTTGAGGTCTGTAATAATATGAGATTGGAAATTTTTCTTACATATTGCAAAGGTTGAGTCACAATGGAGGCATTGTAGACTAGTTAGTGTAGCCTTGAATATAGTCATTACGTGCAACCATCCCGGGCAGTATCTCCTCCATGGGCGATTCATTATATGACTTCTGCTACTGAGTGCAATTCATTATGTACAGCTTTGTTATGATAAATTTTGATAACTAAATCATAAACATTTAAACGTGAGTAAATGTGGAAGCGTAATTTTGAAGTGAGTGCAAGTCTACAAAGTATGAAAGTGTGTCCTTCATCGAATGCGCCTCCCGTTTGAGGCAAGGTAGATCGGTTACTATTACCGGAAAGGTATTTCCCACTAAACCAAGCAATAAAACAAGGCCAATGTGGATGACTATCACTAATGGAAATGACCTTAAGCATCCCCACAAATACACCAACAATTTGATGGCAATTATCGAAGTAAAAATACTTAGTTATCCCTCGATCTATAGTGACAACACTAAACCAAGAAAAAAACAAAGGTACCGGGATGAATGTCGTCAATGGCAATGGTCTTAAGCATCCCCATAAATACACCAAAAATTTGAGGGCAAGTATCAATTCTGATTCTAGGTATTGATTTGCCGACTTCAAATGAAAGGTTTGCAAAATATAAGGGAAAAACAATGTCTCCATAGTGTTTAACTACGAATCGGGCGAAAGCCACCGCCAGCTTTCAAGCACCTTGGTAAGTACTCCAAGTATTACTCTTTTCATAGCTTTGCTTTCTGACTCGCAGGGAAACCTTGTTACAAATAACCGTATAATCATATTTTTGGTACCAGGTTGTCAATTTGTATATATACGTTCATTTGTTCTCGAATCAATATTGGGTCTTTCATAACTTTTATTTCCAAGTTTTCCATATAATGGTAAAAATATACAGTATTATAATTTCCGTTTGAGATATTCTATGATCCACAAGATGGAAGAGTGCTATTAAAAGAGAGTGTCAATATAAATCAATTTCAACTTAAATGGACAAGGTAAAAAAATGGATTTGTAAACTCAGGAACATGTCCTCTTTACTTCCACTATTGAGAGATTATCTTGCATATAGTAAAGATGAAGTTATACAACTAGAAATACAAGTTGCTTACATGCTTTCTAATGAAAAAAATTATGAGCAAGATGTACTAATTTTTTAGCTAATTTTACATAATAATGGGTGTTAGATATTGCATTGGCCAACAATAGAAATTTTACATGAAATATTTGTACATATTATTGGTGAAATCATTGGCACACTCATCATATTTAATTTGGTCACTTGGGTTGCATAATAGAATATGCTTTTGTTCTACACGTTTAGTACTTTTAGCACTAAGAATTTATTTGTCGATACCCTTTGGATTTGATATATCATATAGATAAAAGGAAATGGGACTCCGTATTGTTTAATAATCTTTCCTCTCGAACTTACCTATAATCGAAAAGGATATAAAAGATTCACCGATTTGTTCTTATAAAGATGCCTTATTAGAGGTTGTTATTGATTTTTCGCAGTACCGTATAACTAATAAGGTAGTAAAATGTATTGAATTTTATTTCTTCAAGACTCGAGTTGATTGGGAGAAGAAAGAGTCCGTATCCTATTTCTTAGGTACATTTGATGCAGCAAAATGTACCCGAGGTTGTTGTTCGGGCAGTAGTTTGCACTAACCTCGTTTGCCTCAAGACCATCTTCAAATTGGTATCATTCCTTTGTAGATTTAGGGGATTGTGGGATTTAGCTTCTCAAGGAAAGACATAAATTTGTACTTAGAATTTAGCACTCTATTCTTCGGAGGTCATTACCTCATTCAAATTCTTAGGGAATGCTCTGTTGACTCTCAAAGGTCTCTGCTACTCCAATTAGTGGCTAGCTCTCTATATCATCTTCCCCATTCATGTATTACCTAAAATGTGCCATGTCATCTCCCGTCATTCAATTAGGTCCTCAACTCGAGCTATTAAAGAGGACTTCTAGATAAATTTGATAATATGGGAGAAAAATATAAGAGCTTTGCATTGGAGGTCCAAGCCAAACAATATGAGATTGGAAATTTTACATGCAAAGGTTTAACCGGGCAATGGAGGTGTTGTAGACTACTTAGTGTAGCCCTTAATATAGTCATTACCACAGCCATCCCCTCGGGAGATACCTCCTCCATTTTTGATTCATTATCTCGCTTATTAAGCATTGACTCCGGTAATTAATTTCAGCGCTTTCTTAAGATAAATTTTTTTTGAGAATCGAGTCATAAACATTTAAAACTCGAGTAAATGTGGAATCAAAAGTTTTTCGTGAGTTCAAATCTACAAAGGCGGGTGTGTCCCTTCGTCTAACGTGCTCCCGCTTTTCTGAGGCAAGGTAGATCGGTTACTACTAATAGCAAGGTATTTCCCACTAAACCAAGCAATAAAAAAATGCCAATGTGGATGACTCCGTCACTAATGGAAATGGCTCGAAGCATCCCTACAAATACAACAACAATTTGATCGTAAAGTATCGAAGTAAAAATACTTAGCTATCCCTTGATTTATAGTGACAACACCAAAACCAAGCCATAAAACAAGAGGCAATGTGGATTAATGTCGCTAATGGAAATGGTCTAAGCATCCCCACAAATACACCAAAAATTTTAGGGCAAGTATCAACTTCGATTCTAGGTATGGATTTATGAATTCAATGAACGGTTTGCAAAACAAAAAGGAACAACAATGTCTACGTTGTTTTACCAACAATCGGGCTTAGCCACCGCCATTGTCAAGCATATTGGTAAGTACCCCGAGCATTACTCTTCGTAGCTTTTCTTGATCGTTAAACCATATACAACTTGTATATAATCATATTTTTGGTACAAATTGCTAATTTTGTATATACGTTCATTTGTTTAGAATCATTGTTGTCCGTCTATAGCTTTTATTTCCAAGGTTTTTATACAATGTTCAAAGATATAAGGTGCATTATAATTCTGATTGAGATATTCTATGATCCACAAGATGGTAGTGCTTACAAGAGTGTCAATATCTAGCAATTTCAACTTAACTAGAGAAGGCAAAAAAATGGATTTGTAACCCAGGAACATTTCCTCTTTACTTCCACTATTGACATTATCTTGCATATAGTATGAAGTTATACAACTATAAATACAAGTTGCTTACATGGTTGTTAATAAAAAAATTATGAGCAAGATGTACTAATTTTTGCACTAATTTTAAATAATAATGGGTGTTAGATACTGGTATCTGTTCAGCTAATAATAGAAATTTTACATGAAATATTGCCATATTATGATTGGTAGAAATCATTGGCACACTCATCATATTTAAATTGGTCAGCTTGGGTTGTGCATAATAGAATATGCTTGTTTTACACGTTTAGTACTTTTAGGATTAAGAATTTATTTGCCGATACCCTTTGGATTTGATATATCATAGATAAAAGGAAATGGATTTGTATTGTTTACTATCTTTTTGAACTTTCCTATACCTAAAAAGGATATAAAAGATTCACCTAATGGCCTTACAAACATGCCTTATTAGAGGTTGTTATTGGTTTTTTCGCAGTACCGTATAACTAATAAGGTAGTAAATGTATGGAATTTTATTTCAATACTCAAGTTAGAAAGAGTCCATATCCTATTTCTTAGTTACATTTGATGCAAGAAAAGTGTACCTCAAAGTTGTTTTTCGGGAGAGTTTGGCAAACTTCAAACTCGTTTTCTCTCAAGACCATCTTCAAATTGGTATCATTCCTTTGTAGATTTAGGATTCGTGGGGATTTAGGCTTCAAGGAAAGACATAAATTTGTACTTATAATTTAGCACTTTGTTCTTCGCAGGTCATTACCTCATTCAAATTTTAGGATGCTCGTTGTTGACTCTCAAAGGTCTCTGCTACTCCAATTAGTGGCTAGCCCTCTAGATCATCTTCCCCATTCACGCATTACCTAAATGTGCCATGTCATCTCCGTCATTCAATTAAGTCCCCAGATGAGCTATTAAAGAGACTTTCTAGGATAAATTTGGCATGAATATGGGAGAAAATCTAAAGCTTTGCATTGGAGGTCAACGCCCAAAATATAATATTGCATTTGCATATATTGCAAAGGTTGAGCTAGCAATGGAGGCATTGTAGACTACTTAATGTAGCCCCTTAATATAGTCATTAACCGGGGTACCTATCCCCGCATTTGAAACAATGGAAGTTGGCATACCGTGTAGCTTGAAGATATTATCCACGAATGCTTGGGAAATTGAGAAAGGAGTGAAAGGATGAGTGGAGGTGCGAAAATGAGTTGCTTTTAAAAGACAATCTACCATGACCTTACTCACTGCTTTTGTTGCTCGCTTTTGGAAGTACAACAATAAAATTCATTGAAAATGTCTCGTCCAACATGCGTAATCGGGATTAATAAAGGCTCCATTATGCAATGCACCTAGTAAATTCTTTGTGTTGCTTTGGCAAGCATCCTCTAGGATGCTACAAAATCTTAGATGTTTGTTTTCATGCTTCCCCCGAAGATTGAATTCTAGTTTTTTCACAAGTCTTTCAGAAAGCCAAAATGTGATGTTGTTGGTGTTGTGTAGCTTCACTAAACTTGTTTTAGGTTGAATATTTTTCTTAAAACAATGGGCCCTTGTATCATAATGTATAATTTTTAGCAGTGTTTGGGATCGATCAATATTTTGGATGAGTCGCCCTTAAAAACTATTTGCTATTCCTTATTTTCCGCAGGAATTAAGGAATAAATTTCTTAAGCTAAAAAGTCATAGCCTTATTTCTTTGTGAGCTCTTGTACTTGGTCTTTTTGTTTGGTTTGCAATTATCCTTGCAACCTCGCTTCTTTAATTATCCATCGGTTTCCTATTTTGGTGTTTTCTCTTTCTCTCGGGACTTTTTGTTTTTTTTTTTTTTTTTTTTGTTAGAATCCCCCGCGAGGTCATCCTCGCAAAATTTGATATTTTTTAAACTCTTTCCTATTTTCCCCATGTTGACTGGCATTTAGTACTTGCTTCTTTGTTGGTTGCATCCAAAAATTCTTTCTTGTGCAATTATTTTCTCAATTTCTTTAGAAAGAAAGTGAATGCTTGATTAATGTTATGTACAGAGATAATAATAGCTCGTACCTTAAATGCTCGTCGATCGCAACCTTTTATTTACACTCGCAGGAAAGAATTCACTTCACTTTGCTTTTTTTCACATCAGCTGTGGGAAGACATCTAAGTGTGGAAACTAATTAACCAATGTCAGCTTCAATTTTACCGAATTAAAAGTCTGGAAATGTATTTATAGGAACAAGTTTCGATTGCATGTTCTTCCATTTATTTTGATATGCAACTTCCTCTAAACATTTTTTAGTGTAGAGAATGTTGTGTATAAATTATTCTTGAGCCCTTGAATTCATGTTTAACCGAGTATACTCATCGACCATCGCTCGGCATCGTTGGTGACAAGGCGTAACAAGAAATGAATTTGTTACTCTTATGATATCGCCTTGAAGTTTCATGCTTATTTAATATTTTTATATGATTATGAAATGTATAAGGTTGGTCTATAATCTCGAGTCGCATTTTGGTTTGAAATAGGTGAGTGGTTGATTGAGGAGGAAATGAAGAAAATTCAAGGCGCTCTAAATGTTCTAGAGGCTTCTTATGGTGATTTGGAGGATATGCGTGTGTGTGTATATGAAAAGTATTAAAAGTAATAAATTGCTTGAATATTTTCAAGTAGTTACTTTTTAATCGTGTTGCCGCTTTCTATGTTGTTTTGATATTCTAGAGAGTGATGTATGTGGTTTAGCATTTGTTTTTGGATACCTTTAGAGCATTGTTATAGATGGACCTACTTTAGGGTATTGCTAAAAAAATTAGTCTTGGGTAGATCCGTATCAAAGGGTGTAGATGTAGACTGGTATTGGGTAAAATCAATGTTCTTAGTTCATTGGAAGTAAATACCGAGAAGATCAATGATTGCATCGAAGTGAGGCACACTCTACAACCTTGGTGGAATAGATGTGTTATGTCTGTGGTAATGCTATCTCTAATGAACTACAATGAAAACTAGCCGTGGTTTGGCATGTAATGTCAAAAAGTAAAAAGATGGCTATTTGTTAATTTCCATCATGTTAAAAAGACAAAACCTACATATATTCATCTTCGATCAACATCCATTAACAAGCGAGACATTTATGCTTGTAGACTAACATGTGTCCGTTTGATCTCTCTCTCTCTCTCTCTCTTTGTATGCTTAATGGGTTTGCGTTTAAGATGATCTATGCTAGTAGAAATAAACATCGTAAGATATTTTTTAGGCTCCTCGCTTTCAAATACAAGGTGGCATGGTAAAGATGTGCACATGAGCTAAAGAACTAATGAGTTTTTAATGTGTTGGAAAATTTGGACGCTTTTTTTTCCCCAATGTGTGAATTTAGAGTTTGCTAATTTTTTAAAATGACCTTATGAGCATGTTCTAAAATTTTTGTCCCTTTTGGGTTTGTCATTTTTATAAGTATTAACCTTAGTTTGTGAGGTTACTCCATAGCCGTATTAGTACAAATACAATACAACTTATACAGATTAAACTTTAGTTATACGTATTGACTAAAGCACCTAACAAAAAATTGACTAATCCCAAATTAGTCGTGAGAATTTCTCTATAATTTTACAAGAAAGATCACAACACTTCCTAGCTTGTTTCTTCGCTTTTTTTTAATATATAATTTACAAATTAAGAAGAGGAAGATAACTAAGGAAGATGATATTTTGTGATTGTTAGTGATTGCCGTATTTTGTGTGCAACCGTTAATCCGTCCAATCATGCTAGTGGCTATCAATGGTTAATCTCTCGATCTCTTTAGGGATCAAATATACATCAATTACATGGTGTGTACAAATGAAAACTCGCGTAACTCGATCGACCCACAAACTAAACAAGAAAAGGGAATATAGAAGAGCAATGGTAGAATGATACCTCATAAACATTAATTACAATAAACCGACAATAGACCAAAGCATCACCTCTTTGTGTAAGATTCAATGTGATGCCACATTTCCAATGTTGTTAGAGCAACATCTTAAAACATGGGTAGATTCTTCCACCATCTTTTTCCTTTATCCTCTTTTCCACTAGCTTCAGGAGGTTTTTCCATGTTCACATTGTCAACATTGTTATGCCATCCATGTTTGAATAAAAATGACCCGATTCGTAGTAATTGTTAATTAGGATTTCTTAGTTGTTTCTTAATGTTAGATGACCAGCTTGAACCTTAAAAGATGCTTTGGTGAACATAATGCTCATTGATTTGTTGAACTTGGGCCAAATCCAATACGTCATCATATCCGTGACATTGGGCTAATTCTAAAGAGAGCATAGAGTCATCTACAAAGTGGATTTTAAAACATCTTGTAGGCACCGATAAGGATCATTCCTTTGGTTTGCACTCCCTGACTCTAGCGAACCTAGAGTATTAGATGTGATGAAATGTTTTATTGGACAAAGAAAACCCTTTCTCAAGGACCATTTCTCGTCATTGCCATCGTATTTGAAGTAAAATACCATTCTAATCGTGTAGGACTTTATCAAAATCAATTTTGAGAGCATATCTTCTTGATGGATTTCTCCACCCCACTTGATAGCTTTGAAGCTTCCACAATGTTATATAAAATGAATCTATCCATTAAGTAGCCATGTGTTCATTTATTTGTGGTTAATACTTCCGTAGGAGTCTGAAGCTATGTAAAGTAAAATGATTAGCATGGGATCATTAATTGAGTTCTCGTTGGATGAGTTGTGGTTTATAATTTTATATTGAATATGCCTACATTAGTTTCCGTTTTGCAAGTGGTTCTATATGAAGAGCTTCCACACATTTAAAAGGTTTCCCAATGGTGTCTCGTAAACCCCTTGTAGAATTTTATAGGGAGACCATCTTCTGGATATTATCATGTTTCAAGGAGGGATAGATTTGGGGTTAAGTCCAAGACGAGGAAGTAAGTTCCACATTCCCACCACAAATTCCACTACACGAGCAATAGAACAGGGAAGTAAGTTCCACATTCCCACCACAATTCCACTCGACATGGAAATAGAATGTAGAAGTAAGTTCCACATTCCCACCACAAATTCCACTTGAGAGGGAAGTAAGTTCCACATTTGCCGAGTAATTTTCCTACACTCAATGATTTGAGGTGGAAACATTAAGCTTAACAATGAATTTGTGTTTCCCACATAATGAATTTGATATCATAGTTTGTTACCGAAGTAAGGACTCTATTACATGAGTAAAATCACTGGGGAATGGAAAACCCATTTTGTTTTGCTTGTTGGACCAAGTGTAGTGCATTGGCATGGATCATGTGCTTTTTCTTGCCATCAATGAGAGGAATGAACCTCATATTTATCACCTTCCTTAATTGATTGTGGTGGTTTTAACCCCCCGAATGTAAATTATCTACACACGTAATCTTATAAATAAAATAACAATAGCGAGAGCATAAAACATAAAAAAATGTATAAACACAGATTTTCCCCTGATCCCAAATCGGGACGACCAGCTTGATTTTTCATTATATTCCTTTTAGTGTTACAACACACATATATATACATGCCGAAGACACATAAACCCCAATCCATAAACCCCCGGATTAGAACATAACCGTAGTTCCCTTGACCGGATCCATACAAAAAATACTGTGGCCGAAAACCATCGTACCCCAATACCATGTGCAAAACCATGCACAAAACCATGACTTATCTACTGCCCAAAATTATGGCTGTGGAAGTCCAGGACAATGCCGCCAACCCCCAGACAGGGCGCCTGCCCCCCGGGGACCGCCATGTGTCCAAGACAAAGGTGGGGGCCATCGCCCCCGCGCGTGCTTAGTCGTCGAAATAATATAACACATACCCAACATTCTCCCACTTGTTGTTTTCCACGGGGGCCAGAGGGCTTAGTCATTGGCCCAATTCTTCAACACCCATGGTTTCTCTACACCAAGAGAACTTCTCGATCGCTACCGTACTTTGTCAATGCATCCGCAACATTCTTCAAAGTGTCCACCTTTACCAGCAACACCCTTTTAGCCTCAACCATATCTCTAACAAAGTGATATTGAACATCAATGTGCTTTGTATTTGAATGATAAGCAGGGTTCTTAGCCAATAAAATTGCACTTTGGCTATCACAAGCCATCCTTATAGCTTGCCGTACCAACCCCATACTTGAACACACCGCAACCAAACTCGCTTCCTTGCTCGCATGAGTGGTCGCTATGTATTCTCGCCTCCGTAGTTGAAAGAGCCACTACAGATCGTCTTTTACTCATCCAACCGACCGCGCCCTCCAAATAGGCTAAACACATACCCACTTGTAGATTTTCTTGTCCGCATCTCCTGCACTTACCGCATCAACAAACCAAAGGAATGTCCAACATTCTTTCCAATCCGGGTCTTCCCGGTAGCACAAGCTACAATCACTAGTGCCACGTAAATATCCGAAAACCCGTTTCACTACCGTACAATGCCCCTTCCCCGGGTTTGACATAAACCGCTCAATACTCCCACCGCATGTGCAATGTCCGGTCTAGTACAAACCATTGCATACATCGTGCTACCCACCGCACTTGCATATGGAACACGGACATAAACTCATCTTCTTCGTGTCTTGGGACATTATTCAACAGACAGCCTTTACACCCACAGGAATAGGAACATTCACCGGTTTACTATCCCCGCATATTGAACCCCTCCGCAATATAGTCTCGACATACTTCCCTTCCGGTTTAACCGTAGCTTCCTCTTTGCCCGATCTCTCTTAATTTCCATGCCCAAAACATAGTTTGCAGCACCCGCATCCTTCATGTCGAATTTGGAGAAATGGGGGCTTGTCTTCAAATCTTGGATAATTTCTTTGTCACTTCCAATCAACAACATATCATCCACATACAAGACCAGATATATAACACGATCACCAATTAATTTAAAATAAACACAATGATCTTCTTGCTTCTCGGTGAAGCTAAGTCCTACATATAGGTATCAAATTTCCGATACCACATCCTTGGTGATCAAGATTTTAACCCATACAGAGACTTCTTCAACCTACATACTAGTTCTTTCTTACACTTCTCACCATAAAGCCTTCGTGTTGCTTCATGTAGATCTCCTCTTCTAGATCCCCGCGTGAAGAAAAAGTTGTCTTCACATCCATCTCGTTCTATCTCAAAATCAAATGCAAACGTAGCAACAGATAAAAGTAATCTAATAGAAGTAACCTTTGGCAACAAGCAGAAAAATATCACCAAAATCAATTCCCGGCACCGGTAATAACCTTTCGCTACCAACCGAGCTTTGTATTTCTTCACCTTGCTCTCTACATTCATCTTCTTCTTAAACACCCATTTGCTCCCAATGGGCTTCCTTCTGTACCGCAACTCCACCAAATCCCATGCATCATTTTTGTGCAAGGATGCCATTTCATCAACCATGGCCTCCTTCCATAGTTTTCCATCCTCTCGAATCTAATCGCCTCCCCGACGCGCTCGGGTTCATCATCGGCTATAGTTAAGGGGGTGAAATCCTGGAACAGAAAGCGTATGGACGATACCCTTCGGTTGCCTCTTTCCCGAACCGATCTTCTCAAAGTTGGAGTTTGTGGCTCTTCATCTTCTCGAGTCTTCTTTCCGTTGTAGAATCGATTCATCCTTTTTAGCTCAAACTCTATCTTCTCGGTGTTCCTTTGGTAGGACTTCATGTTTAACAACATCTTTCACTTCTCTAAACACCACATCTTACCGTACACAACCTTCCTCGTTTCCCTTCGGGTTCCAAAGCTCGTATCCCTTTAAACCATCCTTATACCCAATAAAGACGCACCTTTCAGATTTATTATCCAACTTGGTCCTTTTCTCCTTTGGAACATGTACATATGCATCACATCCAAATACCCTTAGATGTGAAAGAGAAGGTTTCTTACCAGTCCATACCTCATGTGGGGTCTTATCCTCCAACACCGATGAAGGTGATCTCATAACTGCATTGCATGCAACACGACCGCTCGCCCAATTTTGTCCTACCACCGAGCATGCTTCTTTTCCTTTTCCATCGCTGTTCTGCTCATTCTTTCGCAACTCCATTTTGCTACGGTGTGTGCGGAGTAGTCATTACGTTATACCACACTTCTTAATAACTCTTCAAATTCCTTCTCGCAGAACTCCCCACCATTATCTGTCCTCGCACCTTTATCTTCTTCTCCGTCCGGGTTTTCCACCAAAGCCTTAAATTCTTTAAATTTGTCAAAGACTTCGCATTTCTTCCTCAAGAAATATATCCATGTATTCCTTGAGAAGTCATCTATGAATGAAACATAGTACACAGACTTTTCCCGCTGACGGAGCCGGCACGTACCCAAACACATCACCGCTGCACGAGTTCTAATATCTTGTTTGCCCTCTTAGCACCCGCAGAGGAAAACTCACCCAATTCTCGCTTTCATATACACACAATTTTCGCTGCAAATCGAAATCTCGTAGAGAAAGGTAGAGCATTGCCTTCTACCATGCACATTTCTGTGCGAGTGTCCGAAGGCCCTTCTCTCGATATGTACACATTCCTTTCGAGTGCCATAGCATGGTATTTTCTCCGGCATGCGACTAGGCTTTCCGTCCCACTTTCAAGAACCAGCGTAGGCCAGTCACACCTGCATCAATAGTCGTGCTGCCTTGTGGCTTGTACAGAGTTCCAATCCGAACTCCCCGCATTAATCCGTTGCATCGAACCATCTTGCGCTCATCTTTCTCGAGACACCATTTTTACACCTACATCATCATACTGCGCAAACTCAGATTTCCGGCCAATGTAGGAATATAGCTAACGCGTAGAAGTGTTCTAATCCTTCCACCTGTGCAGCTTCAGAAACTCGGCCTTTTTCCACGTCCGATGATTCTGCGCCTTCCTGTCATCTAGGAAGACATCACCACCATCATGTTCTCGCACTCGAACCACTCCCTATGAGCGAAGTGAGAGGATGCACCCGAGTCAATCAACCATTTGGCTCATGATCTACATGTGTATTTGAAGAAGAAGCCAACACGCATCCCCACCCTCATCCGAGGTGGTTTTTGCCTCTGTGCAGAAGAGGGTTTCATCGGATCCCTTTCCTTTCTCGTGAGCTTTCAGGTCCGCATTCCTTTTTGTGAGTGTTCACTTCCACTCACGCATTTCCAGCCATACCTTTACAAAATTTACTAGGAGATTTGAGATTTTCCCTCTAGATTTGAGATCTCCCACTCGAAACCTGTCTTGTTTCTCGTTCGACCTACTCGTGCGATAGCAGGCATCCTCCTGTTCCGACCCTCCCATATTTCTCCATCTCTGTTTTCTCCGATGCCAAGCCGGACCAATATCATCAAAGTTCCAAGGTAGTTGTACTGCTACCTCGTGCAATCAACCAGACCGTTCCGACGAGTCCGGTAGAGAGCACTAACAAAGCTGATCGCACTTATCTTCATCTAAGATTTTAATATCCACAAATGACAACTAACTTACCATAGTATAGGAAGGCGTTCGGATATGCTCGTCACCGAGTCTCCATCCTTCATCCTCGTGTTATACAAACCTTTTCCCGCATGAGGAACTACATCACCGCAGACTTAGATTGATACTGAGAAGTCCCTAGCATACGTCCCATAAGGTCTTCGCCGTAGCTTCAGCATACATTCAACAGTACTGAATCCGAGACTGCCCAACACGTGTTGTGCTCTTAGCCTTCCGGTCTAGTTTCTTCCAGCCTTCATCCCGACGTATGTCGTTGGTTTGGTACCTGGACTCACCGCGATCCACCGATCTTTATCCACCAGCAAATCCTCCATCTTGAAGCTTCCACAGCTCAAAACTCTTACCCTACGTCTCGATCTCATTTATCCGCACGCCGCGTCTTCTTTCACCGCAAGAATCGATCATGTAGATCTCCCACCGAGGCAGGGGTCTACCACGAGCGAGAAAAAAACCCTCGGCCCAGACAGGCGTCCCCTTGGAAAGGCCAAGCAGGCCTGCATTGCCAAAATGTCAGGTTTCTAACCCTCACGGAAATTATCTACACACGAATCGTATAACAGACACAATAGCGATAGCATAAAACATTTAAAGCAGATAAATACGTAGATTTTCCCTGCAGATCCCAAATCGGGATGACCAAACCTAGATTTTTCATTATATTCCTTTTGTAGCGTTACTACACACATATGTGTACGTGCCGAAGCATGCATAAAGCCCAAATCCATAAAGCGGATTAAAAGCACAACACGTCTCGTTCCCTAGACCGGATCTAGCAAACATACCAGGGCCGAAAACCATCGTACCCTAATACCATCTGCAAGCATGTAAAACCATGGACGCGGACTACCCGCAAATTAAATTAAAGGACTACTATAAATCTCGCCGCGTCGCCCGACCGACAAGCCACCGCTCGCCGTGACTCGTTGCGTCCACGCAGAGCTCTCACGCACGCGTGCTTAGTCGTGGAAACGACGTCTCACGCATACAACATCGATTGTTCTGTTCAGCTCGCTACAAGCCAAATAATAGACTCTAGAAATGGCCCACCGATAGCAACTAGTCAACTATCCGTGCCACAAATGGTTACCGCCTATCCATAACCACAAATGGCTACTTTCAAAAGCTTTGAGTTAGGAGAGTATCAGAGTGAGCTGAACCATCAAAACACTTAGCCGAAAAGAGTAGAAAGTCATATTAGCATACCGTTTTGCGGATCACAGATAGGTCTCTTCGGGTGCTTACGCGAGGAGAAAGCGAAATACTACTATTTGGAAGATGAAATAGGAATGCACACACACATGCTTTTCAGGCCTCTATCTATTTAGAAATGTGTGGGCTATAAGTAAACACCACTAAGTGTCGTACGTTTACTGCGATGGAGCGTTCTTTGTCTACACATATGCGTCTGAGAAAGCAGTGCTATTTATTTTAAATTGTTGACTCCATGTTTAAGATCCGTTGTGTCAAGCTCTCCGGATGGTGTAAATCAATGTTGGTAAATTATCCTCATCTAAATAGAAAATATCAGTCGTGGTACTGTGTTTATTTATATTGTTGTCCGTCAAAATTCAATGTCGTCATGGCCGTATCATATATTTTGTGCTATAATATTACTGCATATTTTTTAAAACTAGTTTTTAAAGTCTCGCTAGTGATATATAATATTCAAAAACTTGATTATAAAAATTTCCTCGTCTTATTTTTGTTAGCTAGAAACGTGTCTTTGGATGCACGAAGAAGGGAACCTGGACTCAAAAAGAAGTACAATTATTAAAGATCTTACGTCATTATTGTCTCCAGTCCAGTAATAGATTTTCACCAGCCTGATAGTAGAGCCGAAAAGAAAAGATGAATTTATGGTTTCGCTTTAGAGTTGTCTGACCAGGTAATTAGTGTTGGGCTAAAGCCTATTGTGGTTTTGCTAACGTCACCTCTCTCTCTTTTTCTAGAGATTTTCTACCGTGGTTTTGTAACCTTGAACTATCACTCTTTTGATATATTGTAACATTGAGTCGAGATTGGCGTAAAAGCATGTGCGAAATTCTAGTTTGCCTCTCGCAGAAGTGTCCTCCACTTCTCATAATTCAGAAACTTGGGCCCAAACTTTTTCGTTGGTTATAATAACTTGCGCTGCAAGTCATAAAGATCAGCATTCAACATTGTGCACAAGTATGATTTACATGTATCAGTCAAAACTATGATTGTATCTCTTTGACAATGCAAAGTTGAATACAACATATAATACATAGGAGTGCTATGGCTACGAAGTTCAATATGAAATAATCTATTGATTGCTACTATTAATATTATATAAGGGTTCTCTTCCAATGGCCATGTATTAGTTATGTGAAGAAGGCTTTGTGGATTTCGTTATTTACTATAAGATTATGTATAGCCGTACAGGTTGCAAACAACTAAGTAGAATTTGGTAGGAGGATGGAGTACGTGTAATTCATAATGACATTGTCTTCCTCTTCATTGATGACTTTTAAATGTGTGAGTTTTGACCTACGCCTCGCATTATCAATTTGTCAAGGCTCAAAAACTTGAAACCTATATGTCAACTACTTCTTATGATTGTTCCTAGGAACACAAATCCTAATATTTTTGTTAGGTTTAAAATTTTTCACAGGTTTGCTCTATCGTGACCAAATTTGTGGAGGAGGTTATCTCAAGAATTTATTTAAGGTACCATGGATCTAAATTTCTTATGAAATTTCCACACTATAACAAACTTTGGTGTCCAAATTGTTTGATAAATTCTCATGGTTAGGATTATAGATGTTAATGAAAGAAAAATTTTGTGTGCATGCATGAGAGTTGTGCAAATACTCGATAGTACTGTAGCATTAATGCGATAAATATGGGATAATGCAAAGCATAGATTTTGGAGATTGGTATAAAGTTGAATCGTACCTAATAAACTCAGTCAGTTGATTGTTGGTTGAATGGTTAATTGTTGGTTCAATGGACATAACTGAATCTTGCGCAGGCTTCGAAATACCAAAGGGATGGAGCCCATCATGGGGTTCTCTTTTTGTAATTCTCCGCCTACCGCTACCTTTCCATGCTTCCTCAAACTCCTCTCCAACCTCAATATCGATTACTAGTGGTAGCATGAGCAACAGCAATACACTTAGTAGAACTAGAACGTGTTTTCCAACCGCACAAGAAACGGCTTCCCTCCACGAAGTCACCATGTGCCATGGCTAGGTCGCATGGTTCGCTTCCTTCAACTCCCGGTTCAACTACCATATCTTCATCGGGAACCAACACCCCCAAACTCCACTAGACAACGATTCTCCATTTTGCTATTTCTAGTGATTCACCATTCGTCACCGGTGATTACGCCATGATTTTACAAGATAATATAATCCAAAGTGAGAGATTCGCCATTATATATACATATTATATTATTAATAAAATCGCCTTCCATTTTTCCTATGTCTCATGGGAATTCGCCCATTTATTATACATATAAATTTACGGGGGTTCTTAAATTTTTCCCTGCTAGAGTACTGAATTTATTTCATCACAACTCCAAACATCCAACAGAACGAAAAAAATATGAATAATATTCATACAGTACAGTCAAAAGCTTGAATGGAGATAAAAATATATAGATAAATTTTAACGTGTGAAATCAATTATTAAGAATTTTTTTTTTTTTTGGTTTTCAAGTTCCTGTGGTTATTGTTTAGTGAAGATTTTGTCGGATTATCCATAGTCTTATGAAACATTTGTCATTTCCATATCTCTTTATTAAGAAAATAAAGAGATACGGAAATAAGCATTTACAGTAAAGCAAAAGATGTACTTTCGCCAAGGAACTCATCCACAGAAGAAATTTCCATCCAAATGCAACACTGAAAGAGAACTAGCATTACCAAGAATCCCAGGTATGGCTCCAAATATATGGTTATAACTCATATCCAAAGACACCAACGAATTTAAATTACCAATCTATGACGAAATCTATGGTTATAAGTTATAACTCAGATACAAAGACACTAACAACTTGATATTACCAATCTCTGACAGAATCTTGGAGGCGATAAGGTTACCTGACAAGTTATATAGCTTTGAATTGGAGCAACCAGTGATTGATGAAGGTATTTCCCCACTCAAACTATTGCGTGACAGATCTATTTCTTCGAGAAATTGGCATAACTTTAGAGAACCGGCATGTGGAATGCTCCCAGTAATAATATTGCATGATAGATATATGTTTTGTAAACCCAATTGCAGTAACTCGCCAGGAGTGGTTCAAGTAAAGCCATTCCTACTAAAATCAATTTTGTAAAGTCTAGCATAGCTCCTGCAAAGGAATTGTGGGATAAGTCTAGTGATCTTATACTTTTCAACGACCAAATTGACACAGGAAGAGACCCAAACATATGGTTTACAGAAAATTTCAATGTTGTGAAACTAAAATAAGATCTCAGGCTAGAAGGAAGGGCACCTTGCAATGCATTTTGGTTAAGGGAAATGACTCTAAGTGTATCACATTGTTGAAAGAGTTGGGTAGTAATTTCTGGAAGTGGGTCTATACTCCCTCATTCCCACAGTAAAATTTATGAAAGATAATATGGATCCTTCAACATAAAATTTACAGTCTGAGATTATTTTTACCTGTCATAGTATACGTTTGACATGCTTTGCGAAATATTAATAAAGAGAACCAATTATTTTATTTTAACAAGATATACACATTTTTACTGTCAGACTTGCAAGATAGAGAGGAAGCGAAAATATGGATACAATGAATGGAATTCAATTTTTTGACAGCATATACTTCCACAAAAGAGAGATACACCAGTGTTGGGGGACTGCAGAAACCATATAGAGATGTCAAAGGTTCGAATATAGCTTGTACGTGGGAAAATGCATGCAAAGATCTGCTTTACCTTTCCAGAATCATAACAAAAGCAAATCATTTGTACATGTTAGAAGAGAAAACATAAACACAGGGAATTTTTATGGATTATGTGTAGAGAATATTGCAAGCACATTACAACAACCATATTTTAGATTTGAAAAAAATTTAAAAGATTGCTCACAGTGTTTAAGGAATTCAAGGATTAAATTTCTTTGAGCATTTAGCACTACTAGTTCATCTTTGTTCCAATTTTACATGTTATGTGGTAACTTTAAATTTTTTGGTAGGCAGAATTTTTAAAACCCTAGACCAACATTTATCCACAAAAATGCTAAATACAAGGTTTTCCAACACAAAAGAAAGGTTTTGCATTGAGAAAGACATTATTGCGAGGGAATTTTTTGCTAATAGTTGCATCATGTTAAATAAGACCAATATACATCAAAAAATTGATCGTTTTTAGCCAGAAAAGTGCTTTACATTTAAACACTTGCTGACACTGGTCCAAATAATGTGATTTTTGGCTCGAGTGTGTGTTTTTCCACTACACAGGAGGGTAATATAGATATTAATTAGACATTTTGAACTAAAACAGGTTTCGTTTTGTTAGATATCACTTAAGATGCATCGAATTTTATTTCTTGGCTATAATGTGACAATCTCCATGAATGTTGTAGTTTCTCCGATAAATGAGGACCAAAACATATACTAAAAAAAACACACACACACTTTTTGCTTTGATTATTATTTTTGTTTTAAGATGCATATGAATGTAGTGGAAACCTTAACTTGAGCACTAGAGGTAGAAACTAAACCAATATTGCAGCATTTTATTACCATTAGACTGTACTCTAAGCTACATATTAGCTCTAGAAAATGGCTAAGGTTCAACACATCACTCATAAATTAGACCTTATTGAGGTTAAATTATGGCCTTGATAAAAAAATTAAGCTCTATCGTTCCAACCCTTCTCCATGATGTACCCTCGTAACATGATTTCCGAGAAAATCAGCCTCAAAAAGAACATCGACAAGGCAATTGGGGCAAAAATGCGTCTGAAGAAGACTTCGGGGGATTCTGAGCTATTGTCGGTTGAATTAATTCTATTTTTGGAACTAGTAAGCGGTGGTAGGACAATATGGGGAATCGATGACATGATTTGGGGAACCAGTAGGTGGTGGTGGGATGATATGGGTAACCAGTGACACGATTTGGTGAACGAGCGACAAAATAACTGAAGGAATCACAATGACGTAATCTGTTATGAGGTTAGTACTATGTGCACATATTTCATGATTAGGTTAAATAGGTAGACAAAAATTAAAGGTTAACTGATTCAAAATAAAGGCCTATCAGCCTAACAAGTAAGGATACATCCTATACTTAAAACAAAGTTTCCATAAGTTTTTTCCTAAACATAAACTAAGGGAAAAATACCTTAATCATTGTCATTCCCATAGTTTCTAACTCATGCAACATGTTATTTTATTTTTGCATGTGCATATAACCAACAATCATTAAATAACACTACTAGATTTAAGTCATTCACACATTATTCTCTTGGTTAATAAAACTAGTAATTCCAATAGATTCAAACACCATACACATTTTCTTTTTTGCATTTAGAATTGAAAACACCATGTTTCCACATGATGTAATTTTCTGATTAGATTTAATGTGTTTTTTCACCGCGGTATTCACATGCACTCGATGGATTTTTAAAATATGTAATTAGCATATTTGTTAAATATAATATCCAAACAAACTAACATTATCATAGAATCATAAAAATTCATAAAGTTGTGAAGTTTATACAAACAAGGTAATCAACACCATTTTATTACTACTAGTTATAACATTAAGCTAGTAGAACTATCAAATATTTCACTTTAACAACACTATTATATCATGATCCAATTTCTTTATCACCTTCAAGAACTTGCAATCATAGGTATGCATGGTTAAAACAATATTCACTTGTGCAATCACTGTAGTTTTTTTGCATGTGCATAAAAGCTCAAACAAAATTTTAATAATTCAAATACACCAATTTATCATCAATGTGCAAGTGTCGATAAGAATTATGGTAAAAATCCAAACATTCCCAATTCCATAATGTGTTGTTACGAGCATACCAGCAATATGAAGTAAATGACCACAATCACTTGTTTATAGCTTGCAATAAGCTTTACTCAAAATTGATTCATGCATATAAGTTTTGATAGCTAATGATGCAATACTAACTAATCATTGGTACCAACCATATTAAATTCAGTCATGATAGGACTCGATCATCAATTATCCATTACAGTCAAGTTTTACCACAACTCATTGTTCAGTTTTTTAACATCTAAAGAGGTTATTTCAATTTCCTTTAAAACATTCTATTTTATTATTCAAGGAAAACCCCACCTTATACATCCTTTAGCTATCACATAGATAATTATTATTGTAATAATATGCATGTAGAGGTTGGTAATTAATCCTCACTATAACTAGTGAGTGCAATTTTGTTCATAAATGCAATAGATATTTTAGTATTTTTTATCGCCATCAATACTAAAATTTCAGGAGCACAATTTTAAGGTAGACATTATGAATCACTATATTCTTTAATGTGGTCGGTAATCATGCATCTCATGCCAAATATAGTCTACTATAATTAAGTAAGAATCACACCTGAGACGATTGCCACTAGCATCACACCTCTACTTATTTTCTACTAAAATATTCCCAAAAGGCATCAGTGCTACAACATTTTTCTCTAATACCACTTGTAACATCCCCCAATAACTTCACAGGAAAATATATGGAGTTAGGAGTTTTTTTACAACATCTACCAATGTGTAACTTTCTAATTTACTTTCCATATTCCTTCAATGACCATGAGATAAACTATAATCATTACATAAAATAATATTAAGTTACGCAACTATTAAATACCATTTATTTAGCATATTGAATTAAAATGATTCATGTAACATTGCATAAATTAAATGATTATATTAACTCAGTTAGTTAATAAAATTCTTGATAATATAGCCATCACATCATGTAAGGAATCAACATCATAAAAATGGAACAAAAATAAATCCCATCATTGGACACCAATATGCCCTAGAAACCACATAAGGCCAAAACCATCAAACGTTTAGTTTTATTATTAAATGCTCATAAGGATGTTCACCCCACTCAATGGTTCATAACAGATTCAATCCCTTAACCATTTTCATAAAATATTACAAATAATTATCGTATGAAATGCAACATAACTAGTTATAAGCTATTACATTCATCATGATATCATTTACCCACAAAAAAATAATTATTAATTCTTTGTAGACTAATTCTTCCCATTAGTAGATTATCCTGCAACCGAAATTCCTTCAACATGCATATACCACAATTTTATTATCTTCCATGTAACGTTAAGTAAAATCCATCTTTCACATATCTCGTATTCTTTTATACAATTGGTACTGTATGAAAATTTTGATATCATGATTAGATCAAATAATAATCAAGCCAATAATAACTATTTATGAGTGATGCTTCAACATCTGATTGTGTGCATACAGAAAATATAAACATAATACAATGGCTTGCCTTCTTTAACATCATTGCACACGCATTAATAAAAAAAATTATAACTATCAACCGCCACATTATTTTTTATCCCCCTCACCCATAAGTCCACATTATTTTCCAAAGCACTACAATTGTCCTTATTATTTTACAGGAAAAAATAACATTAGCTATGGTTTTTCATGTGAATACATAAAATTATCACAATATTTGTTAATCTTGCATGCAGATACACATTAATATTTTCTCAAAAGGAGGTTGACATCGTTTTGCATGCAAATGCATAGTAATTCCAAAAAAGCGCTAACACAATATTATATGTGCATGCCTAATATTTCGAGAGGATAGGTAACTTATTTTTTCATGCAAATTTTAAATTAAATCTAACGTAATAGATATTATTATAGTGCATGCAAATATATATTTTCCTAGCTCAATACTTATGATTTTTATAAATGTAATTACATAAAATTTATCAATAGAACTAGCCCCATATGTAAAAAGGAATCTAACATAATGGATAATGTTCCTATGCATGAAAATTCATGTTCTTTCCAACAACATCTTTTCCAAATGAGAGTTATTCACACTAACTATTTTAAATGAAAATACATGCTCTATTCCAAGTAAAGCTAACAAGACAATTATTCTTTCCTGCATGCACATTCATGTACTCATCCAAAGGAAATATCACATATTTATTGCATGAAATTACTGAGCACAAAATAATACATTGTTTTCCAAGAACACTTACACATTAGATATCTATATATGTACATAAAAAATTATTCTTAACATGCTGAAAAATCAAATGGAAACACTCTGTTTTACTCTATGTTCATGTTTTAGTCATCAACTTTGGGCATGGTTTCCAAACTTTTGGAAATGAATTTTTGAAAACCAAAATAAATTTATTGGGAAAAGGTTCATTTAAAAACAACTCCCTCAGATTTTACACAGGTGTCATGGATTGCAATATTTGAATGAATCTTTACAACCCATTTTTCCATATTTAAATGTTAAATAATTTCTTGTTTTAGTCATAAAATTTGGGTGCATTTTTCGAGAATTTTAAAATGAATTTAAAGAAATTTTATTGGGAAAAGGTTAATTTAAAAAAAACTCTCTCAGATTTTACACAGGTGTAATGGATTGGAAGATTTGAATGAATCTTTACAACCCATTTTTCCATATTTATATATTAAATAATTTCTTGTTTTTGTCATAAACTTTGGATGCATTTTTTGAGAAGTTTAAAATGAGTTTTATAGATAGGACAAAGGATTATGTCAATAATGTTCTCATTTACAAAAATCTCTTTCATTCTTACAAAAATGTCATGGTTTGGGAGATACAAAGGCATATTTTTTGACCCTATTTTTCAATAACTCATGCAAATATTTTCCAAGATTAGACTTATTAAATTTATTTGTTTTTTCAATAATTCATGCAATATTTTCTAGAAAACAAACTTCAGATGTGTGGAATCTATTTCTTCATGCAAACATATACTTCCTTGCATGGTAACTATTTTTCTTACACATAATGATATAACTATTTGCACAGTTGTTATTTTCCACCATGCAAAAATTTACTTCTTTTATAAGAGAAATTTAGCATAATATATATTAATCTCATGCATATGAAATTTCATTTCCAAGAGAAATCTAATAAAATATATATTGATATCACACATTAAAATTCTCTTAAGAAATTAATGTACATATAAGTTGTCTTTAATTCTTAAAATTACTCATCCAAACGAGATGCCGCACTTAGTATTCTATGTAGAATCCATAATTTCTACCAAAATAATATAGCCAACAATGGCCTAGTAAGAGATGAAACAATATCGTTTCCCACATGATTGTTTTTTATTCAACAAATTTTGTACACACAATTATTCAAAAAACACGCATTCCTTTTTATTGACTTGCTTCTACATATAGTTGGCCATTAATTCTTATTTTCCACAGGCTTACAATAAGTAGAATTAAGAAATGTAATAGTTTTTCTAAATCCTAAAATAATTCCATAAATCAGCCATAAATCACTCCATAAATCAGATTTTCCCTAAATCTTAAAATCGTTCCATAAATCATATTTTTCTAAATTCGAAAATCACCCAATAAACTATCACTAAATCACTCAAATCATATTTTTCTAAATTCTAAAATCACTTAATAAATCCTCCTTAAATTTCTCATGGTTTTTCAAAGTAGGTACTAGGTTATATTTCGGTTTCTGTGAAAAATATCACTTATCCATAATTTTTCTAAATCTACGACCCCTTAATTCTAAACCTCATAAGATATACCAACTTGGAAAATGTAATTTATTTACATAAAAAAATATAAATTATTCTTAATATAAGAATTAATTATTACTTATTTTAATATTATTATAATTAAGAATTAGAAGATTTTTCTTCATCTAACATCAATATAAGAATTAATAATATTAAATTACTAAACAACATATTACAAAAGAATAGTCTAGCAAAAATGTTCTGAATTTAAGTCGTAAGTATTTCATCATAGGAATGGAATAGCCTTACTAGGAATAACTTGGACCATAATTAGTTTATCATGATTCTAATATTTTTCAGCTTTCTAGATCGAAACTAGATTTTGATTTGTCGACGTTTACAATTTCTTTTCGGTTAGATAACGCATTAGACCAGCCTTTCCCAGATGGGTGTTGGAATTTCTGGTTATTCCATAACAACTAAGAGGAAACAAGAATTCCTCTACAAACACAAAGATTTAACAAAAACAATATGGACAGAGTGATGGAGTAAAACATAAATTTCATTAAAAACATGGACTGTTACAAATATTTTCTTCAGAACTAGTGTTTTTTTGGATTTACAAAAATGCTTCTGGCTACTACAAGACACAACGCTCTTGCTCTCTACTTCACTCTGTTTCAACACACAGTCACTCACTACTTTCGGCCTATGTATTTTCTTACACAGTCTCTTGGCATATTTTCACTGTCTATTGAAACATTGCATAACATATATATATATATTATAAACATTTCATGTTTATAATATATATGTCAAAAAATTTAAGCCTATGTTTTAAAACTAAAACATGAAACTTATTCGTGGCGCATATAAAAGAAAATAAAACATTAAACAAGGTTAGAACCTTATAACAATTACATGTTGTGGATTTAAAAAAAATACAAAACCCTTCAATGAGTTATCACATCCAATTATGCGCTCGCTGACTATGCATCAAAACAATGCAACGATGCACTATTGGTTGAGTGCTTTTGACGTGGCTAAGGCAGTCCAACTCTTATCACAATGTTCTGGTCCTCTAGTGACATAGGCATCAAACCATGCGATATGCATGTGATTGGTCGAGAGGTTTTATGTGCAGCCTGTGGTGGGGACAGTTCATCGCGAGGTTTGGATGAGTGGTGATGCAAGACTCATGGCTATGCGATAGAGCACTGATTGGTTGAGGTGATAGCCACATCGACATGGAGGGCTCCACATTTAGTGACATGGGGTTGTTAAAACTTAAACGAATGCGCGGGAGATATAATGGTTGGTGTAGTATAACGGTGGTAGGTGTGGAGTTTTGAATGCCTAGTTGCGTGGTTTAAACCATGGATTTCATTGTAGAAAAGGGCTATGGCCACATAAAAAAAAACTTGGTTTTGCACGGTTTTAAACCCCGAGTTGAATGCACAATTGAGTGCCAAACTAAACTGGAGATTTTTCTGCTCCTGCTGTCGTCCTACATCAAATAAAAAATTATTTTTTGTCCTAATTCTACTCAGTTGGAGTTGGAATTAATTTCCAACACTCCCCCTTAATTACAACTGTTGTTTTCTTGCATACCTAGACATTTTCTGAGATAGTTAAAGATTTTATGCCCCAATAGTTTTGTTAATATGTCATCAAACTACTCTTATGTTCTACAATGCTGTAAAAAAATTTCTCCACTGTTCACTAACTCTCTGATGTAGTGATACTTTGCATCAATGTGTTTCGTTCTCTTATGAAACACTGAATTCTTGGATAAAGCTATAGCTGAACTATTATCACAATAAAATTATGTTCCTTTTACCTATTCATGACACGAAATTCTCAACATTCCCCTCATCCATACTGCTTGACATGATGTTGTTGTAGCTGCCACATACTCTTCCTCTGCTCTTGATAAAGCCATAATTGACTGTTTCTTAGAAGCCCATGAGATGGCTCCTGATACCATATGAAAAAAATATCCAAAGGTTATTTTCCTGTCATCTATACTTCTAGCCCAATCACTATCATTATATCCAATCAATTTAAAATTTTCTGAAGTGGTGTATAAAATTCCATACCTCTTTGTTCCTTTCGCATAACTCAGAATTATTTTTACTGCTTGCTAATCTGCTTCCTTTGTCCTTTCCATAAATCGAAATTAAACTCACAACATGAATAATATCTGGTGTAGTTGCAGTCAAATACATAAGGCTACCAACTATTCTCTTATACAAACTTGGATCAAAATCCTTGCTGTTGTCTTCTTTGCTTAGTTTCAATCCCATCATTTTAGGAGTAATTTCTGCCTTGTAATGTTGCATGTTAAATCTTTCCAAAACTTCTTTCACATATTTTGCTTGAGAAATAAAAATCTTATTTTCATTTTTCTCTACTTCTGTTCCTAAGAAGTATCTCAACAATCCCATATTATTCATCTCAAATTCATCCTTCATGACAATTTTAAAATTATCAATGAGGTAAGCATAATTAGCTGTGAATATCACATCATCAACATACAAAACAACAATGAGCAACTTACCATCCTTTTCTTTGATGTATAATGTGTGTTCTCCTTCACATTTTTCAAACCCTTTTTCCAGTAGATAGGCATCTATTCTACTGTACCATGCTCTTAGTGCTTGTTTCAACCCATACAGAGCTTTCTTCAACTTGCATACCTTGTGCTCTTAGCCTTCTTTCTCATAATTGAGAGGTTGTTCAACATAAACCTCTTCCATTAATACTACATTTAGGAATGCTAATTTCACATCCATTTGTCTTATGTTGTGCTGCTATGGACATCACTGCTCTTATTGTTTCCATTCTTGCAATTGGTGCAAAATTTTCCTCATACTCTCTTCCTTGTTGCTGCTTGTAGCCTTTGACAACACGTCTGGCCTTGTGCCTTTCAATCTTACCTTCAGTATTTCTCTTGGTTTTATAAACCATTTTACTCCAATTACTTCTTTACGTTTTGGGAGATCAACTAATTCCCATGTCTTATTTTTCTCTATTGAATTTATTTCTTCATCCATAGCATCTATCCATTTCTTATCTTTTACTGCTTCTTCAAAATGAATAGGATCTTCTACATGACAATATAATGAAAATAAAGATTTCATGCCTTCTTCTTTCTCATAAATTTCATTTAGACTTCTGAATCTGGTTCCTCTTTCACTTGCTAAACTTGTGCTTGTAGAAGCACTCAAATCTACTCCTTGTGATGTGCTTGGAGAAGAACTCTCATCACTTCTCAAGGGTGTCCTCAAACCTGATTGTGGTGTCCCTTCCTGTCCTTTTATTGGTGGAGGTGGTGCTTCTAATGAGGGATGTCATTCAACCATTTCTTCCTCATCTTCATCATGAAACAAGCAAGTCTTTACATTCACTGTTTTCTCAATGCTTCCACCCCAAGCTTCTTCCTCAATAAATTGTACATCTCTACTTATCATAAACTTCTTGGTAGTTGGGTTATACAATTTGTATGCTTTGGATTATTCATTGTATCCAAAAAATATGCAATTCTCCCCCTTATTGTCCAACTTCTTCCTTAGTTGATCAGGAATGTGTGCATATGCCACACAACCAAAATCTCTCATGTGGGTGACAAATTGTTTTATGCCACTCCATGCTTCTTCAGGAGCTCTATTCATTACACTCTTTGTTGGGCATCTATTCAAAACATATGCTGCAAAATGTACAGCTTCAACCCAATATTCATTTGGAAAATGTTTTTCCTTCAACATGATTCTTACCATATCCATGATGGTTCTATTTTTCCTTTTAGCATCTCCATTTTGTTGTGGTGTATACCTTGCTGTAAATTTCTTGTGTATCCCATTTTCTCTTCAAAAACACAGAAATTATTTGGAGATATATTCTCCTCCTCTATTTTTTATTAGGACTTTAATATGTTGCCCACTTTGATTCTCAACAAGAGCTTTAAAGTGGCGGAATTTCTCAAACACTTCACTCTTCAACTTCAAGAAATAAACCCATGTTTTTCTTGTGTAATCATTAATAAAGGTTATCATATATTGGTTTCCTACTAATGATGGTGTTTTCGACGATCGACACAAATTAGAATGGAGTATTTATAAAGGTGCCTTTTCCCTTATGCTCTTTCCTGATGAAAATATTTCTCTGTGTTTTTTGCCCAAGATGCAGCCTTCACATAGGCTATCTGTGTTTTCAATCAATGGTAATCCCTTTACCATTCCTTTTCTATGCAACAAATTCAGACCTCCAAAGTTGAAATGTCCAAATCTCAAATGCCATAACCAATTTTCATCCTTTTCTTCTCTTTGGAATTTCTCTTTGGTCACTGCTTCCATTGTAGCTCCTTTCTTCAAATCTTCTCTCATATTGAGAGGAAGCATTTTGTTTCTTTTCATCTTCACTTGTGCAATCCTCTGCTTGCTTGGTGGTTGTCCATGATCATACATACATCATCCTTAAAGAATACATTCTAGCCTTTCTGAATGAGCTATCCAATGCTCAAAAGGTTACACTTCATACTAGACACATAGTAGACATCTGATATGGATCTCCTTTCTCCTTTCTTTGTTAAAACACTTAATCTACCTTTTCCCATGATAGAGACTTTATTATCTGCCCCCAATGTTACTTGAGACTTTACATTTTCATCTAACATGGAAAACATAGAAATGTTTCCAGTTATATGGTTGCTACATCTTGAATCTAGAAACCATATATCTTCATTCTTTTATTCAGCCATATTACATGCTAAAAAAAAAATTTCTTGACTGAGATTCTCTTTTGTAAAATTAGCACTGGGTCTGCTACCCATGTCACTCTATTTCTTCCTACATTCATTGGCATAATTCCCATACTTCTTATAGTAGTGACATTGGACTTGGGATTTATCATACCTTTGTCCATGTGCTCGATTTTTTCCACCTTGTTGGTTGTTGCCTTGAATTTGATTCTAAATTTTATTGATGCCCCTTCCACTTGTATTTGTAGGGCTCTTTCTTCCTCTGTAGTTTGATCTGCCTTGACCTCTTCCTCTTCCAAAGAACATTTGGGTCTTGAAGGCATGCTCCAAAGATGATTTTGATGTTATGATCAATATTTGTTCATGTGTCATCAATGATGAATGAAGCTCATCAACAGTAAACATTGAGAGATCCTTTTTCTCTTCAATGGTTGTTACTATGACATCAAATCTTGAGGATAAGCTCCTCAACACTTTCTCCACTATTCTTCTTTCTTCTATGGTATCTCCATGAGATCTCATTTGGGTAACCAACCTAATCAAAAATATGAATAATAAGTCTATTGTATCAGACTCATTCATGCAAATGACTTCAAAACACAGGGACTTCACTCAATGAACCTTTGACCTATCGCGTGCATTCGTGGCATATTAAACAATACCCTTAATTTGACTACATATTGGAAAATACCCCTAAAAATCACATTATTTAACCCCCTACCAATACGAACCCAATACACCTTCCTAATTCAAAGAACCCCTACTTCCACTAAATATTGTAGGTATCCATTTTTTTCCTTAACATTTTTTATACCCCTTTATATTTTTTTCATTAACTTTGAGATCCATTTTGTATACCTGCCAATATAAAAACCCTTTACCCCCTATATATCCCCCAATATATCATGTCATTTTTTCCTCAATATATATCCCCCAATATGAACCCACGTGGTATGGTATTGCTCCCCCAGTGAAGCCCATATGCTTCAAAATCTCTTCTCATTAATTGAAGCTTTGTTGTCTTTACCTTCTCCATTACTTGATAGGATGTCTGGAGGGTATCCCATGCATCCTTGGACTTCTTTGCTACTGCAATTCTTGGAAATATGCTTTCATGCATTTCCTGATAGAGATAGAAGAGGGATTTTGAGTCATTCTTTCTATTACTCTTCAACAAATCCTTCTCTTCCTGTGTTAAGGAATTAAATTCTTGTTCATCTGCTGGTTCTTCTAAACCATCTTCAACTAGCTCCCATAAATATTGAGAAGAAAATAGGTCTCTCATTTTGATTTCCCAATAGTCATAGTTATTCCCATTGAATTGTTGGAGTTGAGTATTTCTCATACTCGTGCTTGTCCTGGCTCCTACCATATCTAGCTTACAGAACTATGCTAAAAACTTGACTGTGTTTCTTAAATAAACCTTCTCACTACTAAGAGATAAACTTTGTATCTAAAAGACTTCCTTTTTACAGTTATTTGGACTACATTATTTAAAACAAACAGAAAACTCTATTTTGGTAAATACCTAGCTTTGCTGATCTTTCACACTACTGGTCAAAAGCTTCAACAAACTCCTTCTTCTTCCTTAAGCTTATTTAGCAAAAAATGAGAGCCTGGACTAGCTCTGATACCATGTTGGAATTTCTGGCTATTCCGGAACAACTAAGAGGAAACAAGAATTCCTCAACAAACACAAATATTTAAAAAAAAATATATGGACAGAGTGATGGAGTAAAACATAAATTTAATTAAAAACTTGGACTATTACAAATATTTTCTTCAGAACTGATGTTTTTCTAGATTTACAAAAATGCTTCTGGCTACTACAAGACACAACACTCTTGCTCTATGCTTCACTCTGTTTCAACACACAGTCACTTACTACTTTCGGCGTATGTATTTTCTTACATAGTCTCTCGGCATATTTTCATTGTCTATTGCAACATTACATAAGAGGAGTTGAGACTGTCTCGGCATATTCTTCCCATTGAACTGTTGGAGTTGAGTATTTCTCATACTCGTGCTTGTGCTAGCTCCTGCCATAACTAGCTTACAGAACTATGCTAAAAACTTGACTGTGTTTATTAAATAAACCTTCTCACTACTAAGAGATCAACTTTGTCTCTAAAAGACTTCCTTTTACAGTTCTTTGGACTACACTCCTTAAAACAAACACAAAACTCTATTTTGGTAAATACATGGCTTTGGTGATCTTTCACACTATTGGTCAAAAGCTTCAACAAAATCCTTCTTCTTCCTTTAGATTTTTTAGCAACAACTGAGAGCCTAGACTAGCTCTGATACCATGTTGGAATTTCTGGTTATTCCGGAACAACCAAAAGGAAACTAAAATTTCTCAACAAACACAAATATTTAACAAAAACAATATCGAGAGAGTGATGGAGTAAAACATAAATTTCATTAAAAACTTGGACTCTTACAAATATTTGCTTCAGAACTGATGTTGTTCTAGATTTACAAAAATGCTTCTGGCTACTACAAGACACAACATTATATATATATATATAGAGTATAAACATTTCATGTTTATAATATATATGTCAAAACATTTAATTCTAAGTTTTAAAACTAAAACATGAAGCTTATATCGCGACGGATGCATAAACAAATAAACATTGACCAAGGTTAAAACCTTATAAAAATTACATGTCGCGGATTTCAAAAAAAAATACAAAACACTTCAATGAGTTATCTCATCCAATTATGTGCTCGCTGACTATGCATCAAAATAATGTGACGATGCACTATTTGTTGAGCGCTTTTGACATGCTCGAGGTGGCCAACTCTTATCGCAAGGTTTCGGGCCTCTGGTGACGTAGGTAGCAAACCATGTGATATGCATGTGATTGGTCGAGAGGTTTGACATGGAACTTGTGGTGGGTACGGTTCATTGCGTGGTTTGGATGAGTGGAGACGTAAGTCTCAGGGCTATGTGATACAGGGTTGATTGGTTGAGGTGATAGTGATGTGGACATGGAGGGCTCCACATGTAGTGATGTGGGGTTGTTCAAACTTAAACAAATGCACGGGAGATATAACATATGGTGTAGTGTAATGGCGGTAGGTGTGGAGTTTTGAATGCAGGGTTGCATGGCTTAAACCACAGATTTCATTGCAGAAAAGGGCTACGACCATATAACAAAAAACTTGGTTTTGCATGGTTTTATACCTCGAGTTGAATGCACGATTGAGTGCCAAACTAAATGCGGAGATTTTTCTGCTCCTGCTATCCTCCGGCATCAAATCAAAAATGAATTTTTTTCCTCCTTCTACTCAGATGTAGTTGGAATTAATTTCCAACAATGGGAAATTTGATCTGGTATGGGAAATGGAGAGTGGGGAGCGGATTCTGATAATGAAAAGGTGAGCTAATATTGTTTTTTTTTGGGTATTTTAAGACATAATGTAACACATATTATCCAATTCCAAGGATAGAAAGTGATGTATATGTCTTGATATATTTAAAAATTTATGCAAGAGCTAGAGCAAGTAGTTACTCCTGGTGGTTTTATAATAATGATGACCTGCTACCACATAGACCTCTTGAAAGGGGATACCTATCTGCAGCCTGGTGAATAGGTATATGAATAAACAATTGTGAATTTCATTTTCACTAAGGGCACTATTGCAACTCTTGTCAATTTAGCTTAATCATTTAAAATTTTACAAGGCCAGTCTGGGGGAAGGGTCTATTAGTTTAGTTACAATCTACATGGTTGTAGCTAAGCCATGTGGATTGAAACTAGGCTATGGGTCTACTTCATGGGAGGAATCAATTAAAACCCATGTGAATATGAAGTTCCAACAGACATTATAGGGTCTACAATGAATGAGAAACTATTAAAAAGATTCTGTAAAAATTAAGGAAGGTTGGCAACCATTGAACATGCATGTAAAGAAAGTTGCATAAAATTTTGTAGTTTATGGATAAGCATGCTTAAATATTTCACTGTGACATCACACAATTTGAATTTACATCGAGATCTCTTGGAAACCAGTAGCCGTGCATGTTTCCTTCATGTCTGGTGTTCCACTGCTGGCTATGTGAGGATGGCACAAGCTTTTTCACTATAGGTGAAGTCATAGTTTTGTCGTGAAACAAATCAAGTAATACAACTAACAATAAAAGAGACCACACATTGTACATTTCTGATTAATTGAAGATTTTTCCAACACAATATCAAAACTACAGACTGGTCATAAAATTTTGTTCATTTTTTTCGACGATAATAGAAAAATTAACTTCGGTTCTCCAGCAATATGGTAAGGTTCCTTTTACTCCAATCTGCTACAATTGATGGTCCTCACTTTCCTTTGGTTTCTTGGTATGTATTAATGTGTATTAAATAGATTAAGGTAAGTATATAATCTTATTCATGTATACAAATAATCAAAAGAATGATTGAATTACCTAAATATCTGAGTTCGATGGTCGAAAACATACTTTACTCATTAATCTAAATTTGGATTACTTTTCGGTTATTGGATTGCCCTGAATTTGACACTTGATTATCGTCCAGTAATTTGGTTTGGCTTCTTGAACAACATTGAAGGCTATGAAAGGTGAAACTCGTATTCATCTATGTTTGGCTTCTTGAACAACATTGAAGGCTATGAAAGTAGTAAAATATGCATTTATCACTGCTAAGAAGCTGACATGAAGCACTTGCAAAATATAAGTATGGAGTTATTAGTACTCAGTAACAGGAGTGAAAGAAAAATAAAGTTATTCCAAATGTTTGATTTTATGGAAATCCTTTGTTGAGAGTGTTAGAGGCACAATGATTTAAAAATTTATTAGTGGAATTAGTTTTACAACTATATGCATGGTTTGAGTTGAAGTTTTGGAAGTATTATGCCATATATATTGATGGTTTGACTTATAATTTTGTGAATTAAGTAAGAAAATGATTTGTGTTTCAAGTTTACTTTGGGAGTAGTGGAAATTCATGCATTTCTTATACATAACATAATGTAAAATGTCAATATTTATTCACAATTCACCAGCGTATTTTTATGTATTAAAATTGGCTAAAGTGTGAGTGTGTTTTTCTTTGGATTAGGGTAAAATGTCTTCCAAAATTAGTGTTTTCAGTGTTTTTTGATTTGTTGGTATGGAGAGTTTTTTTTTTTTAAACGTATTTTTAATATATAAATAGATTCAACACTTTTTATTAGAGATAATAATTATTTCACTGCTAAAAAGACAATATCGCCTAGACTGCGTCAGCCCATTAAACTTATAAAAGTAAGACCACCTCAGGTGGACCCAAAGGGGCAGCCATCACCATATTTCATTGAAATTTGAAGAGGAAGATTTAATTTTTCAATACGATTAACTAGTTTATTTTTTTTAATAAATATGGATGATCTGGACAAAAGAAATATGCTCAGACAGAGTTGCAACACAGATGCAGGTGTTAGTTGTTTAGTTGAAGTTTCTCACTATTCATAATTGTTCGTTTTTCGTTGTATATTTTTCTTTGGCGGAGCCAGTGTTGTGGAGAAATGAATATTCTAATTCCATAAGTGACAAGATCAACGTCCATTGACAATTTGATATTTTTTCAAGGAGTGCTTCTTATCTAATACAGTATCCATGTAATTTTGTTGTAGACAACATGGTCATTTGTTATTACCCAAATTTTTTTTTTTATTTGATCTCAAACATCAACATGTTATTTTTACGCCGATAGGTGCCCCCTTTGGAATTGGCTACTTTAATGATTTTTCTAATTAATCATCTTGATCTAATGGTCTAAACTGAAAGATTCTAGTATATTCTCGTCATTTCCACACATCAATGAATAAAATTGCAAGTGATAACTTCCTTGCATATCTAAATAAGGTGTTTTAACCATGTTTAAATTAATTTTTACTGAAGTATGATTAAAAATTTACTATGCCTGTCCTTAATTGCCACATATAATAATTAGTACCACGTATGAGGATTAAGGGAAAATAGAATAAAAAATAAAAAATTGTATTGAAACGTGGTAGAATAAAAAATAAAAAATTGTATTGAAACGTGGTTATGTGTGTTGACATGTGTGCATTATGTAATTTTCAATTTGACATGGTGGTATGTGATGAGTTGGGTTTGCATGTGCCAATTGGCATTAGGATTTGTGTTTGTACGAACACTATTAATAACCCCATTGCCACATCTCCACAAATATAAAATAAAAATAAAATCAATAGGTATGGCCACATGGCAACCATGTTTGTAATTAAAATGATTAAATTCTCACAAATAAATTTAAAAAAATCGTAAAAAATATGCATTGTACGGCCATTCATTTCATTAAGTGAGTGGTATGTAATCATATGGATTCATTTAATTAAGTGAGTGGTATCCAATGGTTTTGTATGCAATGTTTTGGACACGTGGCAACCATCTTTATAATGATGTATTGGATTTATTGTGTCAGGTTATTGATATTTATGTTACCAAGTTTTTTTTTATTTACTTACATTAATTTTAATATTCTATATATTTTAAGCGTATGTTCTTCAATCTCCTCGAAAATAAATTTATACCAAACTATATATACATTGTTCTGAATAGAAATTGAACACTTTTTGAGAAAGCCCATTTTCCCCTTCCTCAATTTGCCATTCAGGTTTGGGTTGTGTATGATTGTATACTTGTTTTTTTTATATTTTATTGTTTTTATATTTTATTCATTTTTTTAATGTTAATATTTTTTAATAAATTGATTTTGACTTGCAGGTTTGTAGAGGTTCAATACAGACATTTCTAGGTCTAATTTGATACACAGGTTTTCTTTCTGCTAAAAAAGGTGTGAAGAAATTTCAACCATTAATTTTTTTTTGAAAAAAATAGGGATTTTGATACAAAGGTTTAAATGATATGTTACCATGCTAATTTCGGTACTTTGCCTTATTAGGTTAAAATCCCTGATGAAATTTTTGATTATACCACATGTATTAATTTATTTTTTCGTTGTGTTGTTTCATTCATGTTTGAAACCGTCCATGCACAAAGTGTTACTTGTTTTGTCCGTAACAGTAAAATGTATTTATATGATATCATGGAGATGTTTTAGGGTTTTCTAATGAATTAACCTTAAAGAACAGTAACATTTTTTAATTTTACAATTGGATTTGTATCTTCGCTTTTCCTTGCAGTGCCTTTATGTTGTTGTAGTATGGCTCTCTATGTAATTTTATTGCATGCAGCAAAGGATTAGATCATGTTTGGCCACTCCAATAGGCACTTCCATCCTATTTCTTTCGATAATACTTTCAAGTTTAGATCACATTGAAAACTATTTCAAGGTGTAAAAAATGAAAAATCACTCTACACGTATCTAAGCAGGCCCATGGGAATAAACATAAGAAAAAAAAAATGAAACCACTAGCCATACTTTCCTGGTTGGCGCAAATTTTTTAGGACTAAAACCGCCACACATTACTAGAACTGGAGGAGATACATTTCAACCAGCACATGTTGATTCACATTTTTGGCATGATGAGGGTATGACTCCTTAGAAAATTTCTCTCATAGACGAAATGGAAAAGATATAATGCAGTAAAAAGAGTTCAGGGTCTACAAGATGTGATCCCCACTTTTTGATGAAAAAGAAAACATCTCAACCATTCAGATAATTTTTGCTGTGAAGATGTGGAACCACATTATTAATGGATGATTGTCAATAGTGGCCAGGTGTGCCTTGAAAATTTGTCCCAACGTGTTACAGGTACGAGCATATTCCAGAAATAAACACAAAAACCGAACACTCACATATCACATGGAGATAGTTTGTGTTGCAAGGATGTGGAACCCCATTATTAACACATGATTGCCAATAGTGGCCAGCTCTGCCTTGAAATTTTTTCCCAAAGTGTTACAGGTATGAGCATATTCCAGAAATAAATAAATACATTTGTGTGCAAGTACTGGAACTAGGTAATCAACCAAGTCATTGAAAAAATCAACCATCTATTTTTAACCTAAAGTAAATCCTATGTTCAAGTGACTAATCGACTTAAACGTACATTTGTGTGCAAGTACTGGAAGTAGGTAAGCAACAAAGTCATTGAAAAAATCAACCACCTATTGTTACCCTAAAGTAAATCCTATGTCCAAGTGACTAATGGAGTTAAACATGTGCAAGCGCCATTGTATTATTTTAAATGGTTGTAGCGTTACTTAGGGTAAGCGAACCAAAAACAATATCCAACAAATAATCACTATGGTGGTACTAAGAACGAAACCAACTACATATATCTAATGTATAGTAATAACAATAATAATAATTTCTTTACTAATATAGATGATAGTTATCTACACGATTCTACTTAGATAATATAGATGATAGGTATCTACACAATTCAACTTAGTTTCTGCAAGTTAGACATACTAGGCCTAGAAATTTTTTAGGTTGTTGATTCTTGTTGGTTGTGCCTAAGAACTAAATTGCCTCAATGAAGAAATATCCTATACTCACTATACTTACACAACTTTACCTTTGTTTTTTTCTCTAGTGTTATATTATCAATCAATTATTCAGAAAATAATGAGTGAAATTCATATCAGCAATAACAAGTGAATTTAGGTTGCATGGAAGTGTCAATTTTGTGTAATATTATTGAACTTAATTATATTGTAGAAAATTTTGAAATTTGATATATGAAAATGAAATTAAATGTAAGAATGAATTTAAATAGTTGAGATTGTTTTTATTCCTGAAATTTTAAAAATAATCCACAATCTGCTTTTCTAAATAGAAATGGCCATCTTAAAGTTTTGCATTAATATTTCATTAAAGAATAAGATTGATTATTTTATTTTGGAATTTTAATACTCATTTTTTCAATATTTATTTTTGTTATTAAGTTCAATATTTATGTTTTTTATTAATATTAACAATATAAATATAAATTTTTAAATTTGATATAGAAATTATTAATATTAATATTATTGCTATTATTATTATTATTATTATTATTATTATTATTATTTAAAATTAACAATAATATCATTAAAATAAATATTGATTCATATTAGCATTAATAATTTAATAATATAGATTGATATTAACTTTAATAATAAATATAAATGTTTCAAATTAATATATCATTCATGTTTGAAACAATCCATGTGACTTGTTTTGTTTTGTATTTATATGATATCATGGAGATGTTTTACGATTTTCTAATGAATTAACGTTAAAGAACAATAACATTTTTCAATTTTACAGTTGGAATTTTAATATTCATTTTTTCAATATTTATTTGTGTTATTAAATTTAATATTTATGTTTTTTATTAATATTAATTATATAAACATAATTTTTTAAATTTGACATAGAAATTATTAATATTAATATTAATATTAATATTAATATTATTATTATTATTATTATTTAAAATTAACAATAATATTATCAAAATAAATATTGATTCATATTAACATTACTAATTTAATAATAAAGATTGATATTAATTTTAGTAATAAATATAAATGTTTCAAATTACTAAAAAAATTATTAATATTAATTTTAAATATCATATCTCTTTTAATGTTAATTAATATTAATATTAATAATATTAATAATAAATATAGATGTCAATATTAAACATGAAAAATTATATAAAATTAAATTCTGCATTTATACATTAATGTGAACAATGTCATTAAACATCAATATAAATATTTCATTAAAAAATAGGATGGATAACTTTAGGTTGTTTATTTAGGTTTAATGACATTATAATTTTGAAAATTTTTAAGTTTATTTTATTTTCGAATTTTAATCACTCAACTTTTCAATTGAATATTTATGTTTTTTATTAATATTAATAAACATCGATAAACATAAATTTTTTAAATTAACATAGAAATTATTATTATTATTATTATTATTTAAATTTAACAATAATATTATTAAAACAAATATTGATTCATAATAATATTAATAATATAGATTCATATTAACTTTAATAATAAATATAAATGTTTCAAATTAATAAGAAAATTATTAATATTAATTTTAAATATCAATATCTCTATTAATGTTAGTTAATAATAATATTAATAAATTAATAATAAATATATATGTCAATGTTAAACATAGAAATTTATATAAAATTTAATTTTGCATTTATACATTAATCTCAATATTTTGTTAAAGAACAGGATCGATTATTTAATTTTGGATTTTAATCACTCAAATTTTCAATATTTATATGTCTTATTAAGTTCAATATTTATGTTTTTTATTAATATTAATAATATAAACACATTTTTAAAATTGACATAGAAATTATTATTATTATTATTATTATTATTATTATTATTATTATTATTTAAAATTAACAATAATATTATTAAAATGAATATTGATTCATATTACCATTAATAATTTAATAATATAGATTGATATTAACTTTAATAATAAATATAAATGTTTCAAATTAATAAAAAAAAATATTAATATTTATTTTAAATATCGATATCTCTTTAATGTTAATTAATATTAATACTAATAATATTAATAATAAATATAGATGTCAATTTTAAACATAGAAATTTATACAAAATTAAATTTTGCATTTGTACATTAATGTGAACATTATCATTAAACATCAATATAAATATTTCATTAAAGAAAATGAGTCATAACTTTAGTTTTATTTAGGTTCAATGCCATTAGAATTTAACTTTAGGGTTTTTTAGGTTCAATGAAATTAGAATTAAAAATTTGGTATTTTTATATCATTTGGTTCATGTAGCATTAGGTTATTTTATAAGGTGAGGTTTATAATATTAAGTTATTTAATATTAAAAAAACGGCTTTTTCTTGATATTTATATTGAACATCAAAACATTAACATAAATATTAAACATAGACATTAATAGAGACATAAAAATAGATTTATTAACATTACTAATATTTGATTGTAAACATTAGGTTTATAAAATTGTGAGTTATTTTTCACTATTTTAATAATGTTCTTATCACTGGTAAGTTTTTATACAATATGTATAGCTAGAATTTATTATATCTGTAAATGGAAAATTGCGTATGTATGATACTTTTAACTTTATTCAACACTAATTAAATTTTTTTTGTTGATATCACATGTGGTTTCTTTTATGTTAGGTGATTCCTTATTTGATCCTGGATCCAGTTATTTGGAGTTTCCTTCCATTCGAAATTCTTGAAATTGTCTTCCTTTGGCTCCCTTTATTGATTTTGATAAATTTTAGCACTATTTGTAAGCAATGGAAGAATGTTTTCCAATACCCTTCTTTCTTATTGCGTTGCAAGCATATCTCTACAAACGAATTTGGATTTATGGTTCCTTTCCTCAATGATGAAGACAATTATCTTGTTGTTGAATACCTTAATCAAAATGGGCACATATCTCATCTCCATTTGCGATTCATAGATTCAAGATACAAAGTAGAGTCTACTGTTGGACCAATGGTAGTTTTATCGTTAACAACAAAATTCTCCCATTCACGCAACTATTTTGTAGTGAATCAATATACAAATTCCTTTAAAAACATTGGGCCAATACGAATTGTAGATTGGGGATTCTTTTCGTTATTGGCAAATGTGAGCAGCAAAAAATATGACTGGGTTGTTATAAAACATATGTATGATAAAATGCAGTCTAAATTTTATGTTTATAGTAGTCTTGATAAGGTTTGGTGAATGGATGATCTTCCATTTAGTGGCACTTCACCCCTCATAATGGAGTGTTTTATAAAATTAAATTATTTTGGCTCTATCTAAACAAGGAGTATGAAGATTATCCTGGATATGGGTGTACAATCTACTGGTTTGTTGTAATAAAAAATGCATGAGGTTTTTCATTTGTTCCAATCACTGACATACGATGTATGTCATTAGCAATATATAAGAATGAGTTTATATGCCTTGTCAATGATGGTGCCACTTCGGTATGGTCAATTGAAGAAATAGATAATTTCCAATTTGGTTGCCCGTGTTTTGAACGAACAATTGAATACTTTGAGGATGATTGGGGCTTCAGATGGAAGTTGTTGGAAGAAATTTCTACAGATATAAATATCAAATTTCCTGGTTATCTCCCATTTCAAATAGTTCACGGTGTGGTTCTTATGTGCAACTGCAGTGAAGTTCCTTTCCTATTATATGACATGATGACGGGCCTCTATTTTCCAACAGATATTGATATTTCAACTAGTCAGCAGATGTATGGGTTTTGGTCTCCAACGTTGCACGATTGCAATGATTTGATTGAGTCTGGAAATGTTTTTACAATTTCTCCCTGTATGGATTCTATTGATGAGATTCCACCATTATATATGGACATGAAGTCTTAGGCTATTGCTCATGTTAGGATTCCTTATATTGGAAAATATTTTCATTTTTTTTACTTTACATACTTTTGGGTCTATATGCTAATAATTTGAAATTACGATTCTATGGATATTTTATGCCTCCTCTTGAAATTTCTTCTATATTTGTATCTATCATATGTTGGATATTTTTAATCCCATTGTAATTTTCTTGAAAATATTTCTTATTGTCTCCCCTTTAGTTCTCTTAATTGGATTTCAATGTGTTTGAATGATATGCATTTTTCTTCATTTTTATAATTATAATTGCTATGAGTTATTTTATACATGGTATTTGTATTATTATTTTTTCTCATTGGTTCTCAAGCAATGTTATTCATTGTAGACATGTCATTTGAAAGCACAAACAAGCCTACAAGAAAACAGAATCTGTCACTAGCATCATGTGACAGGTCTAATGAAAGTCATCGTTTACAGTATCAACAAAATAAGGACACAATAAATGAGCATAGGAGAGCTACATATCAAAAAAGAAATACTGAAACTACTCTTCAAAATGATTTTATGATTCCTCTTAAGTATCATACTATGGATGATATCATGGAAAAAACATTTCCGATTGATAGTTCATTGTCAGAATCTGGTCCTCCTCAACATAATTTTGTTGTTCGATTCTCTCTCGAAAATTTTCATAATATTGGGGAAACATCTAACAATAGAGAAGAACATTCTATTGATAATGTGGATGAAAATTTTCACCCTAACCCTTCTGTCTCTGCAATTTCATATTTTGAGCAAGGCCAAAGGTTGAAAAACATCCATGGTGGAGGAAATGATGAAATTGTATGTGATGATTTGGATGATAGTTTAATTGGACATTTTTTTGATAATTTGGAGCGAGTTACTAGAAAAATAAGATCTTCCTATCCCCCTTCTAAAAATAATGTTGTCCCACCAAGAGAACCAGTCATCCATGATAGCATTTCGCATGGAACAATGGAGGTAACACAATGATATTTTGACGTTTTCTAGATTAATGATTTTTTTATTACATTCCTATATTTACATTTTATTTTTAACTGAAATTATAAGCAATTTTATTCTTCTGGAATAGGATACAACTCATTTTCATAGAGGTCTCGAAATTAAATCCCCAAGTGTTCCATCTGCTAATATAAGAAGTGGAGATGAAGCATGTCATAGCATTCCACTGCATTCTCCTAAACAATCAAATTGGAAAACTAATGTAAATGTTCAATGTATTTGATTTAATTTTTCATTTTTTGAATTTTTATTACATTGGACATTGAATTTTATTGCATAATTTATTTTATTCAAACATGACACAACCCATTTTAATAGAGGCATACAAATTAGCTTTGTAGACCTTCCATCTACTGATGTTGGAAGTGAAGAGGGACCATCTCATAGTGTTCATCCAGGTCACCAAAAAAATGTAAATGTTGAATTCATTTGATATTTTCCTGAATTTTTCATTTGTTGTTAGTTTTACATTGTATTTTATGATCTTCTCTGGAAAAAACATGATTTCATCTGATGAGGCTGGAGAGACGGAATCCAAAATATCAAATTGTCAAACTAATGTAATTTTCAATGTATTTGATTTTTTTTCTATTTTTTAATCTTTATTGGTTGGACATTTAGTTTTATATTGTATTTTATTTTGTTGGAACAGGAAAGAACTCATTTAAATACAAGCATAGAAACTAACTCCCCAATTGTTCCATCCACTGATGTTAGAAGTGAAGAGAAACCATCTCATAGGCTTCACCCACATCACCAAACTAATGTAAATATTGAATGCATTTGATTCTTTTTTCATTTTTTCATTTATAATTAGTTGGACATTGAATTTTAAAATATTTTATGCTAAAGACACCTTAGGATCCTCTCAAGTTCCAGAAATGCAGACCATGAATTTGGAAAGGTCCTATCATAGATCCATTCCACATGTTTCAAATTTGGGAAGGGAATCTCAAGGTGCTAAAAATCGAGTACATTTTAGAAGAAATTTTTCTCTTCCACATAATTATCCACATGGTTAAACCAATACAGATCATATTCATTTGGATGAAAACATGATTGCAGTGCATAAAATATTTCGAGAAAATATAGATAGGTTGTCAGTTGTCCAAATGTTCCACATATGCCAAGAATCATGTCCGGGAATCCACGTTTTGAGAGATTCTGAAGGATCTATTTGCAGACGATGTAAGAATGAAAGAGGTTCCCATCGTTTCTCTGGATATAAAAACATGGATCCTGGTGAGAAACCTCACATTTTAAGTGTTCTTACTCAAGTTGAAGAAATGCTAATAGCACATGTGAATCCTATTTTGCAAGTGACACATGCTCGAGGTGGGAAATATAAGTATAGCGGTCACACAATTAGCTTTCCTCAAGATATTTCTTCAATTGCATAAAGTCTTCCTCGACATGTTGAATATCTTGAATTTCTGATTGTGAGGAAACATGCTTCTCAGTCTAAATATTATAAATGTTACGTCAAAATATCTCGAGTTATGGCTACATTGCGTTTCGAAATTTAGCATGATCGATATTATTGAGATGTTGTAATTGACTATGATTCAATGAATACTCTTCCAGAAAGATCACCATATGTCTCATCCATGCTTAAATTTGTTGGTTCTTATATTGAAGAATCTGAGATCAATGCAACTAATAATGAAGGGTTATCTGTTCATCATTTTCCATCTCATCCTTCTTCTTTTGTTGCTCGCCTACCTAATGAACGAAGAGAAGTGGAAGAAATTAGAGAATTTCTTGATAATGTTGATTCTTCACATGCTCAAGAAATGGATTGGCCCAATATTGGAACCTCTCCAGTGAATGAATATAATACTGAGGGGTTATTAGATATGGCACTCCCCACATTATTCCCCACTAGTGATGCTGATTTTTTGCAACCACGTATTTGTAGTGTTGAACTTCATGAATATGCATTGCATTTAGATACAATGATCAGAGGTTTCGAAGCCATCCTCACTTTCGATATTACCTATTGAACATGATAATGTGACATCGGAGCCCAGAAATTGCTACAATTTTTTTGAAGAAGCATTTACATGATAACTCATCGACAACAATTGAAGACTTGTGTCACTAACTTTCTGATTTACCAGATAATAAGTTGGCTGAGCATATAATGCGGTTTAGTTCTTCTATGAGAGTTACAAAGGCATACTGGACTAAATGTCGATCTGAATTGACTAACATGATTACTCAGTTGGGATGTCCATCTTTGTTTTTTACTTTGAGTGCAACTTACACAAAGTGGCCAAATTTTCATAACCTCATGCCTATACATTCACTTCCTCATTCTTTAAATGAGAATCGTATGAGAATTGATAATGTTATCCGGTACCCTCATATTGTTTCCATATTTATGCCCCATATATTCAATATATTTCGAGAGGAATTTATCCAAAAATATCTTAAAGCGAAAGACTTCAAGTACAAGTTTGTGTTATTGAATTTATTTTCTATTCGTTGTCAATTTTTTGTTATGGCTCTATTTATATTTTTGTAGTAACTGTATATTAATTTTCTTTAGATATGAGTGGCATCATAGAGGTTCAGCACATATCCATGGTTTCTTATGGTTTCAAGGCACTCCTAACATGGAAAGACTTGATTTTTCAAATGCTTCTGATGTACAAATTGCAAAGACATTCTTTGACAATTATGTAACTACATGGAATCCACGTGACATACATCGTCGAAACATAATGGTTCCAATAAGCCTTAATGATGATCGTTTTTTATTTAATACTGATCATATTTTCTCTTGCAATCCTCATAATGATTATGAAGAATTGTTAAACTGTGTCAGAAGGCATACAAAGTGTAATGTAGATTCTTTTTTGCGCAAAAAGGGCATTATTCTCAAATGTCGGTATAATGCTCCATGGGATCTTTCTGAGGTATCAAGATTGTTCATAGATGATCAAGGAAGAAAAAAATATGACCCGGCAAGAAATGATGATAGGTTAAATGTACATAACATTGACCTTATAACAATGTGGTGTGAAAATGTTGATTGCCAACCGATGCTTTCTCGGTATGTTGTCCTGAAGTATATTGCTAAGTATGCATCAAAAGCATAAAAAGGTCTGAAATTTATCATGATATATTAACTAGAATTTCAAATTCTATTACCTCTGAGGATCATGCTTTGTGTGTTTACAGAAGGTTTCTTGTAGAAAAAATTGTTGATCGTGACATTGGAGCACAAGAAACATGCCATATGTTGCTTAAGCTACCTCTTGTTATTTGTAGCCGAACATTTGTTTCCTTAAATTTTGGAAGAAAGGTTTTCATGAAAATTTCAAGGGATAGCATGCAATGTTCATCTTAGAATACTTTTGTTCAACATTATGAGAAGAGACCTTTTTTCCTTGGACATCTATCTCTGATAGAAACATCAATATCTTGGACATTAGATAGCAAGCGTAAAATATATCCCTGGAAGCCTAGAGATGTTCATGCTATTTTTCGGGTTTGGCCAAGGTTTTATTATATTCCTCGTGAGGGTTTAGATGAGTTTGAAACTTTTTTTTGGACATAATTCCTCTTGTAAAATCTATTTCATGACATTGCTGTGGAAATTGGGCTTCCAACTAAAATTATTATTGAAAATTGGAGGAATCTCCGATATCGAGTATGACATGTTGATCGAAATCCATCAATTTTCAACAATATTGAAGATGAAGAAGATGGTGATTTTTCTAACTAGTAAATGAATATTGAAGATGATTTTCAAGAATGGCATCTTTTCTCTTGCTTGCTTCCACCAAATAATGTGAATGTTTCTGATCTTCACAGCCTTGGTCGAAGAGATTTTGATATATCGTTTGACTGGCAAAGTGAAAATATTTCTAATGATGTGGCTGAAGAAGCTATTAATTTTATAAGGCATGGACAATCCAACGGCGATATGATTGACCTTTCAAATAGAACATTTGCATCTCTAGATTCATTGGCAGAAAAACAATGACTTTCTTTTGAAATTGTTTTAAGGCACTTTGTTGAATATCATATTTTTGAAGTTCTTCTTATGATTGTTCAGGGAACTGCAGGCACTAACGAGTCTTTCCTTATCCATTGTATTTTTGAAGCTCTTTCAAATTTTTCTAGTAATGGAAGATGTCCTTTGCTTCTTCTTGCCCCAACATGAATAACTGCCTTTAATATACATGCAAAAAAAATCCACTCAGCTCTAAAAATTCCATTTAAAGATATGAAACCACTATAGGGGCAATCCCTAGCAGTATTACAAGAATAAATGAGGCATATTCGATATATATTGATTGATGAAATGAGATTCTATGATAAAGGTTATTCATGCAAATAGATGCTCGATTACGAGAGGAATTTCCTGAGAAAAAGAATTGTCCTTTTGGTGGAAGACCCATCATCCTTGTGGGTGACCTTGGCTAGCTACCTCCTATGAGAGATAAACCTTTGTATGCAGGTAATACAATAGGGAAAGTATTATGGAAAAAAATCAACACTGTTGCTGATCTTGACACAATATGTCACCGACAAGGGAATAATGAGAAACAATCTTGTTTTCGGAGAGTCCTCAATAACATAAGAAATGCAAAACATGTTCTTGAAGATTGGGAGTTTCTTATGTCATGGGTTGATATGAGGTTGCATCCTAGAGAAAGGGATTTATTTAATGCATCGGTTCACATGTTTCCAACAAATAATTTGGTGTCCTTCGATAACATGCATATGTTAAAATCATTAAATTCTCCAATTGCACAATGTATTGCTGAGAATTCAAGGTGCTCAAAAATCAGTTGTGTTGAGGATTATAAATTAGATCATGAAGTTTTGTTGTGTCGTGGTCAATATGTTATGTTGACATGTAATTTGTGGGTCGAAGCTAGTTTGGTGAATGGTGCAGTTGGTTATGTGAATGATATATTTTATATGCCTGCCTCTAAGCCACCTCAGCTTCCAATGTTCAGAACTGTTGTTCTTTATAATTTTGTTGGTGTTCCTTTTGATGAAGGCAATCCAAACATTGTACCTATCACACCAGTGATAAGAGGGAATCGAAAACAAATTCCTTTAAATATGGCACGGGCTCTTACAATACAAAAATCACAAGGATTGAATTTATAATGAGTATCAATTGATATCGGGAATAAAGAGCAGCAAGGCCTAACCTTCACAACCATATCAAGAGTGAGATCAATAGATGGTTTGTGCATTGCACTGCCTTTCTCTTTCCATTGTTATGCCAAGATGAAAGACAACACATATGTTGCAATTAGGAAGAAAGAAGAGGAGCGATTAAAGTCCATATCGCTATGAAATGAAACCATTAATACTTTTAGCTATTTATAGAATGTTTTTTGAATTTATTTTATCATTCTCTTTATTTACTTTTAGTATACTAATTATTTTCATATATTACTGAGATGAATACATTCATCATATTCATAGTAATATTTCAGAAAGTTTTTTGCATCGTATTTCATGTTGTTCAATTTACTTCTATTTTTTTAAGTGGTTATTGTTCCATTCTTTACAATCAACCATTCAGTGATAAACAGCTACTTATATGAGCAAAACATTAAAAGTCAAGATTGAATTCCATATCACTATGACATGCAACTAATAATATTGTGACATAGAATGTCCTTTTTGTTTTTTTTGTTTTCGTCTTTATTTACATTTAGTATAATAATGCTTTTCGTATATTAATGAAATGAATACATTCATCATATTCATAGTAATATATGAGAAAGTTGTTACATCATATTTCATTTTCTTCAATTCACTTCCTTTTTCTAAGTCATTATTGTTCTTTTGTTTATAGTTTACCATTCAGACATATACAACGATTTATATGAGCCAAATCTTAAAAATAAATAATGAACTCCATATCCCTATGACATGCAAATAATAATATTGTGACCTATTTATAGAATGTTTTTTGAATTTCTTTTATTGTCCTCTTTATTTACCTTTAATATAATATTTATTTTCATATATTAATGAGATGAATCCATTCATCATGTTCATAGTAATATTTGAGAAAAAAAATTACATCTTTTTGCATTCATCATTTTCATAGTAATATTTTAGAAAGTTTTTTACATCATTTTTCATGTTCTTCAATTTACTTCTTATTTTTAAGTAGATATTGTTCTTTTCTTTTTACAATGAATCATTCACACGTAAACAACAAGTTATATGAGACAACCATTAAAAATCAATTTATCAATTTGTTCATATTGATATTAATATTGTGGATTTATATTATATCATGAATTACAAAATTATGGGCTGAATGCTATTAATATTATTATTTAGAATGATATCCAACAGTAATAAAAATTTTCTCCACCATACCGAAAATTACCTATATTAATATTGCTAATTATTATGTCTATTAATTAATTTTATATATTACTATTAAAAAAACATTGTGTCTATACTTTAATATGAATATCGACATTAAACATCGATGTAAATATTTTTATTGAAGATTAGGTTTAATAAATTTATGTTTTTTTTTTGTTCAATGACAACATATTTATATTTGATACTAATATTTAACTAAAATTAATATATGCATTAACATTAATTTGAATAAAAATATATAATTACTAACATTATTGATATTTGATTTTAAAGATAAATTTAACACAATTGTGAATTCTTGTCAACTATTGCAATAAGGGTCATATAGCTCAATTAATTTTATCACTCATTTCATCTGTACAATATGTATTGCTAATGATGTTTATATTTGTAGAAATTTTTATATCATTTGGTTCATGTAGTGTTATGTTATTTTATAGCATCACTTTGTTAAGATAAAATTTTCTAACAATAAAAATTCGATGTTATGTTATATATATGTGTGTGTGTGTGTGTGTGTGTGTTTGTGTGTGCATAGATTTTTGTGTGTGTGTATTAATTTTGATTTTGTCATTTTTCCTTTCAAATGCAGATATGGATAATAATGATGGCATTTATTATAATCAAGCGGTGGCAAATATTTCTAGAGTGATAAGTTCTCTTTCTTATCTTCGGAACAACTTCGATAGAAAACATGGCTTCCATCCTGCATTTATTGATGAGCATCTTCATGTGCTAGATGAAATGAAAAAGAATGTAAAATACTTGTTGCATGTGCACATGAGGGAGGCTAGGAGGAAAACAAGAAGGGATTGGTTGGAAATCATTAAGTATCATGATCATCATCCTGTTGATTTGAATTGGTGTTCCTTTTTTCGTCGGTCTGGTTGTGTTTTGGAAGACGCTATTTGATATATGAATTTTGATCTGGTATTTCAAGTCCATTTTTTTAGTGGAAATTTATGGTGTAAAGAGAAGAAAAACTATATGTTATTTTCCATGTTCTTTCCTTGGTTGCAATGACGGTGAAATTGAATATCCCTTTAATGTTAATATTATTGTTTATCCCTTATGTTCACCAATTCCTTTGGTTTATAATATTATACCCTTGTGTTTATTAATTATTTTGGTTTATGATATTAGTAATCCCTTAGGTTTGTTAATCTCTTGAGTTTAAAATATTTATTCTTATGATTTATTAATTTTTTAGTTTTTTGAGTTTAAAATATTAGTTCTTAGGGTTTATTAACCTCTTATGTTTTTAATATTATTCCCTTGGCCTTATTGATCCCTTAAGTTTTTAATATTAATCCCTTGGGTTCACCATTTCCTTTGGTTTATAATATTAAACCCTTGGGTTTATTAGCTATTTTGGTTTATAATATTAATGATCCCTTCAGTTTATTAATCTCTTGAGCTTACATTATTAATTTTTAGGGTTTATTAATTTCTTAGGTTTTTGAGTTTAAAATATTAATTCTTAGGGATTATTAACCCCTTGATATTTCTAATTCTTTGGGTCGGTAATATTAGGTGTTAAATATTAGTCGTACACTTTGATATTAATGCATGGTCCAATGTCACATTATGAAAAACATTGTCTCAATATCAAAACAAAGCATGGGTTACCATTGTTAATCATCGTTAGTCATAGTCAATCAAGGTCTTCCATGGTTGAATGTCACATTATGACAAATATTCTCTTAATATGAAAATCAACCATGGCCAACCATGGTCATTTTTCGTCCAACGTCGCATTGTGACAGTAATTGACTCAATGTTTAAATCATGCATTAATTTGTAGGCTTTACTATTCTCTTGTGTTTTTAATATTGATCCCTTCAACTTATTAATCCCTTAGGTTTTTAATATTTATCCCTTGGGTTTACCAATTCCTTGGGCGACTCTAGTTTAAAACCTTGGGTTTATTAGTTCTTTTGGTTTATAATATTAATAATCCCTTGGGCTTTAAAATATCTTGAGTTAAAAATATTAATTCTTAAGGTTTATTAATTTCTTAGGGTTTATTAATTCTTAGGTTTTATTAATTTATTAATCTCTTGCATTTTTAATATTGATCCCTTGGTCTTATTGATCCCTTTGGTCTTTAATATTTATCCCTTGGGGTCACCAATTACTTTTGTTTGTAATATTAAACCCTTGCGTTTATTAGTTATTTTGGTTTATAATATTAATGACCCCTTGGATTTATTAATCTCTTTAGTTTAAAATATTAATTCTTAGGGTTTGTTAATCTCTTGAATTTAAAATATTAATTCTTAGGGTTTATTACTTTCTTCGTTTATAATATTAATATTTCTCCTTTGGGTTCACTAATTCCTTTGGTTTATAATATTAAACCCTTGGGTTTATCACTTTGTTTGGTTTATAATATTAATAATCTCTCGGGTTTATTAATCTCTTGAATTTAAAATATTAATTATTAGGGTTTATTAATTTCTTAGGTTTTTGAGCTTAAAATATTTATTCTTAGGGTTTATTAATCTCTTGAGTTTTTATTATTGACACCTTGGCCTTATTGATCCCTTAGGTTTTTAATATTTATCCCTTAGGCTCACTCATTATGTTGGTTTATAATATTTAACACTTGGGTTTATTAGTTATTTTGGTTTATAATATTAATAATCCATTAGGTTTATTAATATTTTGATTTTAAAATATTGATTCTTATGGTTTATTAATTTCCTAGGTTTTTGAGTGTAAAATATTAATTCTTAGGGTTTATTAATTTCTTATATTTTGAATATTATTCGCTTTGCCTTATTGATCACTTAGCTTTTTAATATTTATCCCTTGGGTTCACCAATTCCTTTGGTTTATAATATTAAACCCTTAGGTTTATCACTTTTTTGGTTTATAATATTAATAATCTCTTGGGTTTATTAATCTCTTGGATTAAAAATATTAAGTATTAGGGTTTATTAATTTCTTAGATCTTTTAGTTTAAAATATTTATTCTTAGGTTTTATTAGTCTCTTGTGTTTTTAATATTGACCCCTTGGCCTTATTGATCCCTTAGGTTTTTAATATTTATCCCTTGGGTTCACTGATTGCTTTGGTTTATAATATTCAACCGTTGGGTCTATTAGCTCTTTTGGTTTATAATATTAATAATCCCTTGAGTTTATTAATATTTTGAGTTTAAAATATTGATTCTTATGGTTTAATAATTTTCTAGGTTTTTTAGTTTAAAATATTAATTCTTAGGGTTTATTAATTTCTTGTATTTTGAATATTATTCCCTCTGCCTTATTGATCCATTAGGTTTTTAATATTTATCCATTGGCTTAACCAATTCCTTTGGTTTATAATATTAAACCCTTGGGTTTATTAGTTCTTTTAGTTTATAATATTAATAATCCCTTGGGTTTATTAATATCTTGAGTTTAAAATATTTATTCTTACAGTTTATTAATTCCATAAGTTTTTGAGTTTATAATATTATTTCATAGGGTTTATTAATCCCTTTATTTTACTAATTGTGACAACAATTGTCTCCATGTTTAAATCAAGCATGGTCAACCAAGTTTATTTTATGGTATATAATATTTATCTAAGGGTCTTTATATACTTAAGGTTTATAATATTAATCTCTTAGGTTTAATATTATTCCCTTGGGTTTATAATATTAATAAATATGTGATTTTATCAATCCATTGTGTTTAAGATATTAATTTGTAGGAATTATTAATATCTTATGTTTTTAATATTGATCCCTTCGCCTTATTTATGCTTTAATTTTTTAATATTTATCCCTTGGGTTCATCAATTCCTTGGGTTTATAATATTAAATCCTTAGGTTTATTACTTCTTTTGGTTTATAATATTAATAATCCCTTGGATTTTTAAATCTCTTGAGTTTAAAATATTAATTCTTAAGGTTTATGAATTTCTTAGGGTTTTGAGTTTAAAAAATTAATTGTTATGGTTTATTAATATCTTCACTTTAGAATATTAATTCTTAGAGTTTATTAATTTCTTCGTTTATAATATTTATATTGATCCCTTGGGTTTATAATAATTTTCCCTTAGGTTTACTAATTTCTTGGGTTTATAATATTAAAATCTTTGGTTTATTTGTTTCTTAACTTTATAATATTAATAATTCCTTTGGATTAACATTTAATGGCTTCAGCTTTTTAATCCCTTGAGTTTAAAATATTAATGTTGTTTTCATGGTTTATAGTATTTATCTAAGGGTTTTATACTTAACTGCTTTTTATACTTAAAGGTTTATAATATTAATCTCTCACGTTTAATATTGTTCCCATAGGTCTATAAACCCTTTGTTTCTTTGTACTAATCTCTTGGTTTTATTATTTCCTTGGGTTTTTAATATCAATCCATTGGGTTTATTGATCCTTCACGTTATTAAATCATTAGATTTATATTATTACCAATCCCTAAAGTTGATTTTTCTCTTTTGTTTATAATATTAATAATCATGTGAGTTTATCATTCACTTTTATTTAAAATATTAATTCCTAGGCTTTATTAATCTCTTCTCTTTTTGATATAGATCCCTTGGGGTTCTTGATCTCTTAGGTTCTTAATATTTTTCCCTAGGGTTCTCTAATTCCTTCGGGTTATAATATTAGATCCTTGGTTTTAATAGTTATTTTGGCTTATAATATTAATAATCCCTTGGGATTTTGGTAAGACATATATACTTATTATGAATAGTAATAAATACTATTATTATGTTATATTTGAATTTTAGTATAGTTTGAGTTATAACTATTGTATTCACAAAATAATATATATATATATATATTAGTTTAATATATAATATGCATATAGTTAATATTATTAATATATTATCAGTAGATATATAAAATATATTGGTAATTATATTGATAAATATATAATGATTATTTTCGTACTATACATTTGGTGGGTGGTGGATATAGGCCTATCGGTGTATATCAACCACATTGGTGAATGTGGTTGTAAATTTATTTTATATACACTATCAGTGTATATCAACCAAATTGGTAAATGTGAATGTGTTAGTTTGTAAATCAAACGACTTTTCAAGCGTCCTTTTGTGACCATTAGAATCTTATATAATTGATCCCAATCAAGTTGGACTAAATTTTCCATTCTCTGCACTGTGGCTTTCATTATGGTGTGAAAGCTTATGTGTCTAAATTGTGTGAGAGGGGTTTATGTTGGAGGCCACGTAAAAAAATTGTGTTGGAGTTGCAGAAGATCCATGATGAGTTTGAATTGGAAAAGTGTTTTTAGTAGCATGAAGAGACCAGTTAATATTTGTGTGATAAATCTGAATTGGCATACATTTTCATGCATATATTCTTGTGTACATTGTAGTGTGGGGTTACTGTTGAAGTGCATGAGCTATTGTACAAGAGCATATCATTGTATATCATGAAAATTGAGGTGAGTTGTATGCATATAAGAGTTGTATAGAGTGACTTATTAAATATCCACCACCATTGTATAAAATTTGTAGTAAAACATTATTTGCATGGCCTGTTGGATGAGAAATCCATGATCTTACAAAGCTATGTCCATATCAAGAAGGGTCATTCATGCATATCCTCTATGGTCGTTAATTGAGCTTAGGAAGAGTTACTGTGTATTGGAGGAACTAATCATATCAAAGCATGAAAGTTCTCTAATCCTCCATATGGATAATTTAGCTGACTATGAGATATGGCATCAAATAATAATACTGCTCAGTCACATGTTCCTATTATGACTAAGAAAAAATATGATTCCTAGTATATTATAATGAGAACATTGTTACATTCTCGTGATATTTGGGGATACTTTATTCATGGGTATCTAGAGCTTGATAATTAGGAAACAAATATGTTTCTAACAGATGTTGATCAAATTTTGTTGAGGGAGAACGTAAAGAATGATAACAAAACTCTTGGACTTATTCAATAATGCTTAGATGTTGTGATATTTTCATAGGTTTCAAGTGCGGATTATTCAAAGAAGGTATGCGACACTCTTGAATCTTGTTACTAGGGTGTATAAAAAGTGAATAATGTTAAGTTATAAAATTTAAGAAGAGATTTTGTGAATCTGAAAATGAAAGGTAACAAAACTATGGATAGTTTTAGGACCTAGTTCATGATTATTTTTAATCAATTGAGACAAAATGGAGAATACCTCTCAAATTAGAGAGTGATTTAGAAATTCCTCCATAGTTTTCTAAAGAAATTTGAAGTTGTGGTTGCATCCATAGAAGGTTTTAAAGACACTAGTCAAATGCAAATTGATGATTTGACTAGCTTAATAATTGTACATGAATCCAGCATGACTAGATATGATGATAGAAAATTGGAACACCTTGAAGAATTAGCTGAAATTTATTAAAGGGAGATGCAGAGGAAGGTCGGGTAATAAAGGAAGATGTTGCAGATTAGTTTTTCAAAGACATACACAAGATAATTTTGAGCATGAAGAGAAGTCCCATGAATTCCCTACTAATTGAAGGGGGAGTAATAGTAGAAACTTGAACCAAGGAAACAAAACTTACAATAAGCCTAATGTTCAAAGTTATTATTGCAAAAAGTATGATATTCTAACAAGTGTTGGAAGAAGTAGGAAAATGCTTGTAACCAGTGTGCACACATGACATAAGAGTTTGAAAATAATCAAGATAAAATACTTTTGATATGTGACATGACTCAATATTGTTCAACTGATGTTATTTTTTCGGATAGCGGTTGTCACAATCACATGATTGGAAAAAAAAAGGTTTTTTTGTTAGTATAGACACTAGTATTAAGTATGAGGTCAAGTTGGGTAATGATAATAAGGTATGCATTAAAGGTAAAGGAGTGATTTTTTTATTATACTAAAAATGGTGAAATAAGAAGAATTGATGATGTGTGTTTTGTACCTAGTTTAAAATGCAGTTTGTTGATCATTGGACAATTGATAGAGAAAATGTACAAAGTGTTATTTAAAAATAAAGTATGTACAATCATGATAAATATCCAAGTAAGCAGTTGATAGCAAGAGTGGAGATGAAAAATAATAGGATGTTTTTTCTTATAATGAGAAATGAATTATCTCCCTCCTTGAATACTTATAAAACTAAGAATTTGGATGAATCTTCGTTATGGAATTTAATATATGGTAATTCATATTTTGGTGGCCTAGATTTGTTGCAGAAGAAACAAATGGTGAAAGGTTACTCAACATTCAACAACCAACAAGCTCGTGTGAGAGTTATATATTTACAAAGCATCAGAGGGATAAATTTCTATATGGAGTTTCATATAGAGAGAAGCTCCATTGGATATTGTACATAAATATTTGTGTGGAACAATCTAACCCCCCTTATTGGAGGGTAATGTTTAATTTTTAACTTTTAGTGATGACCACAATAAAAAAAACTTGGGTTTATCTTTTGAAATACAAATTTCAAGATTTTGCTATATTTAAAATATTTAAACCTATGGTTGAAAAGGAATGTGGAAAAATATATTAAGATTTTAATATTAGATACAGGTCGTGAATAGATATTAAATTATTTCATTGATTTTTCTTAGTGTCATAGAATAAATATACAACTTACCAGATGTTATACTCCGTAGAAAATTGGAGTGGTTGAAAGGAAAACATGAAACATTATGAATTAGGCTCAGGCCATGCTGAAGGAAAACCATCTACTAAATGAATATCAGGGAGAAGTGGTAACTTGTGATTTTTATATTCTTAGCAGAAGTCTGACTAAGAGTGTAAAGGATTGAGTTCCTGGATAATCTTAGAGTGGTAAGAGTTGCAATATATATCATTTAAGAATAGTTGGGTGTGTTACTTATACGTATGTATGTAAAGAGTTGAGAAATAGTTTAGATGAAAAAAGTGAGAATTGTGTGTTTATTGGATATGGTGAGGATTCTATGACATATAAACTCTATAATCCCATCACCATGAAGTCTATTATCAGTATAGATGTTGAGTTCAAGGAAGAAGAAGCTTGGTACGTATGCATATTTAAATATTTTGTAGAGGGAACTATATTATCTCATGGAGATGGTGATGGAGATGAATAAGAAGTACAAGGTGGAGAGTGGATTTCATATACACCTACTAAAATAAATTTAGCAAGGAAATCACCATGAGTCAACCCATTACATTTTAGAACACCGAGAGCTCAAGGGCATGGAAAAACATCAAGTTATGGTGGACAAAAATCAACACGATCAGAGGTAAGTAATGAATCTAATACTACATTAGATACATTAAGGAACGTAATAAAATGTTAGAAGAATACAAGTTCAAAATAATTGTATGAGTAGAATGATGAAATAGATCAAGTTTTGAATTTTGCATTAATTGTATATGATCCTTTAAATTTTGAAGAAGTTTTGAATTAAAAATTTTCAATGAAAGCTATGGATGAAGAGATTTATTCTATAGAAATAAATAATACTTTCAATTTTGTAGATTTGAAAGAAGATAAAAATTGCATATGTGTTAAATAGATTTACAAAATTAAGTTAAATGTTGAAGGTCAAATTGAGAAACATAAACCAAGACTTGTAGCTCAAGGGTTCATTTAGAAACCTGGTATTGATTATAATGAAACTTTTTCACCTGTAACTAGAATTGCATAGTAAGGATGGTGTTAGCTATTGCTGCAAAAAATAAATGGAAAATGAATCATATGGATGTTAATTGTGCAATTTTAAATATATTTTTGAAAGAAGAGGTTTATGTGAAACAACTTAAAAGATATGAAATCGATGGACAAGAAGATAAAGTTCACAAGTTAGGGAAAGAATTATATGGATAGTAAAATTTATGAATATTTGAATAACAAACGATTCGATAGGGACCAGAGTGAGACAAATATGTATACAAAGTTAAACTAGGAAGGTAAAATTTTGATAGGTTTTTCTTCTATGTTGATGATTTGATTTTTAACATAGATCTTTCAATAGAAGATTTTAAGACAACCATGAAAATAGATTTTTAGATGACTAACTTATGGTTAATGAAAAAAATTATTGGTATTGAAGTAACTCAATCTCGAGATGGTATTCTTATTTTTAAATGTAGGTATGCAAAGGAAACCTTGAAAAGGCTTAGGATGGAGAATTGTAAGCTAATTATAACGTCAATTGCAATGGTGAAAAACTTAGTAAGAAGGATCAAATTTCAAATGCTGATATGACCTTATATAAGAAATTGGTTGCAAGTCTCATGTATATGACTACAATAAGTCATGATATAATGTTTTTTGTAAGTTTATTTATAGATTCAGAGAGTCTTCGAACAATACCCATTGGAGAAAAAAAATATGATGTCATATATACATCATATTTAAATTTTAAATTAACAGTTATACAGATAGTAATTTTGAAGGAAGTATTGATGACAGGAATAACACATCTAGGCATGTGTTTAGTTTTGGATTAGGTGCAGCATCATGGAAATCAAAGAAGAAATCCATTGTGACTATCATTTACTAAGGTGGAGTATGTTGCATCAAAAACACCAACATGTCAAACAATATGGATGAGAAGAATTTCGACTGAGTTGTTGGATGAACAAAAAGAACCAACTCAAATTTATTATGACAACAAATCTACTATTTCATCATCAAGAAATCATGTTTCCATAAAAAAAGAGTAAGCATATTGATATAAGGTATCATTTCATTTGAGAATTAGTAAACAATAATGAAATTTGTATGGATTTTTACGAATAAGAAGACCAGTTTGTAGACATATTTACAAAACTTTTAGAAAAAGATTTGTTTGAAATTTACATGAAAGTATAAGAGTATGTATGTTACAACAACACTTCATTGTAGAAATTTTGAGTGTAAGAACACAATTTTGATTTTTTGTGAAATAATTAAAATGGAGAATGTGAGAGATACTAACCATTTCATGGAGTAAGGGACAACACCACCTCCACTTCCTTAGCCCATCAAAATTCAAAAAGGAACCACCGCTACAACTTGTTAAAATATGAAAACGAAAATATAAATTTTCAATTTGATTAACTGACATGAAATTTCTGTATCAATATGGATGATTGATATAGAAGAAATATCAAACTATATTTATTAGTTGTTTAGCTATAACTATTCTTTTTTGGCATTTATTCGTTGTTGGCTAAATATTTTTCTTTGGCGGAGCCAATGTTGTTGAGATGTGAATATTATAATTCCATAAACAACAAGATCAACATCCATTGGGAATCTTATTTCTATTCAAGGAGTTCTTCTCATCTAATAAAATATCCACATAATTGTATTGCCAACGACATGGTCGTCTGTTACTATCCAGAAAATTGTTTTGCATTTGAGCTCGACCATTGAAGTTTTTTTTTCTGAATTAAATGGTTTTTCAAGTGGCATTTTGTGACTATAAAAATCTTATAGAATTTATCCCAAATAGGTTGGACTCAATCGCCCATTCTGTGTGCGCTATGTTCCCCTTGGAATAATTCTATGTGCACTATGTTCCTCTCGGAATATTTTTCAAGACACTAGGACACTCAAATTATGCAAAATTCAAAGCTCAAACTAGTGGTAGCAATAATTCTTTAATTTGTAACAAATTTAACTACATAATATATCAAAAAATCTTCAAATAAATTATAATAGTCAAACTACAACATTTACAAAGTTAATAAAATTAACTACATTTAATTAACCAGGGTTAGATTAATAGCTCAAAATTATCATTTAATAATTTTATTATATTTTACATAATTTTTTTCAAAAATCTGAAAACTATAATCAAGTGTGAACTAATCATTTGTGATAAGAGTTTTAATTAAAAGGTTATTAACAAATGATCCAAAAAGTGTGTGTTTGAAGTGATCTTTTATATTTATTCGTTAATACTATAAAACCCGAAAAGTGTTCGGTTCTTTGCAGGGATATTTTTAATTTAGAAAGCTTAATATAAAGATGTAAACCAAATCATTTATATAGAGAATGAATATTAAAAATTTAACTTATAGATATTATTTATTTTATTAAATACCAGCCTAGATCCATCTAACTCTGGATCTATCATCCGCCGAGAGGGATCAAAACTCTCGAGGTGCAAACCTATTTTTTGAGTGCAAAACTTGAGGAAAGGTTTGCACCTCGAGAGATTTGATCCCTCTCGGTGCATGATAGATCCAGAGTTAGATGGATCTAGGCTGGTTCCAGTCAGAGGCATCAACGTGACATTTTTCAGATTATTAAATTTTTTGTATATTTTTGAGATGTAAGATGGATCTAGGCTGGTTTCAGTTGTGTGCTTCCAAGGAAAATATATCAAAGATATGATTAATTTTATCAGTAATATGTAAATATATCAAATATTAATATAATCATTTTAAATATGCTAAATATTTCTGAGATTGACTTGGTCATTTTAATTTTAAATTTTCTTAGTTACCTCGGTTCATTGAGATGATAATTATTGTTAATAACTATAATGATGAAAAATGATGAAATATTTTTTTTAAATGCAAAGTGACAATAATAGTGTTGAAAGATAGAAAATATGAATAATAAGAACGTACTCATGTTACAATCAATCTCAAACTATTTTCTTCTACTATTCTTATTTCCTCCCTTGTTAGTTTTGTTATCTTTTCATATCGATTATATGAAAAAAATAAATTAAATCGTAAACCATTTAAATCTTTAGCTCGATCTGTTGTAGTAAACATGATACCTTGTCTCTCTTGCTCTCCAATATTAATATCTTAAATTACTATAACACAAAAATCAATCTACATTGTTAATAACTTTTTGTGCTTACACTAAAATCAATGCATATTGTTAATCCAATCACTTTAATATTAATGTGCCGTCATATATCCAATTACATCAAATCGTAAATCAACATATACAATGAAATCAATGCATTTAATGCAAGCAATCAAATAAGATTAGAAAATAACTTCTACATTGAAATCAATGCACCTAATGCAATCAATCAAATAAGATTAGAAACCAACATCTACACTGAAATCAATGCATTTACTCAAAGCAATCAAATAGAATTAGAAATCGCCATCTACACTGAAATCAATGCATTTAGCACAAACAATCAAATAGTATTAGGAATAATCTACATTGAAATCAATGCATCTAGTGCAAGCAATCAAATATAATTATAAATCAATGTCTAAATTGAAATCAAAACATCCAGTGTAAGCAATCAAATAGTATTAGGAATCATCACCTACACTGAAATCAATGCATCTAGTGCAAGTAATCATATATTATTAGAAATAAATATCTACACTAAAATTGATGCATCTAGTGCAAATAATAAAATAGGATTATAAATCACCATATCCACTTAAATCAATCCATCTATTGCAAGAAATATTCTTCCCTCTCTCCACCCTCCATCCATATCTATATCCCCATCCATCTCTTTTTTTTTGTCTCTATCTCACCCCCCTAAACACACACGCTCTCGCACTCCATATATATCATTCTCTTTGTCAATCACCCTCTCTCCCCATCTCTCTCTTCGTCCCTCTCTTCCCCTTCTCTCCCTCTCCCCCGCTAATATCTCTCTTTCCTCCTTTTTTCCTCTCTCTCTCTCTCTCCATCTTCCTTATCACTCACTCTCTCTCTCTCTAGGAACCAACATCTACACTGAAATCAATGCATTTACTCAAAGAAATCAAATAGGATTAGAAATCGCCATCTACACTGAAATCAATGAATTTAGTGCAAACAATAAAATAGGATTAGAAATCATCTACATTGAAATTAAGTCATCTAGTGCAAGTAATCAAATATAATTATAAATTGACATCTAAATTGAAATCAACACATTCAGTGCAAGCAATCAAATTGTATTAGAAATCACCACCTACACTGAAATCAATGCATCTAGCGCAAGTAATCAAATATAATTAGAAATAAATATCTACACTAAAATTGATGCATCTAGTGCAAATAATCAAATAGGATTATAAATCACCATCTCCACTTATATCAATCCATCTAGTGCGAGAAATATTCCTCCCTCTCTTCACCCTCCATCCATATCTATATCCCCCTCCATCTATTCTATTTTGTCTCTCTTTCTCACCCCCCTAAACACACGCGCTCTCGTAGTCCATATATATCAATCTCTTTTTCAATCACCCCCTCTCCTCATCTCTCTCTTATTCTCTCTCTTCACCTTCCATCTATATCTCTATCTTCCCCTTCACTCCCTCTCCCCCATTAATATCTCTCTTTCCTCCTTTTGTCCTCTCTCCCTCTCTCTCCATCTTCATTATCACTCTCTCTCTCTCTCTCTCTCTAGAAACCAACATCTACACTAAAATCAATGCATTTACTCAAATAAATCAAATAGGATTAGAAATCTCCATCTACACTGAAATCAATGCATCTAGTGCAAGTAATCAAATATCATTAGAAATAAATATATACACTAAAATCGATGCATATAGTGCAAATAATCAAATAGGATTATAAATCACCATCTCCACTTATATCAATCCATCTAGTGTGAGAAATATTCTTCCCTCTCTCCACCCTCCATCCATATCTATATCCCCCTCCATCTCTTATTTTCTGTCTCTCTATCTCACCCCCCTAAACACACACACACTCGCAATCCATATATATCAATCTCTTTGTCAATCCCCTCCTCTCCCCATCTCTCTCTTCTTCCCTCTCTTCACCTTCCATCTATATCTCTATCTTCCCCCTCTCCCTCTCTCTCCATCTTCCTTATCACTCACTCACTCTCTCTCTCTCCACCTTTCTCTCTCTATTTCTTTCTTCTTACCTCTCTCCTCCTCCCCCTCCAAGTCCATCTCTCTTTCCCTCCCTCTCTCCACTCTCTCACATCCTCTCTCTCCGTTCCTCTCTTTCCCTTTCTCTCCCATCTCTCTCTCTCCCTCTCTCTCTCTCTTCACCCACCAAATATTTTACTATATCCCTCCCTCTCTCCTTATATCTCCTTCTCCCCCCTTATCTCCATCTCTCCTTATTTGTCTCTTTATCTCAGCCCCAAACATACACACTCTCTCTATGTCTCTCCCTTGTCACTCCTTCTCTCTCTCCACTTCTCACTCTCTATATTTCTTATTTCCTACATCTCTCCCCCTCCAACTCCATCTCTCTTATCGATCCCTCTCTCCTCCTCTCTCTCAAGTCCTCTCTCTTGTCCTTCCTCTCTCTCTCTCTCCCCTAAATCCCTCTCTCTTCCTTGATCTCTCTCTCTCTCTCTCTCTCTCTCTCAAATACTATATATTCCCCCATCACTCTCCTCCTCTCTCTCCCTTTCTCTCCTACCTCTCTCTCTCTCTCTCTTTTTCCTCCAATCCTCTCTCTTCCCCCATATCTCTCTCTCTCTCTCTAATCCTCTCTCTTCCCCCATACCTTTATTTCTCTTTCTCTTTCCACCCCTCTCTCTCTCCAACGACATTACTATATCCCTCCCTCTCTCCTTCTCACTTCTTCTCTCCCCCCTTCTTTCCATACATCTTACTTTGTCTCTTTATCTCCCCCCTAAACATACACACTCTCTCTCCATCTCTCCCTTATCCTTCTCTCTCTCTATTTCTTCTTAGTTATGTAAACTAATGAACATAAATATTCGTAAATATAAAGCAGATTATGGAGTAAATATGAAAAGAGGTTTTATTTACTTACCATACCTCTAGTTTATTTATATTTTTATTTATTTACCATACCCCTTTTCTTTAATATGATATTTGGCCCATAGGCTTGTTATATAATTAGATTTTTATTTATAATCCTATTTGATATATTGTTATTTATTTACCTTACCTCTTTATGCCTCTTTTATATTTATTTATTTACCATACCTCTTTATATCTATTTTATATTTAGTTATTTATTTATCATACTTGTTTATACCTCTTTTATATTTATTTATTTACCCATGGTATTTGGCCCATGGTATCAATATTAATTTGTCCCATGGTATTCGTCCCATAGGCTTCATCTAAATAAAACCTCTTTTAAAAGTTTTTTTAAATATAAAAAGGTTTATGGAATAAATATAAAAAGAATTTTTATTTATTTACCATACATCTAGTTTATATATATTTTTATTTATTTACCATAGCTCTCGAGTAAGTATAAATTCATTTTACAAATATTTAATTAAAAAAAATATTAAAATATTTTGCATTTTGATTTTTTGTGTTGAATTAACTCTTTTCCTTTGATTTAGGAAATGGTATTGACTTTAGTAAAGAGTAAAGATGTTTAAAATTTTACTTAATTTGGAAATTCAATGTGGTAATTTTTTTTGTTAAAGGTAAATTTATGATCCATTCAAATTCACGTATACAATTTACTATCCATTCAAATTATATAAATAATACATACTTGTATTAGAAATTGATATATGTTCTAGCAGAATGCGATTTTATTTTTTATTTTTTTTAATTTAAAACTTAAGCCGAAATTTTGTATGAGGACATGACCCACCTGACATCAGGGTCATATTGGGTTGTAGATGCGCCTCTCCCTGCAATCATATTGGAATGTAGATGCACCTCTCAGTGAAATTATATCTATTCCCAATTAAAACATACATTATTATTTCACTCCTCGTATTTGTGGCTTGTAACTAAGGTACTTAATAGATTAGACAACTACTTTTCCATGAATGGGAAGATGGTAAATTGTTTATAAATTATTTTTTGATAGTTTAAGATTTGATTTAGAGTATTTTATGAAGGAAATGTTAGTTTACACTAAGTTGTTATATATTTGATTTATTTAATTGTTTTATTATAAATTAAATTAATATTTTTTTATTAATTTCGATTTATTTTAAAAGATATATATTGAAATTAAAAGATATAAAAATATTTTGTTTTTAAATATTAATTTTAATAATTATTAATCATCATAATCACAATATTAAAAATTAATTTTTTAAACAATGATGAGTGTAGGAATTATGGGAAGACTTCTCATATGTATGCTACTTTAGTTCGAGCAAGTAGGGTGACGATATGTAATCTTGAATATTTTTAATTAATAAAAATATTAAATGTGATTTATGAAATGGTTAATATGTATGGTTAAAATGTTTTTTTAACATAGTTGTACTAATTTTTGTTTGACTAGACATCTAGAGCTTGGACATTGATGCTAAATAAATGTATATATAGGGCTAAGTAAATGGACATTGAACTATTTAGTTTCAAAGCTTTTTTTTTACTCTTTTTGTGAAGAAAAAACACATAGTCTAAAAATTCCACAAAATAACCTAATAATTCTGGCAAGATTGTGAAAATTTCTAGCAGAATTTTTTGAAAATTTAGGTTACAGGTATCAAACTTCAGGATTTTGGGTGCCCTAGGGTTTTTTATTTGTGTTGAATCTATTTCCACCATAAAAAAATGATTCAAACACTCCAACTACCTAATTTTTTGAAGTTTTTTTACCAGATTCCAGCAAAAATTTGTCGTTCAAGCTATTTGTTGCGTCAGTAGACAACTCCAAGTAAAAATTTGTATTACCTAAAACCATAGAGTTACATCTTGGAATTGAGAATTTTATGTTATATATCCACTAGATAAACCTGAACATAAGAATAAGTTCAATTGTTTGAAAATTGAAAAAGGTAGAAGAAATTTTTTAGGTACAAAATGCAAAATATATGGAATGTCTAAGTGGTCATTATAAAATTTCTCCAGTCTAGTGCTAAGACAACAAAAAATAAAATAAAGTAAAAATTACAAATACAATTTCACATGCACATCTATTTCTCAAATTCCATGGTTTCAATTTGTATGGGCTTCTTGTTGCTACGAGGAGAGTAGCCATGATTGGGAGGAGTTCCCTTTCTCATTCAATTCTTCCAATCCTATGGTCCATGACCATTTGGAAATGTTGCATTTGATTAAGAGACAGATGGCATCATTCTTGAGCTAATTGTGGTCTACCAATACCTTTCCCAGAATGAATTTGATATGCTAGTAGATAACCATTGTATACATGTAATGATTATCTATACCCCTTGTATGGCCAACATTTGGCACCCAATCAGAAACCTCATCAAGAGCCTTTGTGAATGTGAGGTTGTGTCTCTCATTATAGATCTCTCGCTAGACCTGAGTGCTCTCTTCATATATCTATTGCGGAGTCAACTCCCTACAATGTGTTGCTAAAATCGCAACTGCGGTCTAGGCTTTAGAAAGTGCTTGCTCCTAATAATAAGTATCCATGCATCTGACCTAGCCTGCTAAGTAGGCATGTTTTCCAGTGAGTGAAATAATATAGGGAGAGGTGTCACTTCATGGTTGACTGGAGTAGTCGTGATCAAAATATGTCTTATATTACAAACTAGGTCCATTAGGAATTGACGGTGAGTGTGAGCAGAGCCATATCTAGAGAAATGAATGAAACCAAGATGGAGGTGAGTATTTAAACTATAAACTTAAAAAAACAAAACATACCGAAAATTGTGTCAACTTCCTGGCTCTCGAGAGGGCACACTAGGAGGGTGTCATTTCTCTTCCAACACAATTGGCTTGTTGCATTGAAACCTAATGAAATTAGACCCTAGAGTGAAGCTCGAGAAAATTAATGTGCCATGTAGGCTAGTGCCATTACTGATACATGACGAGGAAATAATAAGGCTATGCTTTCATTCTCATTCAAGATTCAAAGTTGGACTCATAGCAGATTCATGGAAACATATGGTTTTCCTGTAATGGAAAGTGAACTTGCCATCTGGATGTTGCCCCTGAAGTGTTAGGAAAGACCTGATAAGGAGAGAAAATACGAAGGTAACCTTAAACTAAGGAGCTTCATCTCTAGAATCATTGAGAAAATTTATAGGTTGTGTGTATAATCCAATTCGGAAACCATTAATGGTTCATCATTAAATGTGAAAGAATTGATATGACTGCAGTGGACTAGCCTATGTGTGAGAATGGTACTAGCATCCATTACATTCCTCAAATATCTCTAAATTCATGTTTACATGGATGGATAGCTTTGGAATTTAATGTTGAGTAGCCTCACTAAGTGGGCACCTTGCAACAATGGTTGTCTTGTTATATATCATTTAAAATTCTCTTGAGGGAAGGGAATCTTGCCACATCTTGTTCGTTGGTGGGATGGCGGGGTGGTGGAAACATGATCTCCCCACTATTTTTCCACCTTATTCATCCCATCCATGGATCACTTACTTTCAATGTTGTGTAGCTTAGAATTTGAATATAATTGTCTTGGATAGCAATTGAATCATTCCATCTTGTTGATATTAGATTCATGCTTATACTAAGAGGGGGGCGACAAGAAAAGTCAAGTGAATCTTTATAATGCAATTTATTACTTATTTAAATGTTGAAGCACCATAAGGCATCAATCTCATAATAAAAACATGAAACACAAGATATACATGGAAACCCTTTCGGAGAAAACCACAAAACTTCTTTATGAAAATTTTTGTAGGCACCAACCTACTTATAAAATTTTTATAGGAACCAACATCCTGCTATTACATACTTAGTTTGTACCAACCTATAGTAGAGACCAATCCTCGATGAAATCTTCTCTGTAATATTTTCTACTAAGTTCCACTCTGCTTTTCTAAATTTGTGTAGTAACGTTATGCTCTAATTCTTTTAATTAGGTGCTTAATTCAATTTCAAATTTTGAAATTGCATGCTCTATTATCTAAATTTGTTGAGCCACTTCCCACTTAAAAACTATTTACTAGTGTATAACTTTATGATTTGGAACTTTCTTCAATCCATGTTTTATAACTATGTTTTACTATTGTGGCAAATTTATAATTCAACACTTCTTTGAACCCAAATTTTATACTTTTTTTCTCATAATGTTAAATAATATTTATCAACAACATGCAATAAATGATACATTATGCTTCCATCTATAGATTAGTGGTATGTCGTAGCACATAACATAATACTGGGCTATTGTTATAGATCCTTAATCATTAACAAGGAAAATACTTGTAAAAAAACCTTACCTTCAGTCCTTGATATGGGATTTTTTTCTATCATTTCCCTACATTTTCTCTAACATTATACAAGACGGTTTACTAGGATATTTAATGCCAAAGGGTTTTCAAGACAATCACATCATAAAATTATGTATCGCGTATCATGACATGGGGCGTTGGGGATCCCGAACCCTAAATTTCGCTTTATCTTAGGATATTGGAAAAATACTTGAAACTATTTAACAATAAAAATGCTCACAAAACATGGAATTATGGGTCTTAGAATAAGATAAACATTTCTAACCCTTGTTTTAATATTTATTATTAGCTCATAGACCAAGGAGTTAGGATATTTTGATACCAGAGGTTGAAATATATTTCAAAATTTCTTTCGAGATTATATGTTGAGGACTTTAAGTCCCCAAGAGTTAAAATGAAATGGCTCTACAACCAAGTACCATGACCAGATGTTTTATCGGGTGTTATCGAATTATTGACCTTCATCAAAATTCCAATATGAAAATATGGTGAGGGAACTTATCCCTCAGTGCTACAACTTATCACCCTCATGACTAGGGCTTCCAAAAAGGGCTTCCATGTACTAGGAGATTAGTGAAAACTAAAATATTTTTGTTTAATAAAACACCAGTATGGTAATATGTCAAGCACTCTTATCCCTTAGGTGCTACATCCTAGAACCCTTATGACCAAGAGCTATCACCAAGAATTGAATGATATCAAAATATTAGTGAAGTTATAGAATCGAACTTATGTGGAAAGTTTGATATGTATAGGGTCCAATAAATTGATTTTCTACTCACGACAAATTTCATTTCCGTTAACTAATGGAAATGGCTTGAGAACTTTGGAATTGCAAGGATTTTAAAATTATAATATAAATTCGACATTTTCAAAATTTTTAACTTATTTTCTATTTTTCACGTTGAACCGCCTTGAGCACTAAAATCATGCCTCTAATTTCCCTGGCCCTTTATTTCTTACTATAGATCATTTCTTCATGACCCTACTCCTCCATACTACTTTTCTCTTGCTTCTTTGATCCATGCACCTTAGATAAAATTACATCACATCATTTCCATTCCATGATTCTCTCAATTTTTTTATTATTTATAGAAATTTTGGAAAAACATGGGATATATAAACTTAACTTGTACTTCCCTTGTTTTTTTCTAGGCCAACTAGTAATATTGACGGGGCCAACATATATAAAGGGTTTCCCCCTAACTTTGGGTCACCGCCAACTTTCACATCAATCCATATTGGGTCACCCCCTAGCTTTAACATCAATGTAAACACATTGTTTAAAAATATTCCCATATATAATTAATGGAAGCACCAAACATTTGTGTGCTACTACTATAAGTCTCACCATGTCTACAATTTCTCCCCCATTGACCTTAGTGGGAACATGTTATTCCTTTTAAGTGTGATACTTCCTATATCTATAATTTTTATTTTGTCTTATATTTTTCTCTTTTCACATCAGAAAGGGATACTTTGTCTACATATTCCCCTTTTTCTGCAACTAAACTACTCCTATCTACAACTTTTCATTTTTTTACAAATTCTATCCCTATTTGTAAGTTCTAGTTTTCTGTAATTTATCCCCTTTTTATGAAAAAAGGGTTTCTCCCCCTAAATTTATGCTTTTCCTGATATGTAAATCTCCCCTTTTTCATATATCGAGAGTAATAGATTACTTCCCCTAAGCTTATGCATTAAGACTTTGTATATCCAATTCTTTTTTCTACCTATCTGCAATAAATTTCTTTCAATGATGAATTTGAATGAACAAATTTTTATTTTTTTTCTCATTCAATTCAATCAGTTTCAATTATTTCAAATCAATAAAAACCATTTTTAGTTTCTCTTTGTTCTTCATTCATGATTTGATCAAATCTTAGTATCTCCTTTTCTTGTTCACTATAGTTCATCACCCATTTCATGCTTTTTAAGGATTAATTACTGGTTCTCATCCTAAAAAATTTCTGTTTCATCATTCTTCTCATTTATCTCACTCTCTAAATATTCCATCTTATTGATGGTATATGGGTTACTACAATCTCTCTTTTCTCCTTATATATTTTCCTTTTATTGATGAGATGTAAGAGATATCACTTCTAGATTTTTTAGTAGATATTCAAATTTTCCTTTGGGAAGGGGTTTGATAAAGGTATTTGCAATCTATTATGTAGTAGAAATTTATTCCAACTTGACATTTTGGTAAGATACCATTTCTCTCAAAAAACAATAATTGATAGGAATATGATTTTCCTTTGAATGCATAATAGGGTTCTTTAAGATATTGATTTCATTTTTATTATCATATATAATTGATATTGGTTGATTATATGGTATCCTAATATATTTTATAGTTTTCTTAATCTACATAACCTGAGTGAAACATGTTTATACTACAATGTATTTGAATTTAGTTGTGGATAGATAGATTCAATTCTATATCTTTCTCTACCACGATACTAGACAATTTCCCGAGAAAAATTATCGTACACTAGTTATTTTCTTGTCACTTCCTACCAAATCGACATTTGTATATGTTGTTAAAGTGAAATTTTTGTTTCTTAAGTACTATAAGAAAACGTCCATAGTCCCCCTAAAATATTTGAAAATTATTTTCACTATTTGGACAGTCTCCTTTGATGCATATTCAAACCTACAACTTGTATGATATTAGGTCTTGATGTTGAAAAATATAATACGCTACCAATCATTGGCATGTACAAATTTTGATTTGCATCTAGAGATTTATCATCTTTCCTTAATTTACATCATGTTACCATAAGAGTTTTGATAGGTGGACAATTTTCCATTCAAAATGTCTTCAATATTTCCTTGACATATTTTTTTTGGGAGATGAATATAATTTTAGTTGATTGAGAAACCTACAATCATAAGAAGAATGACCATTCTCATAGCATGGAAACTTCAATTTCTTTCTGCATTTCTATTACAAACCTTTTATTCATTCTGTTAACATTACTTCCAAAGATGATATCATACACATAGACAACAATTAGCAACAAAATTCACTTATTTGTTTTAATGTAGATGTTTGTATCTGTTGATCCTCTTTTGAATCCTCGCTATTGTAAATTTTTTTGATGTCTTGAGTACTAGGGCCTGGAAGCATGATTTATTCCTTAAAGACTCAAAATATCGTTCTTAAGAGTGCAGAGGTTTGAGTACTCTTAAGGGAATAATATTTCTCGTGCTTCTTTCTTCAACCTTCATACATAATCTTCATTTTCTAACTTTTGAAATATCTCTAGTTGTTTAACACACCTTTTTTCCAAGTTCCATTTAGGAAAGTTCACTTAACATCCAGTTGATAAACCTTGAAATTTATAAAACATGCAAATGCCAAGAACAAATTGATTGCTTCTAGTTTGGAAAATGGAGAAAGTTTTTCTTTAAACTAAACACATTTAACTTGTGCATATCCTTTACAAACCAATTTAGCTTTATTTCTCACTACATTTCCATTTTCCCTCAACTTGTTCCTCAATACCCATTTGGCGCCAATCACATTATTATATTTTTGTCAAGACAGACATTCTTATATATCATTCCAATTATCTCTTATTCCATAGAATTAACCCAATGTTCATTTTTGCTGGCTTGAGCAACATTCTTGTGTTCTATTTTAGAGAGAAAGACAAAGCTTGCATGCTTTGATGTTCTTGTGAATATCTTTCTAGTTTTAAAACCTAAATATTTATTTCGAATGATTTTATTTTCTAGGTCATTCTTCCTAAGGTACATGGATGGAGTCTTTTGATGTTGAAGTTATATATCCTCCTTCTCTTCCTCGTTTTTTTTTCCTCTTCCATTTACTCTTCATTTTCATGGTCTCTTATGATTATTTAGATTATGAATATTCATTTTCATGTCTATTTTATTTTTGTATTAATGCTTCATTTTATCTTACACCAATGCATTCTACTATCTTTTATATTGTTTTGTGACATTTATAGCCATTTTTTCTAGATGAAGAACCAATAAAGGTTCTTCCAGCTACTCTAAAATCAAACTTCCCTAAAGTGTCTTCATGTATCATGATGTAGCACTTGCTTCCAAATAATTTGAAATGTTTTACTAAAGTAGATCTTAATTTTCATATCTCATGCGTATTACTTTTGTTAACTCTAATTTGAGCTCTAATTACTATGTAAATTTTTTTCTTAACTACTTTTCTACAAAAGGTGTCTAGAAGGTTTAATTCATTAAGAATTGTTCTTAGCATCTCTTCCCCAATTATGTCATTTCTTTCAACAAAATCATATTTTTGAGTCCTTTCTATTGAAAAGTTATTTCTAATTACATGTGTTTCACGACATTCATTGAATTCATTAGAAGCAAACTGTCCTCCTCTATCAAATGTCAAACACTTGATACTTAGATCAGTCTCATTCTCGGCCATGGATATGAAGGTTTTGAACTTTCCAAATGCTCCAAATTTATCTTTAAGGAAAGTAACCCATATCATTCTTATACAGTCATCATTATAAGCATAAACTCTCTCTCACTTCTAAATGCTTTTGTTTTTACATGTTCATATAGGTTTGTATGAAAATATTCCAATGGATTGGTTGATGAGTACTTTTTTGTCTTGAAGTTTACTCTTGTCTTCTTCCCATGCTGATATGGATTGAAAATAGTATCACTTGGATTTGAAATATTGGGAAGGTATCTTATTGCTTCTATTTTGCATAGTTTTACTAGATGGTCCAAACTGATATGACCCATCCTTCTATTCCATAATTAACATTCATCAAATTTCCCCATACGAAGTTTTTATTTAACTTCATATAGGATATATAGATTCCTTGAGGTCCTAGATATATTTACCACCAATATCTTTTATCCTTATTTCACATCCTACAGAATGAAATGTGAGATCATATTTTTTATTGTACATTTTACTACCACTCAAAAGGTTATGTTATGGACCATCCAAATACAAAACATTTTTAGTTTTACTCTTAACATTATCAATGCTAACTAACCCTCATTGGAGGAGATTTAAGCCTAAAACTGGGCTCCTAAGGAAAAATTATAAAATAAGAGTTATGAATTTTGGAGGGAAAATAAAAAACTACTTTTTTTAATAGTATTTTTGGCCTATCTCCTTAACAGTTTACTCAAATTTCAATTTTATATACACGTTGGATGTAGAATTAAATTATGTATCCAACAATAACTCATTATGTATATTTATGATAAGACCCATATTGATAAAAATTAAAGATACATTAAAAAACATTTTTTAACTTACTTTTTTAATGTATCTTCAATTTTTATCAATGTGGGTCTTCTCAGAAGTACGCATAATGGGTAATTGTTGGATGAAAATTTTAATTTCGCATCTAACGAGTGTATACATTCGAAATTTAAGTAAACCAATAAGGAGATAAGCGAAAAATACAATTAAGAAAAGTAGTTTTTTATTTTCCCTCCAAAATATTTACATGCACATCATTTTAGATTTAAAGGATTTTGATTGATTTACATATTATGTACAACAAAATTTCATGGAAAATTTTAGGCTCAGAGTTCCTCTAATTTCACCATTATTCTAGCTAGTGCATTATTTCCAAAAGTGCCACTTCCTCCTTTATCTTCCTTTAGAGAGAATTTTTTTCTCTTATCTCCTATAATGTCTCTCCACTTTACCCAAAAAAAAAAAAATCTTCATTCTCAGATTAATAATATCCACCACTTAGAACTTTTAGTTTGCATAACTACACTTCACTTTAATTTATTTTGTTTCTTAATAGGTGTATATAACCCTCTAATAATATTATTATTCTATAGATGATTATTCATCTATCATTTCCATTTACTTAACATATCTTGAGAACTCCACTGTTACACCATTTTTTGGTCATCTAACCTACTATCATTAGATGGACCCAAGTACACCATGTAAGACCAATTTTACCCTAAGTAAAATTGCTTTCACTATGTAAAATAACTTAATAAAACACATTTATTAGGTTGTTTATGGTCTAAACAGGAAACCCCAAAGGGAAATATTAAACAAATCTATATTTTTTTGATTTCCCTCATGGAATAATAAATTAAACAATAATTTAATTATTATTCCTGGTCATGTTTAACCCAAAACAAAGAAATTAATTAGATAAATCCTTGTTTATCTTATTATTTTCTAGGAATAACTATTTAAATCTTATTTAATAATATTCCTTGTTAAATATGACTAAATCACCCATAAATAATTAAATAAATCATTATTTATTTGATTATCTTTCAACCACTTCCTTAAAATGATAAATAAATCATTTATTTATTTATTATTTACAAATAAAGGGATTTGACCCAAGTCAAATACTTTTTCCCTCCAACAAATATAATCAAATATTCCATAAAAGGTAGATCTAGATTTGGTTAATGTTATTTTAATCATGCACCAAGATCTAGAATGACCCAATATTTTGTTATAAATAGGAGGGTTTTTCCTACCATTCTTCACCTTTTGTTGCCTATTAGATCACTCTGGATCTATACTCTTGGTCTAACTTTGAGCCATTATCATTGTCATATTTTCCATTATTTGCTCTGTGAACTCCCTTTGAGTTCTATCTTTGTCTGGGTTTTCTACACCAACAAGAGAGAGAAATGCTAGATCTGAAGTGCTGAGGACTTCCAAGAACCCATCCCATTGAGGAGAATTGGAAACACCTTCTTGTTTTCCTCCCAGGTGCCCTTAATACAAAAAATTCTTTCAAAAATATTGTTCTTGTCTTGTCTATTGGATGTATGGAGCAAAACCTTACTTTTACTGCTTAATGTCTCTTTATGCATAGATCTGGATTTTTGCAGCAATTGTTTTGATCAACTAACTGAAGATCTGAAGATATTGGCAGCCATATTTGATGTTAGGGCTGTAAGTTATGTGTAGCTAAAGTGGTCTTTTTTCGTACACTTCGACAAAAGATTCATACTAACAACTGGTGACTCCAAACGTGTTTTCAATTACAATTGCTGTCGTTTTTCATATTCCTGCATATCCAGCTACTTCAGACCCGAGGGTTTCTTTTCAAATTTTTGTTTTTCCTATATTTATGTTGTTTTTCACCTATAAAAACCTAAAACATTAAAATTTCCAACTTCCGCGTGTTTCCGGACCTATTGCGCAGGTGACAGACATCAGCCGCAATTGAGACTGCAACTTTTTCGGAAATCTGCCGCCGGGACACCCGGAGCTTCAGGTCGCACTTTTCAGCCCAGAAACTATGACTTGGCCTCCAGGTCACACTTTTCAGCCAATTATCTGCGGCCTGCACAGAAAATAGGTCAGAACCTGCGACCTACCAGTTTTTCTGCTATTTTTCTGCAACTTTTCTGGGTTTTTCTGAAGCTTCTGTCAGGTTTTTCCAGCCTTTGTCTCAGCCCGTTTAGACCTGTTTCTGATCTGTTTTTCTCATCTAAGTGGGAACATAGCCCCCTAGGGCTTCAGTACCCCCCAATTTTGGTGGAAGAGTTTTAACTATTTCAGGTGTTTGATTTTTCAGAGTTTCAGCCTTCCCTTTTTCAGATTTGCTACCTCCTTCTCAGATCTCTTTTCATCAGCTCTTCTCCCTTTCAAATCACCTCTTGTAGTTTTTTTTGGACCTTCCTTTAGGGCCTCCTCCTTGTCCCTTCTGCTTTTTTCTGATCTCCTTCTTTTTCCCAGCCACCTTGCCTCTGTCTCTCGGTTGTGTTCTGCACCTCTCTTCAGCAGTTTTCTCCTTTATATCCCTGTCCCTCCCGACCTTAGATCTATCGGCCTCTTGTTAGTGTGTTTTGACTAGATTTTTTCCCCTCTTTCTAGACTAGCTTTGAGAGACCCGCCTTCTTGGGTTAGATCGATGCATTGTTAGTTGTTAATTTTCTGTTCTTTCAGCATTATATACTATTCTCTGTAGATTTATTTTCAGTTATGCAGCACACTTTTTATTTTACTCTCAAAACGTCTGGGTTTAAAAATTAAAATTAACGCATGCCACACACTCACCCTAAGCAAAGAAGAGCCTGGTTAACACCGCCAAGCAAATACTTTAAAACATTGTAAAATCAATTGACACTGCACCTTTTTTGCCCTTGTTTCGACATTGTAATCACTTGATTCTGCCCCTCCCTGCCCTTGTTGGTCATTCTTCTTCCCCTTGTGCCATTTTTGTGATGTTATCATTGTGCCCGCAAGGCGCACATCCCGGAGACTTCTTGGCCTTTACCCTCAATTTCCAGTCGGTCGCCCTACTCCTCTCCGCCATCGTCGAGTTAGTCCTCCTCCGAGTCCACACTCCGACTTCTCTTCTGATTCATTGGGATCTCCTTTTACTTCTGGTTCTCCCCCTGTCACCTTCACTATGTCTGGTCTAGGGCCTAACGCTAGCGGTAATCCCAACCCTAATGCCGAGACTACTACTAGCGGAACCGCTACAGGAACTACCTCGGCTGCGCCCTTGCTCTTCTTCATGGCAGGCCTCAGCCTCCCTGATTTGGATCGGTTGCTAAACGACCCTATACACCATGACGCTAGTTGGCCTGCTATGCTGACAAAGCTCCCTTCTGACATCCCAAAGTTTGAAGGCCTTGCTAGAGAAGATCCTTCAAATCATGTTCGATCTTTCCACATGTGGTGTTCATCTACCTCCATTACCGATGAGTCTGTCCGTCTTCGGTTGTTCCAACGAACGCTTACAGGCGTGGCTTCTAAGTGGTATGTTGATCAGGCCCCTTCCTCTCATACCACCTTTGCGACTCTTGCCCGGGCTTTTTTATCTTACTTCCAGCTTCCCCTTCGTTATGACACTGGTATCGAACTTTTGACTTCTTTTCGTCAATCATCTGTGACCCGCCTATCCGATCATGTCCAGGAATGGCGGAGAAGAAAGAGCCTATGTCAATCCCCTACCTTCGAAGACCGTGTCTACATGGACTGGTTCCTTAGAACTCTCTTGCCTCTTATTGGGAAATATGTCGCCTCGCTTTTTCCCCAAACCGAAGAAGCCGCCCTCCAACTGACGTTAAAATATGACTTGATCTACGCTCAGACAGGTTATGTTTATACCGTTCTACTTGATCTCCCCAGACCTGGTAGTGTCAATACACCGGGGGCACCTCATGCCGTCGACGGTATCGTTGGAGCTCTCTCTCATCCATATGCCCAACCTCCCATGGGTTATGGTTTTCCTGGGGGAGGGGGCAGCACCTCCCGCACTTGTTCCCCTCCCGGTAACACGTATCCAGGATACAACATGCCTCCTCTTTTGGCCCAACCTCCCAGCCACCATACTATTATCCAACCCCCTTATTACTTGTATCCGCAGTTTAGTGCTCCAGATCCTCCAGCATCAGCACCTCTACCTCCCTTGCCTTCTCAACCCTTGCAACAGCAGTCACCGCCCCCTCAAGAGCAGGTGGATGCACAGCAGGGATTCATGGCTACCCAACCACCTGACGGACAGGTGGCAACTCAACCTTCCCCTTCTAGTTCCTCCAATGACCAGATCCTCATGATGAACTCTGATCCACCTCTAACTGTCAACCTTAACCTTCAAACTCGGTCCCATCAGTAGCCCAAGCCTCCCACTCCGTATGTCCTCGAGTCACCTTCTTCAGGGTCTACAGAGCCTCTTTCGACATCCAATGGTCCCTTGCATATCCCTCTGCCCAAAGTCGAGGTTCATACCAAGATTCTTAAGGGACCATTACGCCGAAACGCTGCTTTTGCTCGAGCTTCTCATTCATAGCGCATCGTAGATGATTGGGCACAATCTCCTGCTGTCATTTCAACACTGGAACTCCTCCAGTCGTGCCCTTCTCAAAAGAAGGCTCTACTATCTGCCATGGGTGCTGTAGATCCTGCTGATGACCAATTGATTGTTTTCGACACCCATCAATCATCATATCCTCCTCTTCTTGCTTCCATAGCCTTCCAAATCCCAGTCAAAATCCGGAACACTAATGTTTCTTGGTGCATCATTGATGAGGGGGCATCCACTTGCGTGATATCCGCTTCGGTTTGGAAACAAATTGGATCTCCTGAATTGGCCCCTTCCACAATCACCCTCCATGCGTGGGATGGCCATGCCTCCTAGCCCATTAGCTTATTCCGTAATTGTCCTATCACTCTTGCGGGCAAGACTATTTGCGTTGAAGTTGAAGTCATTGATGCCCCTCTTGATTATAACATTCTTTTGGGGCGTAGCTACACTTATGCTATGTCTGTTGTCCCATCCGTGGTCCACCGCAAGATGTTTTTTCTTCATAATGGAAAGATAGTCACCATTGACCAGTTGACGTATCATGAGCCGAACTCTCAGGCCTCCCCTGAGTCGACCATCTCTTCTGTAGCCAATAAAAAAACTATCGATTCTTTGACTTGTGTCTCTCCTGGCGTCTATAAAGACTCCTCTTTTCTTGGAACCTTCCCTGGTCTTCCTCCTCCTCCTGTCTCTGACCCTAGCTCCTCGAATGTTTGCATGATGCAATCGTCTCGGGCTACTCTCAAGCAACCTGCTTCGGCTAGTCAGCAACCTGCTCCTAGCCCTTCACCTGCAGCTGGTAGTCATGAGCCTCTTTATCCTCCTGGAACGGTTCCTCCAAGCCTTAGCCATTTAGGAGCCATCCCACCTGGCCATTACCCCTCTGGTCAGATACCGTTCCTAGCTCCCCCACCAGGAGTGTACACAGTACCTGTCATGGCCACCCTCTCTCTTCCGAACCTGACCCTTGGGATTCCCGTCTGGTACCTTGATCCTCCAGTCCCAATCTTGCCTAGTCAATCCAAACCTTATCTTGTTTTGACCCCGGTTCAACCGGTCCCCAGGACTTCTCCCGCTGCAATAGTGCCTGAGTCACCTCAACAGGAACCACCTCCTGTTGCGACCACTTCGGGTACGAAGGGAAAAGCTCGCAAGGGGGCATCAAAGGACAAGGCTGCCCCAACAAACCCTACCCCTCCTCTGCCTCCAAAGCATACCATTCATTGTGCTTTGTGTGATGTTTTCAGTCACACCACCCATTCCTGTCCTGACTTGCCTCATCTCAATCCCATGGTTAATGTCGCATTCCCTGAGTCCACGGTCCTGGAAGCCTCTATTCCTTCCGCGACTGTAATCAAGAACCCCAAGACTATTCACACCAACCACCCCTATGCTTTGTGTGATCTCCATGGCCATTACACCCATCTTTGTCCCTGCCTCGAGGACTTCCACACCTCTCTAGCCACGGTCCACCAATTCGAGGCCAAGCGCAATGAGTCCACCTCTCCCCTATTTGCGCGTTTTTCTTCGGCAGAACTACCAGACATGACTTCTCCCATTGACATTCCCCCTCCTGATGTCAAGATGACGGAGCCTTCATCCACCATTTTCTACCTATCATCATCCATGAGACCATTGGGGAACATTCCCTCTGAATCCTCCCCTGTTGTTTCACTTGACCTTCCTTCAGCGATCACCCTGGGCTCAACATCGGTAGATCCTTTATCTACTTACTTTTCTGTCACTCCTTGTGACGATGCGCATGTGAACCTCTCTTCTCATGATGATGAGTCAGGTAGCCTCGCCACATCAGGTGGTCTTTCTTCCACCAGTCACCCCATATTCTATCACAATGACGAAATTATGGATGAAATCCCCACCCCTGACTTTATCTATTCCCCCTTACATCGAACCCATGCGTTCGAACCACATGCACCTTGTGGCCATCACATTGAAACCAAATATTTGGGTAAGGGGGCACCCATATTCGAGAGACCAGGAGACGAAATTCTCCAAAACTCTCCTACTGTATCTGGTTATGTTGACTTTAGTACCATTATTCCTCCACATTTCGAAGAACCTCTAGTGTCCCATATCACTTCAGATCACTCTAGGGATGATACCCCTCATCGTTCCCTCATCTTCGATCAGCAACCCAATCTCTTAGACATTGTTGTTGACCAACCTATGGGTTTTCTAGGAGCACATCAGTTCATTATCTCCAAATCCTCTCTTTGGGATAGTGACACCAGGTATGCCAACCCGAAAACTTAAAGTCTATTTGCTTCATATATTCAGTACTAAAAGAGATTGGTAATCCTCCATTTCCTTTCTCAAACTACATAACCATAATGAAAACAAATGGCACACCACATCATTAAAATGTGTTTAGATTCCCCTTTTTCTAAATACATTTTGGCATGACCACACCATGCTTGGGGGAACCTATGCCCCTCAACCATAACCCTCCTCAAAATCGAATTTCTTCACTTGCAACACTCATACGAGGGGCACCATTTGGCCTCCATACTTATCCATGCTCGTGTTGATGTTCGTCGTGAGTTACCATCTTGTACTCATGTTTTCATGGTCCCCCATTGGACCTTTACTGTGTGGCAGCACCATCGATTCGCCCTTGTTTAGAGCATCCAAGTTGAGTCATCATCACATTCATGGAGTCTATCCCGAGTCCCTTTCTACCCTGCTATAGTCCTCCATCCTTCATTTCTTGGTCTCTCTCTTGTGTCGCACATTATGGCCTTCAGTCCCACTGTCCCCTATCCCTTATGATACTGTGTCAGTCACTGCCATGTCATTCATGTCTTTTATTCTCTAGCAAGGGAAGTTTCCCATTTGCTACTCAGTCCCCTCCATTCCATCATCATTGGTATTAGTTTGTCAGTCGCTCTACTATTTTCTCTCGTGCCTTAGTTGAGGATCCCTTATTTCCTCACCTATGGCGGACCTCCTTCTGTCGACATCAGCGCCATTCATTCCAGAAGACAGGTCTAGAGGGTGGTGTCCCTTGGTTCTAGCTTCCACTCTTGTTCGGTGCCTCGAATCAGGCAAAGGGATTTCTCATTACCCTTTGACTTGATTGTTTCTCAGCTCCAGCTCCTTTCAGCATGATCGAGATCCATATACTTGATGGTTCAGTGATGCAGCAGCAACTCTTGGTGATTTCTGGGTGTGTGTGAGATGTCTCAGCCCTCATGAGGGGGTGGCCCTGCAGGTAGCCCCCCACATACCCGGATGACCTCTTCATTGCAGCCTTCGATGCAGCTCCATATATTTGACGATGTCGGCCTTAGTCGCTTGCAATGCCTCTTTGATTTGAATGTATCAGTCAGATTTTGTGAGCCTTTCCCCGCTTATAGGGGGCATTTGGGTTGTATTTTTATCTCATGTACTCAAATACTATTGTATAAGTCTTGGCTGTTATCCCAGGCACAACATGTATGTGGGATCCCTCATTGTATTTTTATCTGGCTCATGTTTATGCCGGCTGTACTTTATGGTTCGGTCCCTTGTTTACTGGACACACTATTCTTTTGTACTTTGTCTCGGCGGGCATAGGTATGCCTCCCTCGCCGCCTTTAGCACAGGTACCCTCTCATAAAAAGAGACTTGTTGCACCTGCGAGTCTCGTCTCCTCAGGGTCTAGTTCTTCAGCACACTATCTACCTTGCATTTCTCTCTCTGACTTCCCTTTTGTTGTCTAGTGATTGAGTTCTTACAACGTACTTCGATCATACGATTTGCTCCTGACACTCGCACGCTGGGGGGCAATCTGTTACACCATTTTTTGGTCATCTAACCTATTATCATTAGATGGACCCAAGTACACCATGTAAGACCAATTTTAACCTAAGTAAAATTGCTTTCACTATGTAAAATAACTTAATAAAACACATTTATTAGGTTGTTTATGGTCTAAACAGGAAACCCCAAAGGGAAATATTAAACAAATCTATATTTGTTTGATTTCCCTCATGGAATAATAAATTAAACAATAATTTGATTATTATTCATGGTCATGTTTAACCCAAAACAAAGAAATTAATTAGATAAATTCTTATTTATCTTATTATTTTCTAGGAATAACTATTTAAATCTTATTTAAATAATATTCCTTGTTAAATATGACTAAATCACCCATAAATAATTAAATAAATCATTATTTATTTGATTATCTTTCAACCACTTCCTTAAAATGATAAATAAATTATTTATTTATTTATTATTCACAAATAAAGAGATTTGACCCAAGTCAAATACTTTTTCCCTCCAACAAATATAATAAAATATTCCATAAAAGGTGGATCTAGATTTGGTTAATGTTATTTTAATCATGCAGCAAGATCTAGAATGACCCAATATTTTGTTATAAATAGGAGGGTTTCTCCTACCATTCTTCACCTTTTGTTGCCTATTAGATCACTCTGGATCTATACTCTTGGTTTGACTTTGAGCCATTATCATTGTCATATTTTCCATTATTTGTTGTGTGAGCTCCCTTTGAGTTCTATCTTTGTCTGGGTTTTCTACACCAACAAGAGAGATAAATGCTAGATCTGAAGTGCTGAGGACTTCCAAGAACCCATCCCATTGAGGAGAATTGGAAACACCTTCTTGTTTTCCTCCCAGGTGCCCTTAATACAAAAAATTCTTTCAAAAATATTGTTCTTGTCTTCTCTATTGGATGTATGGAGCAAAACCTTACTTTTACTGCTTAATGTCTCTTTATGCATAGATCTAGATTTTTGCGGCATTTTTTTTTATCAACTAACTGCAGATCTGAAGATATTGGCAGCCATATTTGATGTTAGGGCTATAAGCTATGCGTAGCTAAAGTGGTCTTTTTTTGTACACTTCGACAAAAGATTCATACTAACATCCACTATTGATTTAACATTTACCCCATTGACGAGACTCCTCCTCGCTCATCATAGGTAGATAAATCTACATGGATATGGGTCTCATACTCTACGGTTTTAAATGTAATTATACTTATGATGTGAAATGCATGATAGTTTAGGACATTATTACTATTATTCCACAAGCCTCATATGTTTACATTATAAGGTTATCGGTTATATGAATGACTTATGCTAAACTTGAATACTTGCACTTATAATGAAGTTCCATAATGATGTTTGGCCCTAGTCCTCATACATATAAGTTTCATACATGCAGGGCTTTTATACAATCCCATTTCCATGGTAAAGGTGTTATTTATTTTATTTTTTTCGATGGTATTATTGATTAATCATAGTCGTATTCTCTAGTAATGGAAAACGGGTTTGACTTATGCTTCTCCCACCCTTGGAATATACACATGGATTTTGCGTTCTCATCGCATTAATGGCAAATCATTGTTTTTATATTCGAGAAATGGCAAGTTTATTTGGTTTTTGACACACGTTATTTCAATTTCTTCTCATACGTCTGGAATGGTACGCATGCATTTACTTCCTTCACCTGATCACTCCATCGAGCCACCGAAATATGCGTTGTTTAATGTGCATATCACATCTCTGTGATTTGGTTTAAATGATCTTATCTTTACTGGTATAGTGACATATATTACATGTTAGGGTTTAGAGCTATCACTTTGCAGTTCTTGATCCACGATAGGACCATCAGTTGTTTGGCAAGTGTAAGGTCTTATGCATTTAGGGTTGGAGGTATCCATTTCTATTTCATACAGTTGTTTTAACACTTCATTCTTCTCCGAGGTTTTCTCCCATAAGAGAGTTTTTGCTCAGCTCTTACTCTGAGTGATTACGTGGTCAATTTTACCTTGCACACATCGTGAAGCTACCTGAGCTCGATGCGTTGGCTAGTTTACAGGTACTCAAATCAATTCCTCTTCCCTTAGAGGGTTTTAATGCATTGGCGTAATAACTATATTACTTTGTTTTGTTTTGCGTTCAGAATTTGTTTCTGAGACACGCTCCTAAATTTGTTTTGCATCCACTCAATTTGCTCTGTATAAAAATGCATAGTAAAATTTTTCCTCATTTTTATAATGTCATACCTCTGTATCTTGGATTTGAGATTCTCCAGATTTTATATTGGCGTTAACAAGGTCTGAAGACTCTATTTTTCATGTCGCTTAGCTAGCTTGCTAATTCTGGTGCATAGAGTCTTTCTATTTACCATATATGCTCTCGTTTTGGGTTTATTTCATATATGAGCCTGTCAAATCTTGTGTTTTAACAAAATTTCCCCTCATTTATTGTTGGTATAACCCCCACTAGTTCTTTCTCTCTCGGCGATGCGAGACAGAAGTGAGGTTGAACCCCATCCGACCCATAGGTAACTTGATATACAATTTTTTTTTGTTTGTCTTCATATTATTTTCATAATTTTTTTTTTCTAGAATTACATTACTTCTAATTCATTTTTTGAATACAGGTACTCCTTCTATCCCATTTGTTTTGGTTCAATAATGCCCATTGCTTCTCTACCATTGTGTATTCACATGCTAAACCCGAGTCTATTGCTCCCTCCACAGGTTGGTCTTCAATTTCTTCAATCCTGAAGATCATACCATATTGATTTTGTTTGATATGATTATACGTCTAGCACATCTGCTATCAATCATTCAAGTGCATTAGAATGTAAAAATACTCTCATTAAAATTCTAGAGTTTTTTGTTTCGAACTATTAAATACCCAAATTATTTTAAGTGATATTTACAGTTGGACTTTATAAATCCATTTGCAAACAATTTTGTGTAATTATTTTTGGGTTCATGGCAATAGCCGAGACCTACTTTGACTGATGGTTATATTTTTCATACCAATTATTTTTTTATCCATGTTGTGCTATAATGTATTGTTTATCTTCCTCTATGAATACAGGAACTTTAGTTTGATTTAATTTATCTTACGATTTTCTTTTCAATTTATAACATGTCAGTTTAACTCTGTCTAGATCAGTCTTTTTATCTGCTGTAAATTTTATTGAAATTCTACTAGAGAGAATATATGCATTTCTGATTACTCCATAGTTTCAGGTCATTATATAATTATTTTTATCTACGATATACTTTCTACATACTCAGAAATAATATGTCGAGGACTCTCTCAGGTTTAATAATTGAAACACCCGGGACAGTATAGATCATCAGTAGAATGTTTATGTTTAGATCATAGGGGTTTAATAACCACATAGCATATTTCTGGATTTCTACTGTTCTCCCAATGGTTTTTACCCTTGTAATATATTGGAGATTTGCATTATCATGTTACAGCTTGCGATAAGTGTATAAATTGATTTACTCTATAGATTCTTATAATTTCTTCCACTGAATATTTTTTTTTTAATACACAGAAAATAATTTAAGAGTTTTCATACTCCTCCTTTTTCATGCCATACCTCTATTTTCACCTATTTCCACATTCGGAATTATATATATATATATAGGTATATATTTTCTACATTGGTATTTTGTAATACTTAGAAATACTAAATATTAGTTTTATAATAGAGTTCTTTTCTGATGCACACAGGATTTTCTTTCAATGAAATCTTATCTCCTTCCAGAATGAAATTCATATTTGTGTAAAGAAAATTTCTTCTTACAGTACCCAGTTATAGTTTAATTCTATAAAACTCTGCTATTTCTTTTCTTGATTTGTTTATCCATAATCTAATTATTCTAACTCTATTAAATTCAGAGTTTCATGTTACTATGCTTGTTCTTGAAGATAGAATAATAATTTTTTCTCAGGAAACCCATTAATTTCTGCTTAAGAATAATTTAACAGAGTTCTCTGTTTGCTACCCTATCACTAAAATTTATATACTAGAAGTAGATTAAAGTTACAAAATTCAATCTTCTGTGAGAATAACATATATCTTCAGATTTAAACTAGTATTAGTTTAGAAATTCTAATTGATATTTTCTCACAGATTTTTATTCCTAAAACTATACAGATTTCAGAGGATTATACCCTCAATCAAATCTGTTAAATGTGAGGAATCTAACATTCATACCCTAAGCTTAACACTATTTAATTCAGTATAGACAATCACCATAAAACTAGAATTAACATATTATAGCTAAGATGTGCATACCACTGCTGCTAGTGACCAGTCCTCCCAACCTTAGAGTTCATCTGTCTCCATAACTCACCCCCGAGCTAAGATCCTCTCCTAGAACAGACCAACCTCAATCTGTTCTGGAGTAGCTTATTTAAGCTTATGCTCCCCAAACCCTGTTTCTAATTCTGCATTTAGAATTTCAGGATGCTTTTATTCTTGTTTGCCTAGGCTTCCCTTATTTAGGGACCTTAAAGCTGCTTTCTTCTTTTCCAAGTTTTTACCTCTTCCCAACTACTCTCCACATCATTGGGGAAATCTAGATTTTTCCTCAAAAATCTAAATTAGAAATAAATTCTTTCAAGGTTTTTTGAAAAATTCTTGGGGAAATTCTTAGCCTCTTTCCATACCTCATGTATTAGGCAAATGATCTCAAAAATCTCATTTGGTCAATATGCACAGAAATATTTTATTTATTTTTTCATAACTAAATGATTAATTACATCCACACAATAATTATCCATTGGGGTCCACTCCACTTTGGACTGAAGTTCAAATTTCTAATTTGAAAACATAAAACTGGGGGTGTTACATATTCCCCCTCTGAAAACAAACACCATCCTCGGTGTTAACAACTAACTTCTAGAGTTTATTTTGAAAATAGATATGGATATCTTTCCATCATCTCAGCTTCTCTTTCCCACGTAGATTCTTCAGCAGTAAAGTGCTTCCGCTGCACCTTTACTCTTTCTACTGTTCGGTTTCTCAATTCAATTTCTTCCCGCTCTAATATTTGAAGTGGTTTTGGAAGGAGCTCCCCTTCTGGTTCCACCTGTATCACATTCCAATCAACAATATGAGAAGCATCATGTACATATATTTTTAATAATGAAACATGAAACACATCATGCACTTTAACATGAGGTGGTAAGGCTAGTTTGTAAGCCACTAGTCCCACCCTTTCTAACACCTCAAAGGGCCCACAATATCAAGGAGCCAATTTTTCACAACTGCTACCATAAAGTGTGCTCTTTTTGGGTTTAATATGTAGATACACATGATCACCCACATTGAACTCTCGATGCACTCTCTTCTTATCAGCATAGTTTTTCTGTCGATCTTGTGCTGTCTTGATGTTTCTCTATATTTGTTTGACAATATTTTCCATTTCTTGTAGAGTATCTGGCCCCAATACTAGCTTATCTTCAGGTTGGCTCCAAATTAAAGGAGTACGACACTTTCTTCCGTAGAGTGCTTCAAATGGACTCATTTTGATGGAGGATTGATAGTTGTTGTTATAAGCAAATTTGACTAAATGCAAGTAGTCTTCCGATTTTGATGACCTATCCTTCACATACATTCTTAGCATATCCTCCAAAATTTGATTTGTTCTCTATATTTGACCATCCTTCTGAGGGTGATAAGTAGTACTAAAATTCAATTTAGTGCCCATGCCCCCAAACAGACCTTTCCAAAAGTCGACTGTGGACTTAGCGTCTCTATCTGAAATAATCATCTTTGGGACCCCGTGTAGCCTTACTATTTCTTTTAGGAACACATTTGCTACTTGGACTGTCCCAAAAGTATATTTTACAGGTATGAAGTGTGCAGCCTTTGTTAAGGTATCTACCACTACCATCACTGAGTCATGCTGATACTTAGTTCTGGGTAACCCAGTTATAAAATCTATAGAAACAGTGTCCCATTTCCATTCTGCAATTGGAAAGGGATTCAAAAGACTAGCTGGATGCTAATGTTCAACTTTGACCAGTTGACATTCCATGCATCTAGCTCAATAGTTTACTACATCCTTTTTCATTCCTGGCAAAAAATATTCTTTTTCAAGGCTGTAAGCATTTTCTGATATCTAGGATGTCCTGAATATGGTTGTTTATGATATTCATCTAGGATTTCTTTTTTCAAAGACTCCACATTGGGGATATACAATCTGTTTCTATATCAGATCAACCCTTTCTGGTTTTGGGTGTATTCAACCATTTCTTTTTTCAGCAGTTTCACTTGTAGATTCTCATAGTCTGGATCTTGATCTGCTACCTTCTTCATTAGTTCTTCTAAGTCAAAACTTGCACTACTCCCAATGCTGCTTATGTTTTGGCAAGAATTTATTCTTAGCGCATCAACAATTTTGTTTTCTTTTCCTTTGATATGTTTTATGTCCATATCAAATTCACTCAGAAAAGACAGCCATCTGGCTTGTCGAGCATTCAAATCGGTTTGAGAAAATAAATACTTGAGACTAATCTGATTTGTCATCAATGTAAATTTTTTCCCAAGAAGATAGTGTCGCTACATCTTCAAGGCATGAATTATGACAGCCAATTCCAGATCATATACACTGTAATTTTGTTCATGTTTCTTAAGTTTTCTAAACTCATATGAAATAACAGAATTTTCTTGCGACAGAAATCCTCCCAATCCCTCTCTACATGCATCAGTACACACAGCAAACTCTTTGTCAGGATCTGTAATTTTTAGTATAGGGGATGTAGTAAGTTTTAATTTTAGTTGTTCAGCGTTGTTTTGGCATTTTTCAGTCCACTCAAATTTGGTGCCTTTTCTCTGTAGTGAAGTTATGGGATATGCTATTGCAGAAAATATTTCCACAAACCTCCGATAATAACCTGCAATCCCCATAAATGACCTTACTGCTGAAACATCAGTCGGCACCGACCATTCTCTAATAGCCTTTATTTTCTCAAGGTCAATAGCCAATCCTTGTTAAGAAATAATATGCCCCAAATATTGAATCTTTTCTTTAAAAAATTCACATTTACTAACTTTGGCATATAACTGGTTTTCTTTCAAAGTCCGTAAGACTATCCTTAAGTGTTCTTTGTGCTCTTCCTCACTTTTTGAATAGACTAGAATATCGTCTATGAACACTAGTACAAATTTATCTAAGTACTTGTTCAAGACATTGTTCATTAAGCACATAAAAGTGGCAGGGGCGTTTGTCAAACCAAAAGGTAGGACTACAAATTTGTAGTGACCATACCTGGTTCGAAAAGTTGTTTTACTAATATCTTCCTCCTTAATTCTGAGTTGGTGATAACTAGTCCTCAGATCAATCTTAGAAAATACTGAAGCCCCTCTCACTTGATCAAAAAGGTCATCTATTCTGGGAAATGGGTACCTGTTTTTGATGGTCAACTTATTCAGTTGGCGGTAGTCAATGCACATTCAGAAGGTTCCATCCTTCTTTTTCACGAATAGCATCGGTGCTTCCCGAGGAGATACACTCGGTCTGATGTACCCTTTATCCAGCAATTCTTGTAATTTCATTTTTAACTTCATGAGTTCAGGGGGGCTCATCCGGTAAGGAGCTCTAGAAATGGGTGTTTCCCCTGGCACCAAATTGATTGAAAAATCAATCTCTCTTTTGGGGGGAAGATGAGGAATCTCATCTGGAAAAAATTCTTTAAACTCTCTTACCACTGGTAAAGTGTCTAGCAGGTCTTCTTTAGGTTGTTGTCCTAATTCTTCAACATGTACAACATATACTTGATATCCTTTTCTAGTTGTCCTTTTTAATTGTAGAGCTAATATTTGTCTTACTGAGATTGGTTTTGGTTTTCCTTTGAGTATAAAGGGTATCCCTTCCTCATCTATGTAATGCAGAGTTTTATCCCAAAAATTCATCATAGCCTTTTTTTTTTCTAACCAGTCCATTCCTATCAGCAAATCATATGAGCCTAAGGGAAAAATGTTTAAATTTACTTCTGTCTGAAAATCGTTTAATTTAATTGTTGTTCGAAGTAACTTATGAGTTACTTTCCGTTTGGTGCCAGTGGCTAACTGGACCGACCAAGAATGTCAAAATTTTTCAGTTTTGAGATTGCATTTCTCTACAACTTGTTGAATAATGTAACTTAAAGAAGCACCCATATCAATTAAAACTGTGACAGATTGGTCAGCAATCTTACCTTCCATCTCTACCATAGTAGCCTGGTGTTCTTCTTGTCGATTCTCCAAGGGTGCACTGATAGTGGGTATATTCCTTGCTATATCATTTACTGTGGTAGCTTCTCTATCTCTCATAATCATCTGAGTATTTCGGTGCGGACAGTCCCTCAACAGATGAGGTTCTCCACAACCCCAACATTTCAAAGGTTCCTGCATTTAAACTTTTCCTTTCCTCTTATTATCTCCATCTATTTTTTTTGAACCAACTTGGGACTGAGCAGTTTGACTTTCCTTTTGTTTGTTAAATTTCTTCTGTTGATGATCCCTACCAAAGTTCTTCAAGTAAGCTAGTTTCTGTTTCTTTCCTTTGAATTCACCCTTGTTTATCCAGCTTTTCCCATGTTCACTCTTTCTTGTAAACTGCTGGTAGCATAATCTAGCTTTCCTCACCACTTCGTCCATGGTTTTTGGATTATCGAACCCTATTTTCTCCTTGTACACAGCAAGCAAACAGTTCAAAAACCTTTGTACCTTTGCTTTCTCTTCACGAATATACGGGACATACCTTAACAGATTTGTAAACTTGGTGACAAGCTCATCTATGGTGAGTTGTCCCAATCTGAGTTCGTGGAACTCCTTTTCTTTATCATCATAATAGCGTTCGTTCAAATAGTGATTTTTAAACTTGACTTGGAAATCTTCCCAAGTCACTATTTTTTCATAAATGGCATGAACCATTTTTGTCTCCTCCCACCACAAGGTAGCCTTACCTTGTAACTGGTACATAGCTAATCTGGCCTTCAGATTTCTTTCATATTCATAAACCTGAAAATACTTAATAATATTCAACAGCCATGCGTTAGCATCTTCCTCCTTCTTCCCATCATAGGAGGGAGGTTTAATTTTTCAAAATTCACCCTGTAATTCCTTCTTCTATTTAGACTGATGTCTAGTAATGTAGTCTTCCTCAGAATCATCCGAGAACTTGCCTTCCTTCCTCTTTCCAGAACCTTCAGCTTCTTGGCTGTTCCGCGAGGTCAGTTCTCTTATCAGCTTTTCCTGCTCCTCACTGGCTAATGACAGCCTGTCATTCTAGCTTCTTAGCTCAGCCATATCCCATTGAAACTTTTTCAACATAGCCATCAAAGGAGCATTTGGACCTGCCATGTTATCTCCATCACCTAGATCAACATAAATTTCATCTCCTTCAGCCATTGACTTTTCAGTTCCAGTACCATTGTACACTAAACAAAACAATGTCAGTAACAAATTTTTTTTTTCAAAAAGAATAATTTATACAGTGAGCACAACAACAGCCCAATTTTTCTAACCTAAGCTCTGATACCATTTTTAATGTCTCTCCACTTTACCCAAAAAAAAAAAAATTATTCATTCTCAGATTAATAAAATCCACCACTCAGAAATTTCAGTTTTCATAACTACACTTCACTTTAATTTATTTTTTTTCTTAACAGGTGTATATAACCCTCTAACAATATTATTATTCTATAGATGATTATTCATCTATCATTTCCATTTACTTAATGTATCTTGAGAACTCCGCTGTTGATTTAACATTTACCCCATTGACGAGACTCTTCCTCACTCATCATAGGTAGATAAATCTACATGGCTATGGGTCTCATACTCTACGGTTTTAAATGTAATTATACTTATGATGTGAAATGCATGAGAGTTTAGGACATTATTGCCATTATTCCACAAGCCTCATATGATTACATTATAAGGTTATCGTTTATATGAACGACTCATGCTAAACTTGAATACTTGCACTTACAATGAAGTTCCGTAATGATGTTCGGCCCTAGTCCTCATACATATAAGTTTCATATATGGAGAGCTTTTATACAATCCCATTTCCATGGTAAAGGTGTTATTTATCTCATTTGTTTTTTATGGTATTATCGATTAATCATAGTCGTATTCTCTAGTAATGGAAAATGGGTTTGACTTATGCTTCTCCCACCCTTGGAATATACACATGGATTTTGCGTTATCATCGCATTAATGGAAAATCGTTGTTTTTATATTCGAGCGATGGCAAGTTTATTTGGTTTCTGACACACGTTATTTCAATTTCTTCTCATACATCTGGAATGGTACGCATGCATTTACTTCCTTCACCTGATCACTCCATCGAGCCACCGAAATATGGGTTGTTTAATGTGCATATCACATTTCTGTGATTTGGTTTAAATGATCTTATCTTTAGTGGTACGGTGACGTATATTACATGTTAGGGTTTAGAGCTATCACTTTGCAGTTCTTGATCCACGATAGGGCCATCAGATGTTTGACAAGTGTAAGGTCGTATGCACTTAGGGTTGGAGGTATCCATTTCTATTTCATACAGTTGTTTTAACACTTCATTCTTCTCCAAGGTTTTCTCCCTTAAGATATTTTTTCTCAGCTCTTACTCTGAGTGATTACGCGGTCAAATTTACCTTATGCACACCGTGAAGCTACCTGAGCTCGATGCGTCGGCTAGTTTACAGGTACTCAAATCAATTCCTCTTCCCTCAAAGGGTTTGAATGCATTGGCGTAATAGCTATATTAATTTGTTTTGTTTTGCGTTTAGAATTTTTTTTTGAGACGCGTTCCTAAATTTGTTTTGGATCAACTCAATTTCCTCTATATAAAAATGCATAGTAATTTTTTTTCTCATTTTTATAATGTCATACCTCTGTATCTTGGCTTTGAGATTCTCCAAATTTTATATTGGCGTTAACAAGGTTTGACGACTCTGTTTTTCATGTCGCTTAGCTAGCTTGCTAATTGTGGTGCATAGAGTCTTTCTATTTACCATATATCCTCTCGTTTTGTGTTTATTTCATATATGAGGTTGTCAAATCTTGCATTTTAACAAAATTTCCCTTCATTTATTGCTGGTATAACCCCCACTGGTTCGTTCTCTCTCGGCGACGCGAGACATAAGTGAGGTCGAACCCCATCCGATCCATAGGTAACTTGATATATATATATATATATATATATATATATATATATATATATATATATATATATATATATATATATATATATATATATAGATATATATATATATATATATTTTCTTCATATTATTTTCATAATTTTTTTTTCTAGAATTACAGTACTTCTGATTCGTTTTGTGAATATAGGTACTCCTTCTCTCCCATTTTTTTTGGTTCGTTAATGCCTTTCGCTTCTCTACCATTGCGTATTCGCATGCTAAACCGGAGTCTATTGCTCCCTCCACAGGTTGGTCTTCAATTTCGTCGATCCTGAAGATCATACCGTATTGATTTTGTTTGATATGATTATACGTCTAGCACACTCTGCTATCAATCATTCAAGTGCATTAGAATGTAAAAATACTCTCATTAACATTCGAGAGTTTTTTGTTTCGGACTATTAAATACCTAAATTATTTTCAGTGATATTTACAGTTGGACTTTATAAATCCATTTGCAAACAATTTTTTATAATTTTTTTTGGGTTCATGGCAATAACCAATACCTACTTTGACTGATGGTTATATTTTTCATACCAAGTATTTTTTTATCCATGTTGTGCTATAATGTATTGTTTATCTTCCTCTACGAATACAAGAACTTTAGTTTGATTTAATTTATCTTACGATTTTCTTTTCAATTTATAACCTGTCAGTTTAACTCTGTATAGATCAGTCTTTTTATCTGCTGTAAATTTTATTGAAATTCTACTGGAGAGAATATATACATTTGTGATTACTCCATTGTCTCAGGTCATTATATAATTCTTTTTATCTACGATATACTTTCTACATACTCAGAAATAATATGTTGAGGACTCTCTCAGGTTTAATAATTGAAACACCCGGGACAGTATAGATCGTCAATAGAATGTTTATGTTTAGATTGTAGGGGTTTAATAACCAAATAGCATATTTTTGGATTGCTACTATTCTCCCAAGGGTTTTTACCCTTGTAATATATTTTAGATTTGCATTATCATGTTACAGCTTGCGATAATTCTATAAATTAATTTACTCTGTATATTCTTATAAGTTCTTCCACTGAATATTTTGTTTTTTTTTAATACACAGAAAATAATTTAAAAGTTTTCATACTCCTCCTTTTTCATGCCATAACTCTATTTTCACCTATTTCTGCATTCGGAATTATATATATATAGGTATATATTTTCTGCACTGGTATTTTGTAATACTTAGAAATACTAAATATTATTTTTATAACAGAGTTCTTTTCTGATGCGCACAGGATTTTCTTTCAATGAAATCTTATCTCCTTCCAAAATAAAATTCATATTTGTGTAAAGAAAATTTCTACTTACAGTACCCAGTTATAGTTTAATTCTATAAAACTCTGCTATTTCTTTTCTTGAGTTGTTTATCCAGAATCTAATAATTCCAACTCTATTAAATTCAAAGTTTCATGTTACTATGCTTGTTCTTGAAGATAGAATAATAAGTTTTTCTCAGGAAACCCATTACTTTCTGCTTAAGAATAATTTAACAGAGTTCTCTGTTTGCTACCCTGTCACTAAAATTTATATACTAGAAGAAGATTAAAGTTACAAAATTCAATCTTCTGTGAGAATAACATATATCTTCATATTTAAACTAGTATTAGTTTAGAAATTCTGATTGATATTTTCTCATAGATTTTTATTCCTACAACTATACAGATTTCAAAGGATTATACCCTCAATCAAATCTTTTAAATGTGAGGAATATAACATTCATACCCTAAGCTTAACACTATTTAATTTAGTATAGAAACTCACCATAAAACTAGAGTTAACATATTATAGCTAAGATGTGCATACCACTACTGCTAGTGACCAGTCCTCCCAACCTTAGAGTTCATCTGTCTCCAGAACTCACCCCTGAGCTGAGAGCCTCTCCTAGAACAGACCAACCTCAATCTGTTCTGGAGTAACTTATTTAAGCTTATGCTCCCCAAAGCTTGTTTCTAATTCTGTGTCTAGAATTTCAGGATGCTTTTATTCCTGTTTGCCTAGGCTTCCCTTATTTAGGGACTTTAAAGTTGCTTCCTTCTTTTCTAGCTTTTTACCTCTTCCCAACTACTCTCCACATCATTGGGGAAATCTAGATTTTTCCTCAAAAATCTAAATTAGAAATAAATTCTTTCAAGGCTTTTTGAAAGATTCTTGGGGAAAGTCTTAGCCTCTTTCCATACCTCATGGATTAGGCAAGTGATCTTAAAAATCTCATTTGGTCAATATGCATAGAAATATTTTATTTATTTTTTCATAACTAAATGATTAATTACATCCACACAATAATTATCCATTGGGGTCCACTCCCCTTTGGACTGAAGTTCAAATGTCTAATTTGAAAACATAAAAGTAGGGGTGTTACATCTCTTGTCAAATGTTTTGAACACCCACTATCAATATACCATTGAATTCCTTTGTTTTGAGCATATAGAGGAAATCCATGTTCTTCTTATTTTTATTGCTTCCTTTTCCAAGCCTTTGTGCATTATTTTGTCTTATTTTGTTGAAGAACCATTATTGTGTTTTTTTTATAGTCACATGCCTTGTGTCAATAATTGAACTTATAGAATTCAAAATTGTATAATAAGGGAGAAAATGAATTGTGATTTATAGAAACATCCTCATTGAAACTCCTAGGTTTGTTATTCACATAACCATTCATTGAAGTATTATAAGATTTTCTATTTTTCTATCATATAATCATTTGTTGCAGAAGCTCTACAATTCATTTATTTATGATCAAAATTATTACAAGAAAAAAAAATATCCCAAGAAGCGAATTTGATACTTGGATGTGAAAGGGCTCCTTAAGGAAATAGTTTTTATGGACCATTCTTTATGTCTTTGTAAAAAATATTAGGCCTAGGCTGGTCCTTAACTCTGTTTTTGGTGCTTCTTGTGTTTCTAAAATATCTTTTGGAAATTTCATGTTTTTATTAGCAATCAATTTATTTTTTGGTGTTCCTTATATTAACGATAGAGTATTTGGAAAATTCATGTCTTTGTTGGACTCCAGCTTCTTTCCTGATGCCACTTTCATTGTTGATAGAAATTTTGAGTGCATTAGCATAAATTTTAGGTTCTTCCTTGTATTCCTTTTCTGACGTCTTTGTGATTGATTCTGCCTTCAAAGTTTAATTATTTTTCTTAATATTTAAGATGGATTTAATAAAATGATACCTTTTACATTTGAGAATGTTATGTAATATTTCAGCACATTTTACAAACTTTAAATTTTGTTTCAGCTCAAAGTTTTATTTCTCTAGTTCCTTTCTGAAGGAAATAACTTCTACTTCTATCTTCTCACAATTTCCTTCCTTTTCTTTTAGTTAAGTTATCAATATTTCCTCTATGCTTATTGGCTCTTCTAGTTTTTTATTTAGGATGATGATTGTTTCTTCATTAAAGTTATGGTCTTTCTTTTCAAATTTCTACAATATTTTCTTCCACTTTTTAATATTTCTTCTAAGTCTATATATTTGTTCTATGGAACCAACAATTTCACATTCATGATTTACTTCCCCCTCAATATCTTGTCCCTTTGAATTTATTTTCTCTTTCTTGTTGTATTTATTTTATTGATCAACATTCTAAGCATTCATGGGTATGAACAATAATTCTTCTTTTTCATTATGAAATGCATATCCATCACTCTCTTCTAACGAGCTACTATGTATTTTGGAATGAAATACTTTCTTCTTTAGCGATATTTTCTTTTCATACTTAGGAAATTTGATTATACTTTTATGTCCTTTTTCATATTCATTGTCCTCCATTCTTTGCATATAGAGATTTAGAAGCAAAATAACCTATCATACCATAATTATAATATTTTAATGGTAGATTATGTTTGTATTTTCGAAATCCTTTTTTTTACCTTTGTCATGAATTGAGTTTATTTTGCAACTAATTCATAGTTGGAACAATCATGGGTCTTGTGTCCTTTTTCTTCTGTTATTCTTTGAATTTTTATTTGTTTAATCCTAAATTCTATTTTTATATTTGTATTTGACATGCATTGAGCATTCCATATATTTCATCCATCTTAAAATTTTATGGATCAATCATTTCTATAAATATTGAGACCTTTGCATTAAATTTCAAGGGGAAAATTTTGAATACCTTATGCACAATCATTGTTTCCTCGAAATTTTCACCAACACATAGGAGACCATTGACAATATCATGAACACAATGAAAGAAGGCTACAATATTTTCTTCTTCACCCATCTTCAAAATCTCCCATTATTTTCTATGAGTTTTAAACTTTTCCGTCTTTACCTTTTCATCTCCTTCATATTTTCTTGAAGCTTGTCCCATATGTATATTATAGTCTCACACAAATTATCTTGAATTTTTTTTATTTTGATAGGCCATAGAAAGTGGCATTCATTTTTTTTGCATTATTCACAAAGGCCTTCTTACCATATTGTTTAGATGTAGGAGTTGTTAGAACCTTATAACCGTCAACTATAGATAGCCAAATTTCAACGATAAGAGACATTATGTAAGTCATCATGCTTACTTTCCAAAGAGCATAATTTGTTCCATCAAATAGTGGTTCTCTATTTGCAAAAGAATAACCTTCAATTACCATAGTGTTTTTAAGTTCTTCCTTTTAGTGGGTTTAATATTAGGGTACTAATAGCATGGTTTTAATGATATTAACACTAACATCCACACATCTTGATAGAGTGATCTTTGGTAATAATATTGGTGTTATATTAGGGTTTATAATATTGGGTACATAAATATATTCAATGTCGCATTGCAACAAACATTGTCGCAATGTGTCAATCATTCTCACAATGTTATATTGCATTGATATTTATTCAACATTGCATTGCAGCATTACAAAATTAGGGGTTATAATAGCGGGTGTAATATTAGGGTTTATAATACAAAATTCAATATTAGGGTTTATAATATTGAGTTCAATATTAGGGTTTAATGTCATTTTATAATGTTGTATTTACTACTAGTGTTTATAATATTGGGTTTAATATTTGGATTTATAAAATTGGGTTTAATATTAGGGTTTATAAAATTGAGTTTGATATTAGGGTTTATAATATTGAGTTTAATATTGTGACATTTGAATTGTATGAGAATCTATAGAACGTCTCATTGTGACAACCAATGTGACAATTGTTGTCGCAATGTTATATTACATCGCAATTTATTTAATGTCACATTATAACATTACAAAACTAGGGTTTATATTTACGGTTTATAATATTAGGTTTAAATTTAAGGTTTATAATATTGATTTTAATATTATGGTTTATAATATAGGGTTTATAATCTTGGGTTTAATATTAGGGGTTAATCTTGGGTTTAATATTAGGGGTTAATGTTGGGTTTATAATATTGGGTTTAATATTAGGGTTTTAATATCACATTTTTAATGATATTAACATTAATATGCACACATATATCTTTGGTATTCTCTTGATCAATGATAAACTACGACATATCATATAGCTATGTACCATTGTTAGTTACAAGAATAATTAAGGTTACAAGAATAAACAACTAAGGTTGTAAAAACAAAATATTATGGCTAACAACTAGGCCTCAATGTTAATTGAAACTTACTGAGTTGAATACTTAAGTTATTCTTATATTAAAACCCTAATATTAAAACAAAATATTAAAATCTTAATAATAAAACCATAATGTTAATACCCAATAATAAAACATGATATTAAAACCCAACATTTTAAACCTAATGTTATAAAACCTAATTATTACTTATATAAATATTATAATTCTATAATAACTAATATTAATATGAGTATGAATACAAATATAAATATTGATGTTAAATCTCTACCATAAACTTAATAATTATTAATGTGATTGTGTATGTGCTTGATTTATGCTTATTAAAATATATCAACCATATTTATTAATGTAGTTATATTTCTATAAAGAAAAGTAAAATGTATTATATTTTTTGAATAAAAAATATGTTACATGCATAAATTTATATATAGATAAAATAAAAATAAAAATAAAAAAAATTATAATTTAAAAATATAAATAATTACACCTTAAAAAATAAAAATACAATTATTAATATAATTTTTATACTAATTTAAATTTAATATAAATAACATAATGATTTCATATAATAAAATAACGTTATTATCCAATGTTAGAAAACAAAGATTAATTGTTGTTAAATAAAAATTACTTACATCTATATTTTTTATTAAATTTATGAATCGTTTTTTTAACTCATACTAACATTTAATAGTGGAATTGTATTCCATGAGGTTTTACTCATCTCTTAATTAACCACTTCATCTATCAAAATTTTGGATAAAAAAACTAATATAAAACATGTTTTTTTAACTCATAATAATATCTTTATAGTGACTATTCCTACTGACGGTAGAATTGTATTATCGAGTGTAGAATTTTATTCATAAGGGATTTCTTTCATCTTTTAATTATTCTAGAACTTCTACAATACTCACCACTTGATGTAACAAAACTTTGCTTATATTTTTTTTTATTGGATTTCCTAGCATAAATGATGGAAATGGGTTTTGAATACAAATTATCAAATATTGATTGAATATTAATTTTTAATTTTTGTGTTGAGTTAAGTGGTTTATTCTATAGTTTAATATGTGGAAGATGTATTCTATAGCCCAAAATGAGTTAGATGTGTATTTATTTTGGTACTTAATCTTTAATAAACATTTTAAAAATATTTTAGTACTAGACTCTAATAATATTTTTAAATGTGTATTGATTAATTTATTTCAATATCGAATTCATACATATGTATATGGAGAAAATGTGAATGTAAATTTATTTTATTGTTAATTGTAATAAAAATTTCAATGCCTAAACAAAACTAGTAGTTAAAAGTAAAAAATTAAGAAAATATGTAATTCATTTAACTTTTAATATCAAATTAATATGTATTATTTAAACAATATTATTAATAATAATAAATTCAATGTTACCTATTATTTTAACATAAAAGGTTAATTGATATTGAAGTGTATTTAAAAATATATTAATAGCAAAAAAATCATCTCAGTATGAACCATATAAAAATATGTATATAAATATATAATTGAAAAAATATATATATGTGTGTGTGTGTGTGTGTGTGTGTGTGTGTGTGTGTGTGTGTGTGTGTGTGTGTTATTTAAAGTAATTGAAAAAAAAAATTGTATAGCTAAAACACTTTAAATACCCTTATTATAGCATTTTTTAAGTACATTTTTTGGTGAATTTTGTTTGAATATATATACAAACACACCACGTGAAATTTTTTTATTGCGTACATTACAAAATTGATAAAATTACATTACATAAAATGGATTCAATGTTTTCAAAATATTTATGTAGGAAATTGGATTGTGTATCTACACAACTAAAAATTGTAATTCAAACACGTTTTTTTTTAAATCAAACAAAAACATGTTTGAATTACAAGTTTTAGTTGTGTAGATGCACAATCCAATTTCCTACATAAATATTTTGAAGACATTGAACCCATTTTATGTAATGTAATTTTATCAAAAATTTAGTTTAACTAATAAAAAAATTACACGTGGTGTGTTTATATATATATATATATATATATATATATATATATATATATATATATATATATATATATATATATATATATATCTGGGATGAAAGTTTGTGTGTACAAATTTTATAGTAAAAAAATTCACTCTAAAAGTTATTTTGACCTTAAGGGTTCTAGTTAGGCCCTTGTCTATTGTTAAGATGGATCTATATTGAGTTTAAATATCAAAATGATGTGTTAAGTTATTATAATGTTCTTTGGCCATTATTGTTTGAAAGGGGATGAATCATTGCAATCGATTCTTCAAGATCGATCGACATAAAAAATGCAATTGAATTTATTACATTGAAATTTATGATTGACATAAACAATCTAATTGATTTTATTACATTGCAATTTATTCAATTTTGTGTTACAAAATTACAAAATTAGGGTTTATAATGGTCAATTTAATATTAAAGTTTAATGTTCACTTTATAATAATGGGTCTAATATTAGAGTTTATAATATTGGGTTTCATATTTAGGTTTATAATATTCTATTTACTATTAGGGTTTATAAAATTGAGTTTAATATTAGGGTTTATACTATTAGGCTTATAATATTGGGTTTAATAGCATGACACTGGAATAATATAAGAATGTATCAAATGTCACATTGTGATAACCAATGTGAGACTCATTATTGCAATGTTACATCACATCACAATTTATTCAACTTCGCATTACATCATAACAAAATTAGGGTTTAAATTTCGGGTTTATAATATTGGGTTTAATATTAGGGGTTCATGTTGGGTTTATAATATTAGGTTTAATATTGAGTATGCTATTATGGTATAATATCCGGTTTAACATTAGGATTTATAATATTACGTTTTGTAATATTAGGGTTAATACTGTGGTTTAATATTGGGTTTATAATATTAGTTTTAATACTAGGTTTAATATTGGGTTTTATATTAGGTTTTATAATATTATGGTTTTAATATCAAGGTTGATATTAACATGCACACATTATCGATAAAGTGGTCCTTGGTCTTCTCTTCACCAATGATCAACTACTACATATCATCTAGCTACGGATAATTTTTAGTTAAAAGAATAAAAAAATAAGGTTGTAAAAACAAAAGATTATGCTTAAAAATTAGGCATTCAATGTCAATTAAAACTTATTTAGTTGAATTCTTAACTTATATTAAAATCCTAATATTAAAATACAATATTAAACCCAACATTAAAAGCCATAATATTAAAATGCAATACTGAAAATATTAAAATCCGAATATTAATACCCAATACTAAAACTGAATATTAAAACCCAATATTTTAGACATAATATTATAAAACTTAAATATTACTTATATAATTATTACAAGTATACAATATTTAACCTAATAATTTTTATTATGGTTCATATGCACTTATGGCATATATCAACCACATTTATTAATATGGTTGTTCATGGGCTTTATGTATGCTTATCTTAGTATATCAACCATATTTATTAAATGTAGTTGTGCTAATTCTATAAAGAAAAATAAAATGTATTATATATTTTGGATTAAAAAATGTGATACTGGTATAAATTTAAATAAAAAAATATTGAGGAACATGTGTTGACATTTCGAATCCCAACTGGGATCCATCATCAGGACTTTTAGAATGAAGAAAAAAAAAATATTCATTCTCAAAGTCTTGAGGATGGATCCCAGTTGGGATTCGAAACTTCGACACATGTTCCTCAATACTGTGTATAATCCAGAAAGCTTCTTACAAAATGATCACCACAGGAGTTTAAAAACCAAAAAAATTAAATAAAACAAAAAAAATCAAATTTGTAATAAAAAACTAAAAATACCATTATTCATAAAATTTTTATATTAATCTAAATTTAATACAAATAAAATAATAATTTAATATAATAAAGGTAATACGCCGGATGCGGCTGCGGTGGCGAATTAATGAGCCAAGGGCTCCTGTGCAGCTCCCAACGCTGCCTACATGCCGAGCCCACATGGCCCATAGCACTTCTTCTGCAGGCGTTATTAATACGCCTCGAACTGACCATTGTTGCAGTTATTACTCTTTTGCTCTCGGGTATATGGCGCTGGTGTCGTTGATCGTTTACAGTATGGAGGAAGAGCAGAACGATGAGAGCCATGGCGGACCTCTGAACCCCTTGAATGCTGTATGTTCGCCTGGCTGTGCCAATTCCAGTTGCAAAACGCAGACGGGACGCCGCTGTAGCATTCTAGCTTGTCTGGAGACAATTCTGGGCGTCCATTTCTCCAACAGCCCCTTCTGCAGTGCTTCGGCCTCATCTGGAGCTCCAGCTGTGCTCATTGCAGGTACTTTGTCTCCCTTTAGCCTCAATTTGCATTCTCGGGATAGTTCCTCCTCTGGCAATTGTATTTCCGATTATACTGCTCATCTGCTCGGTCAGCGTCACCCTGGTGATCTCCCCTCCGCTTCTCAAGTTCCTGACCCTCTCTTTGGACGTCCTCGCTTGCGCCACCTTTTGTTGGCCATGCCACGCCTCAGGCAGCGCATGCGCTGTAGACGAGGCATTAGTCGAGGCCATGCATCTGTAAATCCTCCTTCGCCTCTCTCTGAACTTAGCTCCTCCTCTGAGGATGATGATATCACGCCCCCGCCTGCCTCACGCGGCAGTGGAGGCAGAGGTAGGGGCAGAGGACGTCGTGCTGAGAATTCTGGTCTTGCTGGCAGAGGTCGTGGCCGTGCACGCGTTTATGGTGATTTCCCCTGTCAGCCCACTACCGCCTCTCCTTCTGGGCCTCCCGGTCATGACCCCCCTCCTGACCCTCACGCTCATTCCAGTCAGCCTCCCCCTTCTGACTTCTCTGTCCCTCCTAGTCAGCCCAATCCTCGAGCTAGCAGGTTTCGGGGTTCTACTATCAGACAATCTACCCAGAATGCTGAGCTATGCTTCCACTGCACCTCCTTCGACTCCATCATCACCGCCTTCATCTCCGTCTCTCTCCGTGAAGAAATCCCGCACCGTGCCTCCCCCTCCCCTCCTATTGACCTTCGCCCCATTCCCCCTCAACTCACGGAGCTGCGTCCTGAAGATGACAACAAGGATTTGAAGACTGACAGTCTTGCAGGAAAGGAGGACAGTAGCGAGGAGAATGAATATGCATGCAGAATTGAAGAGGAACCAATGTCTTCTGAGCATGAGGGTTAAATCCCCTGGCTCATTTACTTCTGGTTTTTTTGAGTTTTGCTGTTTTAATTGCTCTACTGATGGGAAGAATGGTGCTTCTAGCTTTTATGTTGTTGTTTACATTTTATGTATAAACCTCTGGCCGGTTTCCCTTCCAAGGGCGGCCCAGTACATAAGGCTTAATGGGTTGGTTTCCCGCTCTGGGCGACCTAGAACAATCAAGAACAGTGCTGACAATCAGTCCCAGTTGGTTGGCTTACACAGCAGCAGCTGTGGTAGTTTTGTACCAATATTTTTATAAGTTAATAGATTTAGTCTTATTTAGAAAAAATATATATATATATATAATAAAGGTAATAAAAGAACCTTATTGTCCAATATTTAAATACAAAGATCAATTTGTTGTTAAATAAAAATTTCTTATAGATCTATACTTTTTATTGCTAAATAAATTTTGCTTAAAGATCATACTTTTTAAGTATTCTATACTTTTGATAAAAGTTATGAATCAATTTTTTTGAACTCAGTGTGACATTTGATAGTGGAATTGTGTGACATTCAACAACCAAAATTTACGCACATAAATTTTTTTTTCCATAATCTCACTACAACAGTACACCAATACCTCCATCATCTCACAAGTCGGATATAATACAGTGTAATTTACAAACAAAATTATATACCTGTCCCATAAATCTGCATTGACAACATTATTATGGTTTAACTTTATGGATGACAAATCCTATGCTCGGCCTTGGCTTTTATGTATACGTTTTATATATATACATATTACATACAAGGCATAAGAATATAATTATTCCACCGATTATTTATGTAGTACTTAAGTCTGGGAGTTAATCTACATTCAAATCTATTGGTTTGGTCACTGATGTACACTTATTAACCTAATTTGTTCACGGATTGTCTTAAATGTCAAACTGTAACTCCGGTATAGTTTTGACACTTGGCATAGAAATTCGTTCAGTTGAGGCATAGTTGTCAATTCTCTTGGTGTGTTTGTACATATCAATTTACTATGGAGACAGTTTTAGTTCATGCCTCGGTTTTCACGAGGATTATGAGAGAAAGTGAACTGGAGTCTTTTGCTAGTTCATTGGCTTTGCAACTGCTGCTCTCCTCCATGGCGCGCGAGCAGGTCGCAGCCCTTTGTTTTTTTCTTCGTCATGCTATTGGATTTAAGAATGAGCTTCCTCCATTCGGTAACCCCTCTCTACCTGGACTTGGTTTCAACTGTTATGTGCCAAATTCTTCTTTGCTTTCCTGAGTTCTATCTCTCATACAGAGTTTTGTTAGTAGTGAGCTTTGGCTTCTTTCTACTTATGGATTTTTTTTAAACTCTTCGAAAATCACGGCGATTTCATGAGGAAATGTACTCAGTCACTCGTTTTATTTTGGTACAGGTCTTTCTATTTACTTCTGGATGCAAGGTTTATGATTTCAAGTTCATATTTTACTCACCCATACGCCATTTCTTTTGCAGATCCAGGTCTATCGAGATGAAACCCTATAGGTAAACCCTTATACACTGTCAGATAGATTGGTTTTTATCCCCAAGCGTTACCTGTCATGAAGTTCATTTTTTCTATCTTTAACAGGGTTTGCTTTCCTTTTTCTTGCAGGTTAGTGGGTTCTCTCTCAAACACTTCCTTCAGGTTTTCTCGGCTCAAACCCTTGTCATGGCTAAACCTGTCTCTCTCTTTCATAGGTACACAGTAGCGTAACGAGAATTTTGGTAGCCTTCTCTCCAAGTTATTCAAGGGAGATACCAGGGTTTTTCATACCATCCAGCTTAGGGTTTATAGGATCTTTGTATCAAGAAGATTATTGTATAATGGACTAGGGTTTCCAATACCGTGTTTAAACAGTTTCTATTAATATTTGCAGTGTTTATGGACAGTACCAGTTAAAGTGGCCTATTTAATTATGGCCGAGGCTTTGAAAGTCTGTTTGGCCTTTTCTTATATAGTTACCTGGAACTATGGTGCCCCATTGATCTATTTACGTTTTATGTGAAATTCTGTAGCGTTTTCTTTCTCAAGTCGCCCCGTTTCTACATGTAATTTATCACAAGTTAGTTGTATAGCGCTACTATTTTTTTTCTTGAATAGTAAGCTCGTAGCAATTTCATCCATTGCCACATGCTAACAGCCTTGGCAAGGATTATAGTTGAATTTGCGTTGTGTTTACTGCTATAAATTCATATCGTGTACAGGTTGTGCTCGACATATTTCGAAGGTTCCTCTATTCTTGTTTTTGTTTCCTCCTGAAAATTTCATGATTACGTTCAGTACTTATAACAACGTAACTCACCGCTTCTGCCAATGATCGTTCTGTACCTAGCAATTTGCTCTCGTTGTGCATTTTTCTCGCAAAGTTATTTTCTAGGTATTTTTTGAAAGGGTTTTCCATTTCCTGTCTCAGAGTAGCGTATTACAGTCTTTCACTCACTGTCAATCCTACGGCTTACTCTATTTTAACTTAGATTTCTTGGCGGTGACCGGTCCATCGTGAAACAAAAGACCGTGTATAGGTTTCTGTATTATTTTCTTGAGGAGCAAGGGGGTCGGGTAGGGTTTACACTCGAACCCTGCACCTCAAGCTCTAGCCTTCCTCGCTATATTTTCTATAGGAGTGGCATACAAAGATTATGATGTTAATGTTATTTACTACACACATTCTTCTCTATGTATATTTAACGTTCCATTATTTTCCTTCTACTGGGTATCTTTTTCTTTTATAGTAATATCTGCTCAGACAGTGAGTTCTTGATTCTAATCAACTGATACTATTTATTCTAGTAGAAGCATAAAGATTCTAGATATAATTTATTTTTCTTTTTTAAACAAACAAACACTTTGCAGAATTTATACCCTTAACCTTATAACTTGGTTAAAAGGAAATGCAATAACAAGGTCTCTGCCTCCTCTTCGCAGAGTACTAATTTCCACTAATTACACATAATAAATTCTTTTATACAAAAAAGTCCATACCAGACCCTAAATAGATTTTTGATAACCAAACTCTCCAGAGAAACAAAGTTTATCTAATCAAACATTAAGAGTCTATTGCCTTCATTCAAAACTGTGATTCTTTATAGACAAGTTCTGCATACTTATCTGAAAACAAAGAAAAGATTAATTCTTCAAAATGTGGTCCTCCCAGCCATCAAGAGAGGCTATGACATCCTCCTCTTGCCCCCTAGCTCCAGAATTCTGGTTGGTTCCATGGGTTAACAGTGGAATCCCTCGGTTATGACCTCTAGAAGGCCAATCGAGTCACAAGAAGATATACTGGTTTACAAGGGTTACAGAAATTTATTTTCAACTGGTTTTCCTAGCTCTAGAAATTACTTTCCCCTCCTTACCAAAGTTCAAAGAACCCCCTCTCCTCTCCTGGGATCCAACTTTATCCCTAGAGGAGAGGTAACTATTTTTCCAACTGTCCCCAACCACCCCCTATTCTAAGAAAATCTTTTTACCAACAGCTTAGAAGAATTTTATTTTTATTCATTGGTCCTCCTATTAATATAATAATCAAAAATAAAATAGTAATTCTTTTCATAAATCATAACAATAGATTTTTTCTTGTCAGGAACTAAAAAATAAAAAATAAACAAATTGTCTTTAACTAGTTAATGCTAGTTAATTCTTAATGAGGCTGTCACATCTGCCCCCCGTGGAAGTAACACTGTCCTCGGTGGTTTATCCCATCTCTGTAAAGAGCTCCGGGTAGGCTTCCTGCATAAATTTTTCATCCTCCCAAGTAGTTTTGTCCGGTCCAAAGTGCTTCCACTGCACTTTCACCTGGATAACTACTCTTTTGCGGAGTTCAATCTCTCTTCATTCAAGTATGCGTTGCGGCTCAACCAGAAACTCTCCATTCGGTTCTACCTGAAAGAACAAAAGTGTTTTCAATTAGTACTCTTAAATTTATTTAAATTTCCAGTTAGGACTTTATTTCCTACCCTTCTTCCTACCTGAACATTCTGCCAATGAATTACATGTTTTTCAACATGTACATATCGCTTCAACAAGGATACATGGAACACATTGTGTACTTGGATATGGCTGGGTAAAGCCAATCTATAAGCTACCGGTCCCACTCTTTCCAATATTTGGAAAGGTCCACAGTATCAGGGAGCCAGTTTGGCACAAGATGTCCACCTCAAGGTGCTTATTTTCGGCTTAATTCTTACATATACATGGTCCCCTACCCTGAACTCATGGTAGGACCTTTTCTTGTCTGCAAAAATCTTTTTTCTATCTTGCGCAGCCTTCAAATTCTGCCTTATTCTTTTTGCCTCAGCTTCCATTTCAGCCAACATTTTAGGTCCCAACAATAATTTTGTCTCGGGACTGCTCCAGTTTATAGGTGTACGACATTGCCTTCCATATAATGCTTCAAAGGGACTCATTTTCAAAGATTCCTGATACCCATTTTTATATGCGAACTCCACAAGGTGCAGGTAATCTTCCCACTTGACTGGCTGCTACATCACATACATGCGCAGCATGTCTTCTAGAACTTGGTGTACCCGCTCTGTTTGCCCATCCGTCTGAGGATGATAGTCAGTGCTAAAGTGTATATGTGTTCCCAATCCAGAAAACAAATTTTTCCAAAATGCGGATGTAAACATGACATCCCGATCTGAAATCATAGTCTTCGGCATGCCATGCAGCCTAAATATTTCCTTCATGAATATATCTGCAATCTATACTATCTTGTAAATAGATTGTACAAGTATGAAATGGGCAGATTTACTTAATCTGTCCACCACTACCATAATTGAATCATTCTGCCTCTCTATCCAGGGTAAACCTGTGATGAAAATCTAGGGAGATAACTTCCCACTACCACTTAGGAATGGGTATAGGCTACAATAGCCCTGCAGGGTGCTGATGCTCCACCGTAACCTGCTGGCATTCCAAAAATTTGCTTAGATATTCTGCAATATTCTTACGCATAGCTGGCCAATAATATACCTTTCTTATTGGAGTGAGCATCTTTTGATATCCTGGATGACCAGCGTAATTGCTGTGATGGAATTCATTAAGGATTAACTCCTTAAGACCCACACGATTAGGCACATATATTCTTCCACGAAAGGTCAACACCTGATCCTCATTCCTCCCATATTCTGATGTCTTTCCACGCTTCTTATCATCCTCCATTTGCTGCCACAAAAATTTGTATTCAGGGTCCTTCTGTGCTTCTTCCTTTAACTGTTCTAACAGTTGGATTTTTGGTTGACTGTAATACATTGCATAAATACCATGAAATTTTCTGCTCAACGCATCTGCAACTCAGTTTTATTTTCCCTTAACATGTTGTATATCCATGTCAAATTCACTCAAAAAGGCATTCCATCTTTCCTGCCTAGAGTTTAAATCTGCTTTCTTAAAATAATTAGTCAAGCTGCTATGGTCTGTTTTAAGTACAAATCTTTTACCCAGCAAATAATGCCTCCATACTCGGAGGGCATGCACTACTGCTGTAAGTTCTAAGTCATAAGTAGAATATTTTTTTTCATGTTCTCTCATCTTCCTGGACTCATAGGCTATCACTTTACCTTCTTGAGTTACTATTTCACCAACTCCTTCCTTGCTTGCGTCAGTACAAACCTCATAGTGTTTACTGGGGTCAGCTACCTTCAGTACTGGTGCTATTGTTAGGAGTTGTTTCAGCTTTTCAAATTTGTTCTGGCATTCATTCATCCATTTGAAAGGCTTGCCTTTCTTCTGCAAAGATGTAATAGGATAGGCAATTTTAGAAAACCCTTCAATAAATCTTCTATAATATCCAACTAGACCCATAAATTATCTAATGTCTACCACATTATGAGGTACTCACCATTCCATAATGGTTTTGATATTTTCAGGATCAACGACTATTCCTTTAGCTGACACAACGTGTCCCAAGTATTGGATTTCTGATTTAAAGAAATCACACTTTGTAAACTTAGCATAAAGCTGATGCTTCCCTAGTATTTCCAAGACTACTCTCAGATGTTCCTTATGTTCTTCCTCATTTTTTGAGTATATCAGTATGTCATCTATGAAGATAAGTATAAATTTATCCAAAAACTGATGAAAAATTCCATTCATCAACCTCATAAAGGTTGCTGGCGCATTTTCCAGTCTGAAGGGCAGTACCACGAACTCATAATGTCCATATCGAGTGTGGAATGTGGTTTTGCAAATATCGTCATCCTTAATTCGAATCTAATGATATCCAGACCTTAAATCTATCTTAGAGAACACCTTAGCCCCTCTCACCTGATCGAATAAATCATCGATTATGGGTAAAGGGTATTTTTTCTTAACAGTCAGCTTATTAAGCTACCTATAGTCCATACACATGTGTAAGGTTCCGTCCTTATTTCTAACAAAAAGAACTGGTGCTCCCCAAGGAGACACACTTGGGAAAATATAGCCTTTGTCTAATTGTTCTTGTAACTGTATCTTCAACTCTGTTAATTCTCGTATACTCATTCTATAAGAAGCTCTTGACACTGGAGAGGCTTCGGGCAGCAATTCAATGGTGAAGTCAATATCCCTTTTGGGTGGAAATCCAGGGATGTTTTCTGGAAAAACATCCAAAAATTTGTAATATTCCTAATTAGCGATGGCTAATTGGAATATTCGACTTTGTATAGTTTTGTTGTCTATGGTTTGCAAATAAATAAAAAGTGAGTAAAGAGGGTCTAACTCACTTTAGTAGAATAAGACATCCACCTAGTAGCACAATGTTGTGACTCAAAGGAGGTCAAGGGGGGCCAAACACCACGTAGAGGAGGGGGGCCTACATACACTTTATAAGCTTCTTCATAGATAAGGATGAGGATGTGGAGGAGAGAGAGGCTACGATGGGTTTTGGAGGGAAACCAATGCTATAAAAGATGGAGGAGCCTCCTCATTTGGATCATTCTGGATTTGTTGATTTTGGAGTGAGACTTTGGTCTTCTTTAGCACGCTGGCTGTTTAGCCTGTCTGCAGCACTGTTTAGTGCACCGAGTGTCTCCGTGTGGAGATCTCACCCTTAGCCTCGGGGGACTTCGAGTGCCTGCTTGGGAAAGGTCTGTTTTCTTGCATTTTGTGAGTCGTTTCAATATTTGCATTTGTTGCGGAGCTAAAGCTGATAGAGACTGGGCAGTCACTGGGAGAGAGGACACATTCCATTGTGAAGGAGCTCCGGATTGGTGTTTCTGCAAACGATTTCACCAGGATTTCGAGTAGAGGGACAACCTTTCCCCGTTGGAGGTTTTTGGCAGAGTTGTGGCAATATTTTAGCTCTTTTTATCCAGCTACTGCGTTGTACCTTGGAGGCCAGCATAATTCACTGGGGAGGCAGTTTTTGGTGTTTTCGGGGGTTGGCCATTCTTGGAGTGGTTCTTAGGTCTTGTCCAGGTTGTCGAGGAGAGGAGATTTGCTAATTTTCATCTCATTCCAGCAAGGGGATCAACCCCTAGTTTTCTATCCATTCCAGCAGTAGCAGCTACACAGTAGTTTCCAGTAGCTAGGACGCAGTTCCTAGAGCATCCATTTCCGGTATTCTCTAAGAGTGTTTTCTCACTTTCCTTGTGCAATATTAGCCTATTGTACTCCATTACATTTCTCATATTAATAAAATGGCTCAGCATTTCTTCTATATTTTTTCTGGATGAGTTTCCGTAGTTGTCGTTGTTGCCGTGGTTTCCGTATACTCTTTCTATTGTATGTCTATTATTGTTTTTGAGCATTCTAGTTCTATACCACTTGGTGTGTTATCTTTCACTCTTAGACAGAGTCTGGAAAGGGCCGGGTAGCCTCCGGATCTCATCCTCTTTAGAGGTGACATATCCGATAAATGCCCTCCCAGTCTATCTCTGGTTGGAGTTTGCTTGTGTTTTAGAGATATCCCCGAAACGGGATATTACAGTGGTATCAGAGCATAGTTCTGGCTCAGCCTGTGGTCAATGACATTAGGAAAGAGACCATACATAGGTAGGAAGTATATAGACTGTGATCGTAGGTTGGAGGCCACCTACGAAGAGGAAGACTATGCCCAAGTAGAAAACGCAGATCAGGAGAGAGAGCCTATGAAGGACGTAGAGGAGGTAGAGCTTGTAGTAGATTTGAGGCAAGAAGTGCCGATGGCAGATGACAGAGAGGCCAAACAGTTTGGAGAGGCACTCCTCAAGTCAGTGCAGGATTTAGCCCGACAGATTGAGGTGATGGGCCAGAGGTTCACAGCTGTGGAGGCTAGGCAGCATGAAACTCCACTGGTTTTCGAGGTCGAAGAGGGATCAGGTACATCCCACCATTTTCCGGAGTAGGGTGCTTCTCATCGTGATACTTCTCAGCCGCCGGATTCTTGGGCACCTACCCGCTCTACTATTACCACTTTCTTGGGAGCTGATATAGGGGTAGAAGCCCAACAGGAGGCAGAGCCCGGGCACTTAGATGAGTACTTTGCATAGTATCAGTCCTACGGGCAGGAGTTTAGGGATGGTCTCACATTCAAAGATTTTGTGCAGCTCCAGCAGGATAGTAGACTCCGCGACCATCATAGAGGGCACCGGCATTACCATGATGGAGATTCCCATTGTGCCTCTAGTATATTTCATTTGCCTACGTTTGATGGATCATCAAACAGTTCGGCAAAGTCTTGGGTGGAGAAGTTGGATATCTATTTCCATCTTAACCAGATGTCAGAGATGGAGGCCATCAAGGTGTCAGCATTACATCTGGATGGTGAGGCCCCAGACTAGTGGTTCCATGGGATGGTGACACTTGGGCATTTCATAGTGACGACATATGCCAAGTTCACTAGGAGATTGATAGAACGTTTTGACCGTAGGGATCCAAAACAGCATTTTGTTGAGCTGACAAAGCTCAAACAGACAAGGAGCCTGAAGACATACATTGAAGATTTATTGAGGGTTTCGGTGATGGTGCCAGATCTATCCGCGACATGGATGATCTATATGTTTGTGGAGGGATTAGCAAAGCCACTTCAGGGTCTAGTCAAATCCACTAGACCCGCTACACTCCAGGATGCTATCAGGAGGACCAGGGATTTTCAAGATGCATTTCCTAGGACGCGGACATCTTACCCCCAGAGATAGGGTTTCCAGCCCAAGGGGAAGGATGTGAGGGTTCCTCCTCCAAAGGGGAATCCAAGACGGGCACAGGTAGATGATGAGGCCAGGAGGGAGTTGAGGAAGAAGCGGCTATGCTTCACATGTCAGGAGCCATGGGCACTAGGGAATAGGTGTGCTACTGGAAAAGCACACTTCATTGAGGTATTCTCTGATGACAGAGGGGAAGAGGATGAGGAGGATGATGAGGAGGCAGGAGATAGTCAGATGACCCAGGATTAGTTGCCGCCTCCACCTCCAGGGACAGGAGGTGCAGCCTTTGCACCCACAGGAGGGGCCCTTGCAACTTTGCGAGGAGTTCCTAAGTACTTGATGCTGTGCGTACGTGGGACAGTATGTGGCCAGCAAGTATCAGTCTTGGTTGACAGTGGGGCAACCAAAAATTTCATTGATGCGCAGATGGTCGAGCGGAGAGGTATACCAACCGAGAGTTTTGACGGGTTTTCAGTCTTGGTTCTAGGAGCCTAGACGATGCAGTGTGCCCAGTATGTTCCAGATTTAGCAGTGATGATGGGTACTTACACTGTAACTGATCACTTTTTCATGGTCAACATACCAGATACCAATGTGGTACTGGGTGTTCAGTGGCTGATTACGCTGGGGAAGGTCACCACAGATTTGGAGGCCTTATAAATGGAGTGGGATGACAAGAAGACCGAGAAGCATGAGAAGATCTGTGGGATGCATACTTACCCACCTCAGACAGTTTCGGCACACCAGATGGAGGCATACTTCCGGAAGGGAAACATAGAGTGGGCGGTTGAGTTGCGGGCATCACAGGTAGAGACCACCAATCGAGCAGTTCATCCAGAGATATAGGCTATCCTTGACAGATGTGACGTAGTGTTTGGGGCTATACCACCAGGTCGGCCACCAGATAGAGAGTTTGAGCATACCATCGAGCTGGAGCAGGGTATCCAGGCAATGATCACTACACCCTATAGGCATCCCAAAGCCTATCAGGATGAGATAGAGTGGGCCATCCAGGAGTTGTTGGCTCTTGGACACATCAGACCGAGCACAAGTCCGTTTGCTTCTTTTGTAGTCCTGGTGAAGAAGAAGGATGGAACTTTGAGGATGTGCATTGACCACAGGGCCCTGAACAAGAAGACTCTGAAGAATAGGTACCCTATACCCAGGATCGATGAGCTGATGGATGAGTTGAGAGGAGCTAAGTTCTTATCAAAGATTGATTTGAGATCAAGGTACCATCAGATTCATGTGAGGGAATAGGACATTCCCAAGACTGCTTTCAGGTGTCATTATAGGCACTTTGAGTTTCTGGTTATGCCTTTTGGGCTGACCAATGCGCCAGCTACTTTTCAGTCCTGCACGAACCATATCTTCTGCGGTCATCTGAGGAAGTTTGTATTGGTTTTCTTTGACGACATACTCATATATAGCAGGACGTGGGAGGAACATCTCCGACATATAGAGGCAGTGCTACACATCTTGGAAGAGCAACAGTTCTATGCTAAGCTCTCCAAGTGTGAGTTTGGGATGATAAAGATGTTGTATTTGGGTCACATCATTGGAGTGGACGGAGTGAGGGTCCACGAGGAGAAGATTAGAGCCATCAGAGATTGGCCGGAGATGAAAAATGTGACAGAACTTCTAGGGTTCATTGGGATATGTGCCTATTACAAGAATTTCATCAAAGGGTTCTCACAACTTGCTACACCCCTTACAGATTTGATGAAGAAAGGGGCCTTCAGTTGGATAGATACAGTGCAGCAAGCCTTTGATAGGCTTAATGAGGTGATGAGTAGCTACCCAGTGCTTGTTTTGCCGGATTTTACGCAACCATTTGTCTTGGAGTGTGATGCATTGGGAGAGGGGATCGGCATAGTATTGATGCAGGGGGGACACCCTATAGAATTTGAGAGCCGAAAACTCATTCCACATGAGAGGTTGTATAATATTTACGACATGGATATGTTGGCCATCATGCATGCATTGGCCAAATTCTGGAAGTATCTGGTAGGGAACAGATTCAGGGTGAGGACTAACCACAACAGCCTCGGGTTCTTTTTGGAGCAGAAGCAGTTACAGGAGAGGCAGCAGAAGTGGATCAGTAAGATCCAAGCATATGACTTTGACATTGAGTATGTCAAGGGTAAGAATAACATGGTAGCAGATGCCCTTTCACATATGCCAGCCACATTATCTCTTATGAGTTTGGATGCAGATTGGAGGGCTCGACTTTTAGTTGAGTACTCCAAGGACAGGTTTGCATGTGAGGTGTTGGACGGACAGGTGGCAGATGACTGGTACAGGGTGGTCGATGAGGTCATATATTAAAGGGACAGGATCTTCTTGACTGAGGGATCTCAGCTTAAGAAGAAGATACTCCAGGGCCTCAAGGAGCTTAGAGAGAGGTTCTCATGGAGGGGCCTCAAGGAGGATGTACTCCAGCACATCACGGAGTGCAATGTTTGTCAGAGGAACAAGGGTGAGATGATCCATCCCGCAGGACTGTTGCAGCCTCTTCCCATTCCGAAGGGAAAATGGGAGAGAATATCGATGGACTTCATCACAGGGTTGCCCATGGTGCAGGGCAAGGATTTTATCTTTGTCATCATTGATCAATTGAAAAAGTATGCGCACTTTCTCGCCATATCCGCGCATTACACAGTAGCACAGGTGGCCGAGCTGTTCTTCCGGGAGGTTTTCGGGTTGCATGGTCTTCTTAAGACCATCATCAGTGATAGGGACAGCCGCTTCATGGGCGGATTTTGGCAGGAGCTTTTCCGACTGGTGGGGACGGAGTTGAAACCGAGTACTAGTTACCACCCACAGACGGATGGACAGACGGAGATAGTTAACAAGTGGCTAGAAGGCTACTTGCATAACTATGTCAGTGGGCAGCAGCGAGCATGGTTGAGATGGTTGCATTTGGGGTAGTACTGCTACAACTCGACACATCACATGTCTATTGGTATGTCACCATTTTATGCTTTGTATGGGTACCATCCTGTATCATTTTCTAATGTGATGTTCGGTGCGAGTAAGGCTCCTAGAGCCAAGATGTGGATCCAAGAGAGTCAGGATATTCTCCGAGCTCTCAAGGACAACATGGCTACAACACAGAACCAGCAGAAGATGTATGCCGATAGAGGTCGGGTGGAGCAACAATTTGAAGTAGGGGACTTGCTCTACCTATGCTTACAGCCATACCGACAGTCATTGTTGAAGTAGAAGGGAGTTGAGAAGCTCAAGCCTTATTTCTACAGGCCATACAGGGTGATACGCAGGATTGGGCAAGTTGCATATGAGTTGGAGCTACCCCAAGGCAGCAAGATCCACAACATTTTCCATGTATCATGCCTGAAGAAAGCACTGGGAAAGCATGTGACAGTGACAGAGGAGCTACCGCCGATAGATGATGAGGGGCACTTGGTGTTGCAGCCAGAGGCCATTATTGATACCAAGGAGAGGTGGTTACGGAGTAGGATGGTCCGGGAATTCTTGGTGCGGTGGAAGAATTTGCCGGATGAGGATGCCACTTGGGAGAGTGAGAAGATTCTGCAGCATCCATCACTTCAGTTGCTTGAGGGCAAGCAACATTTTGACGGGGGGGGACTGTAATATTCCTAATTAGTGACAGCTAATTGGAATATTCGAATTTGTATAGTTTTTCCATCTATGGTTTGTAAATAAATAAAAAGTGAGTAAAGAGAGTCTAACTCACTTTAGTAGAATAAGACATCTGCCTAGTAGCACAATGTTGTGACTCAAAGGGGGTCAAGGGGGGCCTACGTGCACTCTAGAAGCTTCTTCACAGATAAGGATGAGGATGTGGAGGAGAGAGAGGCTACGATGGGTTTTCGAGGGAAACCAATGCTATAAAAGATGGAGGAGTCTCCTCATTTGGATCATTCTGGATTTGTTGATTTTGGAGTGAGACTTTGGTCATCTTTAGCATTCTGGCTATTTAACCTGTCTGCAGCACTAGTTAGTGCACCAAGTGTCTCCGTGCGGAGATCTCACCCTTAGCCCCGAGGGACTTCGAGTGACTGCTCGAGCAAGGTTTGTTTTCTTGCATTTTGTGAGTTGTTTCATTGTTTGGGTTTGTTTCGGAGTTAGAGCTGATAGATACTGCGCAGTCACTGGGAGAGAGGACGCATTCCATTGTGGAGGAGCTCCAGATTGGTGTTTTTGCAGGCAATTTTGCCAGGATTTCGAGCAGAGGGTCAGTCTTTGCCCGTCAGAGGTTTTTGGAGGATTTATGGTAGTATTTTAGATGTTTCTATCCAGCTACTGCACTGTACCTTGGAGGCCAGCGTAATTCACTGGGGAGGCAGTTTCTGGTGTTTTCGGGGGTTGGCCATTCTTGGAGTGGTTCTTGGATCTTGTCCAGGTTGCCGAGGAGAGGAGATTTTCTGATTTTCATCTCATTCCGGCAAGGGGATCAGCCCCTAGTTTTCTGTCCATTCCAACAGTAGCAGCTACACAGCAGTTTCCAGCAGCTAGGACACAATTCTTAGAGCAGCCATTTCTGGTATTCTCTGAGAGTGTTTTCTCACTTGCCTTGTGCAAGATTAGCCTATTGTACTCCATTACATTTCTCAGATTAATAAAATGGCTCGGCATGTCTTCTATATGTTTTCTGGATGAGTTGTAGTTGCCGTTGTTGTCGTGGTTGCCGTATACTCTTTCTATTGTATGTATATTATTGTTTTTGAGCATTCTAGTTCTATACCACTTGGTGTGTTATCTTTCACTCTTAGACAGAGTTTGGAAAGGGCCAGGTAGCCTCCGGATCTCGTCCTCTTTAGAGGTGACATATCCAGTAAATGCCCTCCCAGTCTATCTCTGGTTGGAGTTTGCTTGTGTTTTAGAGATATCCCTGAAACGGGATATTACAAAATTCTTGCACTACAAGAATATCCTCCATTATTGGAGCCTTTTCCTTGGAATCTGTGACGGTAACAAAACTGAAATTTGGCCCCTAAGGAGAGCTCGTCTCTTCTCGTAGCTCTGTCAGCATTTCTCTGCTAAAACCCCGTTCTCCCCCTCCACGTGGTCTTCCCCAACTTCTTTGGTTTTATTTATAAAATTAAGGGAATTTGATAAATAAACATAATCGAAAACCTTTGAAAATTAAAATATATCTCTCGGGCTTATATTCTGCCAATAAACCTTATAACCAAGGTTTAACCCTTCTAAATTTATATAAATACCCAATGTTTTTTTTTAAACAAATTACTTATAATGGACCTTTGGTTTCGGCCCCACATATATAATCGATGGCCAATCAAATGCTTGCACCGTACCTTGGTTATCCTTTGTGCATCTTCCGAATGCGACCACCATGCGATGGCTTCCCTCCAGATTGACGACGTTCAACGATATCGCGCGGCCTCCCTGGTCGAACGTTAATTCTCTATGGCGCGCAATGAGAGCGGTTTTTGCGGTCCCACCGGGTGCTACGTGTCGAGCACTGAATGGAATCGCTCCGAATTTAGGAATACCGCTTATTCCACAAAAGCGGTGCGATATGGGCAATCCGGCTTTGTAAATCCACTCGCGGTTTCGGAACAGTGATCAACCAAAGGTTAAGTCAAGTTATGCTATCCTCCGTATTCACTAACCCAGGTCTAGCCTCGGGTCAGGATTCCAATTGATAGCAAAAAAAAATTATCTCTTTATTTAGCGGGATTTCTACTGTCATTAACCAGAGTTCAACGACCATGGCTTTACACACAGACTTCGTCCGGGTTTGGAATTCAATTCAACAGGGTTTGTTCAAATAATCCAAGAGAAATAGTAGACAGGGGGATGCGAAGACTGTACAACAGTTCCATTCAGAAATTATATACGCACAGGGTTCAATCGCCTCACAGTTAAACAAATTTCCTCACAAATACCAATTCAAGACAGTTTGATAATCAACAGAACTAAAATTCATTCAACTGGAAGCAATTGCTTAACACAGAAATTTTATTGCAGAAATCTCTCTTCTCTTCCTCATTCTTCTCTTCAATACATCCGAGGGATACAATTTACATACATTACAATGTGTCTCTTCGGTTCCTCTGTGAGGACCATTTAGTAAATGAAAAGTCTAATTACAATTATTCAACTAACTGAAACATGACAGATGGATCGAATCTAACTATTCCACTTATACAAATCTAACTAATCTAAATGAAACATTCAGCTGAGGTATTGACACCTAGCTGTTACAATTCAATGATTTTGAACCCTCCTATCCACAACATGTGGAAAAAACCTCCTACATTGCTGGCTAGTGTCTAATGCCCCTACATCAGACTCCCGAGGGAAATTTTCTTCATGGGCTCTTGTCCATGAGCTCTTCCACTGATATGCCTATCTTTTGCAACATTCCTTCAGTCATCCAAGTGGCATATTCCTCTGGCTTGTCCTTCCATTTGATTAATTACTGAAAGTACTCTCATCCTATGGTCTTCCTGAACTCTCTTTTGTCCAATATCTTCTCTGGTTGCAATGGTTGTGCTGGAGGTAGCTGCTATTTCCACTCAATCTATTCCTTGTCTATTGATCTTTCTTCTTCACCCTCATTCTCATACTTATACAAATCTGCAACATTAAAAATTGGGGATATTCCAACATCAGGTGGCAATTCAATCTCATAAGCATTTGCAGAAAAATTTCTAAGTATCTTGCATGGCCCAATATTTTTGAACTTCAGTTTATTATACTGCTTCTTTGGGAATCTCTCCTTTCTCAAGTGTGCCAAAACCAAATCTCCTACTTCAAAATGGACTTCTTTTCTGCTCAAGTCTGCTCTGCCTTTGTATTTTATGTTGCTGCCTTGTAGTTGTTGTTTCACTTGTTCATGTATGGCCTGGATCTCTGAAGCAAATTCCTCACCAGCTACGCTCCTTAGCTCTGCCCTTCCCAGGTTTCTTAACTCTGATATTCCTCTGGGGTGCATTCCATAGATAATATGGAATGGACTCTGCCCTATTCTTCTGTTTGGTGAGTCATTATATGCATACTCTGCCTGGGGAAAAATATGGTCCCACTGCTTGGGATGCTCTCCTGCAAGACTTCTCAACAAATTTCCCAGACTCCTATTCACTACCTCAATTTGTCCATTAGTCTGAGGATGATAAGCTAAGCTGAAACTCAGTTTGGTACCAAGTTTCTTCCACAATGTCCTCCAAAAATGACCCACAAATATGGTGTCTCTGTCTGAAACAATACTCTTGGGCAACCCATGCAATCTACCAACTTCTTTGAAAAACAAGTTAGCAACATGGGTGGCATCACTAGTTTTATAACATGGAATAAAATGTGCCATTTTAGAGAATCAGTCAACCACAAAAAATATTGCATCATTCCCTCTCTGAGTCTTGGGCAATCCTAGAACAAAATCCATACTCACCATGTCCCAAGGCCTGTTTGGAATAGGCAAGGGAGTGTACAATCCTGCATTCTGGCTCCTTCCTTTGGCATATTGACAGATTTTGCAATTCTTCACAAACTTGTCCACTTCTGCTCTCATCTTGGGCCAGTAATAAAAGTGACTCAGCTTCTCATAAGTTTTATCAGTACCAAAGTGTCCAGCAAGTCCACCAGTGTGCGTCTCCTTGACCAAATTTTCTCTCATGGAACATTTTGGTACACACAGTTGGTTTCTCCTGAATAGTAAGTCTTCCTGCAAGAAATAATCTAGCCATTGGCTTCTATCTATTAGAACAGGATTACAACATGCCTCAAATGCTTCCTTAAAATATGAATCTGTTTTGTACAATTCTTTGAGAAAATCAAATCCTACAACTTCAAAATTAGTTTCTTGAACAAGCATGTGCCTCCTACTCAAAGCATCAACTACTTTATTTTCTTGGCCACTTATGTGTTTCAAAACAAAGTTAAAACCTTGGAGATACTCAACCCATTTGGCATGCTTCTGATTCAACTTGGGCTGTTGTACAATATACTACAAAGCATGATTATCAGAATATAATACAAATTCTTTGGACATCAAATAATGTCTCCACTTTTTCAATGCCTGAACAATTGCATAGAATTCCTTCTCATAAGAGGAATACTTTCTTCTGGTGTCATTTATCTTCTCACTGAAATAGGCTACAGGCCTATCATCCCGACTCAACACAGCTCCAATGGTCTCTCCATTGGCATCACACTTCACTTGAAATGGTTTATTAAAATCAGGCAGAATCAAAACAGGCTTTTCAATTATCTTTTGCTTCAACAGTTTAAAGTTTCTTTCTGCTTCAGTAGTCCACTTAAATGGATGTTTGCTCTTCTTTATTGTCTCAATGATGGGTGCATTAATCTTACTGAAGTTTCTTATAAAATTTCTTTAAAAACTGGCAAGTCTGTGGAAACTTCTTACCTCAAAAACATTCCTGGGTGAAGGCCACCCCACAATTGCCTTAACCTTTTCTGGGTCCATCTTCAATCCTTCTGCAGAAACAAAAAAACCCAAATACACCAACTCTTCCTTCATGAATGAGCATTTCTTTAAGTTTATCAGCAGTTTCTCCTGGTGCAGCTTCTTCAAGACATAATTAAGATGCCTTAAATGTTCTTCTTTAGTTTTGCTGAAAACTAATATATCATCTAGATACACTATCACAAATTTACCAATGAATTATTTCAACACTTCATTCATAAGTCTCATAAAAGTTCTAGGTGCATTTGACAACCCAAAAGGCATTACCATCCATTCATACAGTCCTTCATTCGTTTTAAAGGCAGTTTTCCACTCATCACCCTCTCTTATTCTAATCTGATGATATCCACTTTTCAAATCTATCTTTGAAAAATATTTAGCACCACTCAAATAGTCCATCAAATCCTCAACTCTGGGCAAAGGGAATCTGTACCTGATTGTGATCTTATTGATTGCTCTGGAATCAGTACACATCCTCCAGCCTCCATCTTTCTTTGGGCTCAATACTGCTGGTACTGCACATGGACTCAAACTTTCTCTAATCAGTCCTTTGTCCACCAATTCCTGTACTTGTCTCCTGATTTCTTAATTTTCTTTGGGAGTCATTATGTAGGTTGCCTTATTTGGCAAATTTGAACCAGGGATAAAATCTATATGATGGCTGATATTTCGCACAAGTGGCAGCTCATCAGGTAAATCATCCACAACAATGTCACAGTAATCATCTAACATCTCTTGTATCTCTACTGGTAAATCAGAAATCTTTGTGGAAGTAAGAACTACTTTAGGTTTGCAAACTAAAGCAAAGCTTACCTCTTCTTCTTCTATCTGCTGCAGATATTCCTTCCCGCTCAACAACAAGGTCTTTGGATCAATCACTCTGCTGGATGGCTCTCCTTCTTCCATGGGTATCAATGTATGATGTACCCCATCCTTGAAGAACTTGTAAGTGTTCTTCTTGCCATCATGCACTGCTGCTCTGTCAAACTGCCAAGGTCTACCCAGAAGTATATGACACACATCCATGGGCATTACATCACACAAGACCTTATCTTTGTATTTTCCCATTTGCAGCTCTATCTCACACTATTCTTTTACAACCAGCTAGTGCCCTTTATGCAGCCAGGACACCCTGTAGGGAGTTGGATGCTCCCTTGTCTTCAAATTCAACTTCTTTATCACCTCAGTGGAAACCAGATTTTCTGTGCTGCCACTATCAATGACTAGCTGGCAGCATTTCCCTTCGACTTTGCATATGCTCCTAAACAAAGTCTTCCTTTGTGCAGGCTCAGTGACCTCTTTGGTTTGCTTCAACATGACCTTGTCAACCGCCAAGGACTCTCCCCTTTCTGTTAGAATTTCTTCTTCAATTTATAACTCTTCTCCAGCTTGGGCAACAACAGCATTTCTTGGACCAGCACCCACATTCTCTGGACACTCATAGTGCTTATGTCCCACCTGTTGACATCTATAGCACCTCAACTCTCTACCTCTGCCTCTGTCTCTGCCTCCTCTTCCTTTTCCTTTGTAAGAAACCCTTATTCTCCTTGCATCATCCTCTGTAGATGCATTCTGAGGTGAGCTACTATTAGCTCCATCCCTAGGTGTAGTAGGATTTCCTCTACCACCCTGACTTCCCTTTCCACGGAAAGTACCTATCTTCTTGGCAGACTGTTTCCTCAGGAGTTTCTCCTCTGCTTTCAAGGCCATCTGGTAGGCCTCTTCCACTGTCTTAGGAGACAGAAGAACAATCCCATCTTGGATCTCTAGCTTGAGACCATTCACATATCTGGCAGTCTTCTCTGGTGTGTCTTGGAATTTCCCAACTCTTATGCTTACTCTGTAGAATTCTTCTGTGTATTCTTTTACTGTCAGCAACCTCTGTCTCAGGTTCTACATTTTCCTAAAAAATGTCAGCTGATAATCACTAGGCAAGAATTTACCTTTTAATTTAGCCATCATTCTGGTCCAGCTCTTGATAGGTTGCTTGCCAACTCTGCTCCTTTCTGCCTGCACTCCATCCCACCAAATTGCAGCATGTCCTTTCATCTTTGTCACTAGAAACTTGACCTTTTTATCTTCTCTAATTTCTTCATAGTCGAAGCACTTGTTCATTTCATTTATCCAGTCCACCAGCTCCTCCGGATTCAACCCTCCTGCAAAATTGGATACTTCAATCTTGGTTTTAACTACAGAACCCATAACAGTTCTGAGGAGCCTCAAGTCAGGAGGAATCTCAACATTTTCTTCCGCTTCTTCTATTTCAGGTTCACTGATGTCTTCAGGATCTCCGGACTGTCTTCGCTCCATGGCATCCATTCAGGTCTCAAACATCTGCAAAATCTCCAACACTTCTGTGTTGGCAATAGGTCTCCTTCTGCCAGCACCTCTACCAACTCGGATTGCCATGTCATTTCTTTGCAAAAACAACTTAAAAACAACAGCTCTGATACCACAAATGACGGAAACAAAACTGAAAGTCGGCCCCTAAGGAGAGTTGGTCTCTTCTCGTAGCTCTGTCAGCATTTCTCTGCTAAAACCCCGTTCTCCCCCTCCACATGGTCTTCCCCAACTTCTTTGGTTTTATTTATCAAATTCGAGGAATTTGATAAATAAACATAATCAAAAACCTTCGAAAATTAAAATATATCTCCTGGGCTTATATTTCGCCTCTAAACCTTAGAACCAAGGTTTAACCCTTCGAACTTTATATAAATACCCAACGATTTTTTTTAAACAAATGACTTATAATGGACCTTTGGTTTCAGCCCCACATATATAATCGATGGCCAATCAAATGCTTGCACCGTACCTTGGTTATCCTTCGTGCATCTTCCGAATGTGACCACCGTCCGATGGCTTCCCTCCAGATCGACGACGTTCAACGATATCACGCGGCCTCCCTGGTCGAATGTTAATGCGCGATGGCGTGCAATGAGAGTGATTTTCACGGTCCCACCCGATGCTACGTGTCGAGCACTCAATGGAATCGCTCTGAATTTAGGAATACCACTTATTCCGCAAAAGCGGTGCGATATGGGCAATTCGGCTTCGTAAATCCACTCACGGTTTCGGAACAGTGATCAACCAAAGGTTAAATCGGGTTATGCTATCCTCTATATTCCCTAACCCAGGTCTAGCCTTGGGTCAGGATTCCAATTGACAGCAAAAAAATTTATCTCTTTATTTAGCGGGATTTCTACTATCATTAACCAGAGTTCAACGACCACGGCTTTACACACAGACTTCGTTCGGGGTTGGGATTTAATTCAACAGGGTTTGTTCGGATAATCTAAGAGAAACAGTAGACAGAGGGATGCAGAGACTGTACAACAGTTCCATTCAGAAATTATATACACACAGGGTTCAATCGCCTCACAGTTAAACAAATTTCCTCACAAATACCAATTCAAGACAGTTTGATAATCAACAGAACTGAAATTCATTCAACCGGAAGAAATTGCTTAACACATAAATTTTATTGCAGAAATCTCTCTTCTCTTCCTCGTTCTTCTCTTCAATACATCCGAGGGATACAATTTATATACATTACAATGTCTCTCTTCGGTTCCTCTGTGAGGACCATTTAGTAAATCAAAAGTCTAATTACAATTATTCAACTAACTGAAACATGACAGATGGATCGAATCTAACTATTCGACTTCTACAAATCTAACTAATCTAAATGAAACAGTCAGCTGAGGTATTGACACCTAGTTGTTACAATTCAATGATTTTGAACCCTCCTAGCCACAACATGTGGATAAAACCTCCTACATTGCTGGCTAGTGTCTAATGTCCCTGCATCAATCTGCATATCCTACTTGAATTGCGTACAACTGACATCCTTTTCTGATACACTTGCCCATTTGGGATGTTGTTATTGGGCATAGTTGTACAGGATTTTTAATTCCTTGAATTTATTTACGCGTGCCATCTTGCATTCTGAAATAAATTATCTTTTCTTTGCAGTCCACTAGGGTCCAGTGTCTTTCCAGCCAGTCCATTCCCAATAACACATCATATGACCCCAATGGTAGAACATTTAAGTCTGCTTGTAATTGTTGTTCTACCACTTCCCGTATACAATTAGGAATTTTTGCAGCTACCTTGCATTTTGCCCCGGTAGCTAATTGAACTAATCATGAGTTCTTAAATTTCTTTTCTTTTAATTTCCATAATTCCACTATTTTAGGACTTACATATCTTAAACTTGCTCCAGGATCTATTAAAATCGAAACAGGTTTAGTTAGTATAGTACCTTCCAATTCAATCATTGTGGGTTTAAAATCAGCCTGTCAGTCCTCTAAGGCTGCATTTATACGAGGTATGTTACGCGCCACATCCCCTACCATAGATGCCTCCTGCAGATTTGCTACAGTTTCACTTTTATTTCGTTGGGGATAGTTTTTGTAGTCATGAGCTTCCCCACAGCCCCAACACTTTAGGAGAGGTTTAAAATTCTGCCCCTGATCTGGTTTGCTTGATGCTTCTATGGGTTTTTCCTCTGCTGGCCACTTAGTCCTTTGATGATTTTTACCAAAATTCTTACTAATAGTGTTCCGGGATGAGCCTTTAAAGTTGCTACTTTTACCACTTTTGAAAGTGGAGTGATTTTTCTGATTTTTCTTTGGCTGCCAGCTTTTCCCACCATCACCCTTGGCCTTATTCTGCTGATAGCACATTCGTGCTTTACGGGTAGCTTCATCCATAGTCTGGGGGTTAAAAAATTCTATACGTTCTCTCATGTGAGCAGGTAAACTTCTCAAAAACCTCTACACCTTGGCTTTTTCTTCTCGGAGATAAGGAACATAGCGTAACAGGGAAGTAAATTTTGTGACATAGTCGTCCATGGTCATTTGGCCCAATTGAAGATCATGGAATTCCTTGGCTTTGTCATCATAAAATATTTCTGTCAAGTACTTGTCCTTAAAGTACTGTTGAAACAGTTCCCATGTAATATCTCGCTCATCAATGTTGCAAACATTCTTCACCTCTTCCCACCACAGGGTGGCTTTCTCTCGCAACTGGTATATAGCCAATCTGGCCTTCAGATTGCTGCTATATTCATACACCTGGAAATACTTATTTATATTGATTAACCAGGCTTCAGCTGCCTCTTTTGCCTCACCATCAAACGTTGGTGGCTTAATTTTACAAAATTCCCCCTGTAGTTCTACTTTCTGCCTTTTGAGATCTTGCTGGTTGGAAAAATTGCCCGACTCTGCCTCATTATAATTGCTATTTTTTCTCTTCTGGGAGGGACTCCTCTCAGTCCTGCCAGTAGTGTTGTTCCTGGTTTGCTGCTCTTCCTGCTCTGTTAATAATTCTTTTTCAGCTCTAGGGTTTCCCATCTCCTAATTTTGTTTATCAGACAAACTTTTCAGAATCTTTTCTTGATCCTCTAGCAACCTCTCAGTATCCTTCCGGACCCTTATCATTTCTTCTTGTAGTTGTTGTACTGTATTTAGTAAAAATGCAGTTTGATGCTGCTGTTCTTCCAGCAATCGACTCGTCTTTTGGTGCAGTTCCACAGTTAATTGAACCCACATTTCTGGATTCATAACCATTGGAATTTGGGGTTCCTCGGGTTGTCACTGAGACACTATGACTTCCCTCATTTCACTCGCTTCCTCTCAGTGCACTAACGACATACACAACTTCACTGTTAGCAGACCCTTAAATTTCCAGTGTAGCAACCGGTTCTGATACCACTTGTCACATTCAACAACCAAAATTTATGCACATAAAAAAAAAATTCCATAATCTCACTACATCCGTACACCAATACCTCCATCGTCTCACAAATTGGATATAATATAGTGTACTTCACAAACAAAATGATATACCTGTCCCATAAATTTGCATTGACAACATTATTATGGTTTAACTTTATGGATGACAAATCCTATGCTCGGCCTTGGCTTTTATGTATACGTTTTATATATATACATATTACATACAAGGCATAAGAATATAATCATTCCACCGATTATTTATGTAGTACTTAATTCTGGGAGTTAATCTACATTCAAGTCTATTGGTCTGGTCACTGATGTACACTTATTAACCTGATTTGTTCACGAATTGTCTTAAATGTCAAACTGTAACTCCGGTATAGTTTTGACACTTGGCATAGAAATTCGTTCAATCGAGGCGTAGTTGTCAATTCTCTTGGTGTGTTTGTACATATCAATTTATTATGGAGACAGCTGTAGTTCACTCCTCAGTTTTCACGGGGATTACGAGGAAAAGTGAACTGGAGTCTTTTGCCAGTTCATTGGCTTTGCAGCTACTGATCTCCTCCATGGCGCGTGAGCAGGTCACAACCCTTTGTTGTTTTCTTCGTCATGCTATTGGATTTAAGGATGAGCTTCCTCCATTCGGTAACCCCTCTCTACCTCGACTTAGTTTCCACTGTTATGTGTCAAATTCTTCTTTGTTTTCCTGAGTTCTGTCTCTCATATAGAGTTTTGTTAGCAGTGATCTTTGGCTTCTTTCTGCTTACGGAGTTTTTTTAACCTCTTCGACAATCTCGGTAATTTCATGAGGAAAGGTACTCATTCACTCGTTTTATTTCGGTACAGGTCTTTCTGTTTACTTCTAGATGCAAGGTTTATGATTTCGAGTTCATATTTTACTCACCCATACGCCATTTCTTTTGCAAATCTGGGTCTGTCGAGATGAAACCCTATAGGTAAACCCTTATACACTACCAGATAGATTGGTTTTTACCCCCAAGCGTTACCTGTCATGAATTTCATTTTTGCTATCTTTAATAGGGTTTGCTTTCCTTTTTCTTGCAGGTTAGTGGGTTCTCTCTCAAACCCTTCCTCCAGCTTTTCTTGGCACAAACCCTTGTCACGGATGAACCTGTCTCTCTCTCTCATAGGTACACAGTAGCGTAACGAGAATTTTGGTAGCCTTCTGTCCAGGTTATTCAAGGGAGATATCGGGGTTTTTCATACCATCCGGCTTAGGTTTTATAGAATCTTTGTATCAAGAAGATTATTATATAATGGACAAGGGTTTCCAATACCATGTTTAAACAGTTTCTGTTAATATTTGCAATGTTTATGGATAGTAACAGTTAAACTGGCCTATTTAATTATGGCCGAGGCTTTGAAAGTCTGTTTGGCCATTGTTTATATAGAACCCTGGAACTATGTTGCCCTGTTGATCTATTTACATTTTATGTGAAATTCTGTAGAGTTTTCTTTCTCAAGTCGCCTTGTTTCTACATGTAATTTATCACAAATTAGTTGTATAGCACTGCTATTTTTTTGTTTGAACAGTAAGCTCGTCGCAATTTCATCTGTTGCCACATGCTAACAGCCTTGGCAAGGATTATAGTTGAATGTGTGTTGCGTTTACTGCTATAAATTCATATCATGTACAAGTTGTGCTCGACATATTTCGAAGGTTCCTCTGTTCTTGTTTTTGTTTCCTCCTGAAAATTTCATGATTACGTTCAGTACTTATAACAATGTAACTCACCACTTCTGCCAATGATCGTTCTGTACCTAGAGATTTGCTCTCGCTGTGCATGTTTCTCGCAAAGTTATTTTCTAGGTATTTTGTGAAAGGGTTTTCCATTTCCTATCTCAGAGTAGTGTATTACAGTCTTTCACTCACTGTCAATCATACGACTTACTCTATTCTAACTTAAATTTCTTGGCGGTGACCGGTCCATCGTGAAACAAAAGACCGTGTATAGTTTTTTGTATTATTTTCCTGAGGAGCAAAGGAGCTGGGTAGGGTTTAGGCCCAAACTCTACACCTCAAGCTCTAGCCTTCCTCGCTATATTTTCTATAGGAGTGGCATACAAAGATTATGATGTTAATGTTTTTTACTACACGGATTCTTCTCTATGTATATTTAACGTTCCATTATTTGCCTTCTACTGGGTATCGTTTTTTTTTATAGTAACATCTGCTCAGACAGTGAGTTCTTGATTCTGATCAACTGATACTATTTATTCCAGTAGAAGCATAAAGATTCTAGCTATAATTTCTTTTCTTTTTTTAAACGAAAAAACACTTTGCAGAATCTATACCCTGAACCTTATAACTTGGTTAAAAAGAAATGTAATAACAAGGTCTATGCCTCCTCTTCGCAGAGTACTAATTTCCACTAATTACACATAATAAATTCTTTTATACAAAAAAAAATGCATACCAGACCCTAAACAGATTTTTGATAACCAAACTCTCCATAGAAACAAAGTTTATCTAATCAAACATTAATAGTCTATTGACTTCATTCAAAACTGTGATTCTTTATAGACAAGTTCTACATACTTATCTGGAAAAAAAAAAAAAAAATGAAAAATGAAAAAAAAGAAGAAGAAGAAGAAGAAGAACATTAATTCTTCAAACTGTGGTCCTCCCAACCATCAAGGGAGGCTATGATGTCCTCCTCTTGCCCCCTAGCTCCAAAATTCCAGTCAGTGCCACGGTTTAACAGTGGAAATTCCTTTTGAATTCCAAAATGTAGTTCTAATGATTTTGGTGTAAAAACACTCTTTATACCCAAAAACAAGAAGATTTTGAAATTTATTTTAAGACTACGAATGGTATTCTACATCGCCTTATATTCATTTTAATGAAATATGGCATGTAAGTTTCCACAATATTTAATTTAAAATGATTCTCAATGGGCTAAAAGTAGACTCATTATAAAATCATTCAAGCTTTATCTAACTCTGCATTTATTGTATTTATTATTTATCTAACTCTGTATTTATTGTATTTATTATGGGTGAGAACTATTAAATTTCTACAATTAAATTCTACACTTTAAAATAAACTTTTAATGGTTTATTTATATAGTTATTTTTTTTTATCAGTTAGTATTATTTAAATGTTTAGTATAATTATTTATATTTTTTTCATTTTTATTTTATCTTAATAAATATATAAAATTTCAATTTTAATGTTAAAAAAAACACCCTTACAGATCATACTAAATTATACTACTATTTTGTTAAAATATCAAATTTTATTATTCGAATTCTTAGTAAAATGCCAAAAAGATGACATAGATTTCTTCGGAAGGAGAGTTTCTATTTGCTTTCACATTGAAAGAGTCGTATATCTGTGTGGGCAGGGAGTATAACAGTTCAGAGAATATATGATTTATTTTACTTAGCACGAACCATTTTGTTGTGATAGGATGATACGGAAATAATGTTCACAATGAGCATACGGTGGTGGCGGTGGACGTTCAGGAATAATAGAGTTGATTTTAAAGACCCAGAAAATATATATATCTATATCTATCTATATATATATTTAATTTTAGTAAGATAAAAATTGTTTATGCTATAGATTTCTTTTTTACTTGGCTCTTGTATTAGGTTTTTTTAGCTCCCAGCTGCTAGACAAACTCTTTTCTGAATAGAGACAAATTTTTAGCTAAATAGATTATCCCAAGAACTGTTGCAAATACCTACATAATTTTCCCTGCTGTCTTTGAAGGCTTGGCATTTTAAAATGAAATGTTTTTCTGTTTGCACTTTTCCTGAAGAGAAAAAAATACATACTCTTTCCTACTACATTTCTTTTGGCCTTTTCCATAATAATTTTAGATCTCCAAGAAATATGGGCCTCTATGTACATTTTTTGATGATGAAAATGAGTGGGATTAAACTTTTTTGATGATGAAAATGAGTGGGGTTAAACTCTTCAATGTAGTACTTTTTTTCCCTCCTTAACTCTTTGTGCCAAGTAAGTTTGTGAAACTTATCCATAACAAAAGTTTTTACCTCTTTACTGTTTGTAGGACACATGCACAAGCAAATACCTCATTTACTAAACTATTTGTTATTTTGCAGTATCCAATAATTCTTTCTTTTGCACAAACACAACTTTAGACCATATACTTTGTAGACCATCTATTTTTTTTATTTGTTCAATTTTTTTCAAATACCTTATAAAAATAGTAAAAATAGTAATATGATATTAGAGACAGCTGTTTTGAATATTAAATTCAGTTCAGTGGAGTTAGTAAAGAAAAACTTATTCAATTATTAGTTGAATATGAAAGATTGGATCTTGAGTGAGTCGAGAAAAACTTATTTAATTATTAGTTGAATATGAAAGATCGGATCTTGATGACTGCGTTCTGGAACAAATAATTGAGCCATTAACAATGTAATCCAACATTATAAATTGAGATGTGGTGTAGGATTCTCTGGAGTTAGTAGAGAAAAACTTATTCAATTATTAGTTGAATATGAAAGATTGGATCTTGAGTGAGTCGAGAAAAGCTTATTTACTTATTAGTTGAATATGAAAGATCGGATCTTGATGACTGCGTTCTGGAACAAATAATTGAGCCATTAACAATGTAATCCGACATTATAAATTGAGATGTGGTGTAGGATTCTCTCTGCTGTGTTGTGTTTGAATTCCGAGGAGCGACTGAGTGACTGACTGAGTGTATTCAGAATGTCGGGGGAGAATGGTAAGGTGAGCGTGGAGGATGTTGCAGAGTTCTACGATCAGTTCTCGGCTGCGTGGGAGCAGGATCGTGGAGAGCACTCAAACGTCGGCTTTTACGACGTCCCCTCCGCGCCTGACAATCTTCTCGATGACAAAGCGGCCGCTGTCAGAATGGTGGAAGAGGCTCTTAAATTTGCGGCCATTTCTGGTTAGAAATAGCCATCACAATAGAAATAATGCCCCATGATGGTGATAGTGATAGATTGTTTGATGATAGTGATGGATTGTTTATGATAGTTAAGGATACCCATTTTACAATGATAGTGATAGTTAGATTGTTTGTTTTTTGGGGTGGGTAATTAATGGATTTGTATTTAGTGCTAGTTAGTTGGGTTGGCCTACTCCTTGAAAGAACCACTTGGGAGTTATTACAATTTTATTTTCAAGCTGATTAGTTTTATAATCTACATATGTTATAACTAAACTAGTGACATTTTTATGGTAGAGTTGTATATTTTATATTTTTTTTTGAATTTTTTGTTTCAAATTTGGTAAAAAAATTTGAGGTTTAATTTTAATTTGTGTTGTTTAAATTGTTTTTTATTACATATAAGAATTTAGCACTTTGAAAAAAAAATTAAAGAACTTGTATTGTGCAGAGTTTATCTATTAAAATTGTCATTTCAATAAATTTCTATTTAATTTTAAATAAATTAGATAAAAAAAAAAAATCTAAAATTTTACTGGTTGTGTTAAAGATGAAGAATCGAAATGGCCAAAGCGTGTGCTGGACGTGGGGTGTGGAATAGGAGGGAGTTCGAGGTATTTGAGTAGAAAGTATGGAGCACATGTTCAGGGCATCACCATCAGCGAATGGCAGGTTGAAAGGGCCAATTACCTTACTGCTGTCGAAGGTCTCAGCGATAAGGTATATGATAATTTCCAACTAAAGGTTAACCTAAGTGCTGTCGAAGGTCTCAGCGATAAGGTATATGATAAAGTAAGTTAGAATTTGGGAATATTTTAGAATTTTAAAGTGAAAAATATTTTTCAACATGGTCATTAATTCATCATAAAAGTCGAGGTAAATTATCATTATTGTGATTACAATATTTTCATTTTTGTAGACTGAAACTGGATTTTGATTTGCCAACGTTTACACAGGTTTCTTTTCAACTGGCTAACGCATTAGACCAGCCTTTCCCAGATGGGCAATGGAGAGTGGAGAGCACATGCCGGATAAAGAAAAGGTGAGCTAAGATTGCTTCTTTTGTGTGGGGTAAGTTGACATGAGTCTGAGTTTAAACACATAATTTCGAGTATATAATGTTTTACATATTATGCAATTCCAGAAATAGAAAGTGATGTCTATGTCTCGATTTATTTAACAGTTTATGCAAGAGCTGGCGCGAGTAGCGGCTCCTGGTGGTTTGATAATAATGACGACCTGCTGCCACAGAGACCTCTTGAAAGGGGAGACCTCTCTGCAGCCTGCTGAGCAGGTATATGAATAACCAACTGTGAATGAGGGCACTAATGCAACTCTTTTCAGTTTAGTTTAATCACGTAAATTGTTACAATGCCACTTAGGGTGAAGTGTTTTTTAGTTTAGTTATAAGATTATTTAAAGTGAAGAGTCAGTTTTTTAGTTAGTTATAATTTATTAATTAAATTTATATAATAAATAAATATTTTTTTAGATTAATCACATCATTAGAATTTGATAAACTTTTTGAACCAACTAATAAATACATATAAATATGAAATTACATTATAGAACCTCTGCTTGCAATGGATACAAAACTATTAAAAAAATCTGCAACAATTTAGGAAGGCTGGGAATCATTGAACGTGCATGTATATCGAGCTGCATAAAATTTTCCATTTCAGTGAGAGGCATGTTTAAGTGTTGCATTCTGACATCACAAATTCTGAATTGACATCAGGAGCTCTTGGACAACATTGGTCGCGCATGTTGCCTTCCTGCTTGGTGTTCCACTGCTGACTATGTGAGGATGGCTCAAGCTTTGTCACTACAGGTGAAGTCATAGTTTTGCTGTGAAACAAATCAAGTAAGACAATTGACAATAAAATATAGTGCAGTTTGTACAGTTCTGATTAATTGAAGCTTTTTCCAGCAGAATATCAAAACCGCAGACTGGTCTGCAAATGCAGGTCCTTTTTTTCCAAATAATCAAAAGAAGAATTCAGTTCCATAAAGATCTCATTTTGACGTTCACTGATATACTTACTCAATAATTTAAATTTGGATTACTTTTCTTCTTATTAGATTGCCCTGAATTTCACACTTGACTATCGTTCAGTGATTTGGTTTGCCTTTTTGGACAGCATTCAAGGCTACGAAAAGTGCAGCTAATATTCGTCTATGGCTCGACGGTTTCAAACAGGAACTAGTAAAATATGTTGTTATCACTGCTGAGAAGCCTGCATGAAACACTTGCAAACTAGAACTATGGAGTTATTATTGCTTGGTAATGTGTGTGTAGCACCCCAAGTTGCTATGCTTTTTAATTTGACATTTGAACAAATTCAAAGAAGAAGTGGACTTCGATGGAGAAACAATGTGTGGATTTATTTAAATATTTTTTTTTATAAAAATAAATGAAATAGTTATATGTGATTGGAGATCCTAAACATTGATCCATGAGGATATGGATAAAGTTCGACTTTCCCAAAACTTTTCAGAAAACCTTGAAAGAAATCTTACTAAATTAGATTGGGAGAGAAAAATCTAATTTCCCCAATGAAGAAGAAAGTAATTGGGAAGAGGAAGAAAAGATGGAAAAACGAAAAAGATAGCTTTAAAGTACCTCACCGAAGGAAGCATGGGTAAAAACAGGAAGAAAGCATCATGGAATTTCTGGATGCAGAAATTAGAAATAGGCTTGGGAAAGCACTGCTTAAATAAGTTGTTCGAGGATAGACAAAGGGTTGTCTATCGTTGGAAGCAAAAAGGGTTTCGAGGGTGAGTTAAGGAAATATAACTCTACAGTTTGGAGGACTTATCATATAAACTCTGGTATGCACACTGGAAAAAGTTATTTCAAAATCTTATGGTGTTACTTATCTATAGAGATATTCTTGTTTTTAACTATCTAGAATTAAATTATGAGATGCTGAGTTATTAAGTATCCCATACATTTAACATATTTTGGTAGGTAGAATTTCTGCAATCTATATGGTTGTATGGGAGAAATATGGGGAGACCCATCTGCGAGAATGTCTAAACCTGCAATGAGTTTAAATCTGGAGATTAGTGTCTCGCCCAAAAGTTTAATTTCAGTGTCGGAAAAGAAAATGCTAGTACTAATTGGGTTACTATTTTATACATCTCTGCCTGAAAAAAAATTAATGCATAAGTCGAACAAAAATCAAACATATGGACATCAATAATCTAATTAAAATATTATAATTCTGTCATAGCTAATATGGAATCAGTACCGCATTTAATAAACGAAGTATAGGATATATCAGTTAGTAAATAAAACCAGAACTGTACTAGTAAATAAAATAGAAAATATACAAGATAATTATGAACAGTCGGAAAATCATCATGTATGCTAGATATATCATATAGATATTACCAATTTATACATTTTAGTTATGAAATCAACACTCTGTTCCTACCTAGCATCTTTTTGAATTATTAAAGAAAAGGAAGAAAGGAAAGATATACTAAACATATAGAACAGTATATGATAAAAGTTAGGATGCTGCGAAATTATGCATGGATATAGAATCATTCATCTAACAAAAACCAATTTCCTTATTGTCGAAAAAGGAAGAAGAGTGGATGTATCAAGGTATAAAATATATGCTTATACATATATATTACTACTCGTACATATAAATTTTCATTCTATCCATGTATGAAGCAATGTAAAGTAAACCATTTCACCATATTCATATCAGAATATAAAACTGTATTGCAGAAACTGAAACTCATATCCTGGATCATAAAAATATACAATTTTTTTTTAGAATTTGGTGATTACTCCCTAATATTGGTGAGAGGTTTTAAAAGAAATATATGATTATTCGATGTTGTTAGGAGATAAAATTATTCCTAAAAACATTTCAGGAAATTTTAGGTAGACACAAATTAAAGCTACCAGTGTTCTGAAATGTGAACAAAATGGTGCAAAAAATTTATATACAGTTCGGTTGGATGATGGTAACTCCAACCCTGAAGAAAACTATTACACAAGTTCTCAACTTAAAATTTTTAAATCCATTGCTAGAATAAGGAAATATTAAAAACGAGACTCCGGCATCTTGGGTGGTGGGTCAAGACATTCGTAGGTATAATTATACTGACCTGTGTCAAAAGCTAGAGTCTGTCAATAAGGGTTTGACGAGATATGAATGAGTTCTACAAATACCAAGATAGAATCGGGAGTAGATATACCTGCATATCATATGAGAACCGGGTCAATGGGGTTACAAAATCTCACAGGATAAATGATATAATGAATTCAAATAAGTGTGAAGATACCTTCATGAATACACTTCTCACGATAAAGTCTGCTACAGATCGAGAAAGGAAGATTTAGGAAAAATCGTAAGTTTCCCTTAGAAAATTGAAGATTCATGGTGAAAATGAATAAAGTTGAAAGGTAAGTCTCGATAAAAACAAAGTAATAGCTGAAGAATACAGTCGTACCTGGTAAAAACAAAAATGGATGTCCTCCTTTCATACTTTGAACAGTGGTCAAGTACATTTGACTTGAATGCTTCCTATTCTAACCAGTGGTAATCCAATCCTCTAATCCAACCAGAGGAAAGTAGGATATGAAGCAAAAAAAAAAAAAAAAAATTAGAAATTGAAAGCAAAGTACAATAATGGGAAACAATTTGCATCTATTTCAGAGATCATAATAGTATAAGTTCTACTAAGATACTGATAGCAAAATCCCCGACTATTCACACTTCAATCTAGTATACAAGCGATTTGTTTCTCCACAATAATAAAGTAAGAAAGCACCCAAAATACTACATTCAGAGATATACAACTTCCAAAATGCAATTCTGAAATAAGGAAATCGTGAAAATTGAATTGAAAACGAAAAAATCCCCAAATCCAAATCATTCACCAATCCCAAGAAAAGAAATTTGATATTTTAAATTAAATCTGTCACTGGACAATAGAAATAAAATCACAGTGATGAGGGATTTTAATCATTAAATAGCTATATAATGAGGAGAGACATAGACGTTACCAGTAACTGTGAACACGGTCAAGAAATTGATTTCATGAAAGATGGTGAACTTTGTCACACCTCTAATTTTCACACCAAAAAAAAATTTCATAATGTTGTTTTTATTCATCATATGCTGTTGTAATTCAATCCCCTACTCCTACTTTTTACCTTATGTTATTTGCATTTCAAAGGGGAACATATTTTTCATGTCTTAGACCTCTACATAGTCTCACCTACTCTTGTGATTTTCACCTTGATATTAATGGTCAATTATTTCATTTATCGAATTATTGAATATAACAATAAACTCTATGGCACGTATAATCAAACATAAACTAAATGATCCTTAGATCAACCGCAAGTTCGACCTTTCGACACCATAGTCACGATTTCTCCGCTATGAGTTTTGGTAACGCCTTGAGGGAAATAATCTTGTGTTTATTTTTTGTGTTTTATATAAGTCGACATAGGGTTGGGAATTGTTTCCCCCTACATTTGGCATTACACCCATATGCGTTGGTTGACATGACCCTTATCACGTTACTTAGATTCTCAAATCAACTTCAGATATTGAAATATGACGTTTCATCGAAATGTGTAGGGTCAAATTGGATTGTAGTTTCTCTGTGCAACGCCGCGTGATCGCTTGCATCCACGTCAGGCTTCACAGTAGATAACTGGGTATTGAATAGTGGTGTAATTCGCCACACCACTTCGCTTCAGGGTCTGGTGAATCCACGTCGAGGTGTTAGCTCGACTCCCGGGATGCACAGTACCCATGCCAATAAATTACAGGACATATCGACTTTAAGTTCAGATTTATACTCCATAAATGCGATATGATGGTCTTAATTTACCACTTCTACTCTTGATCCGTGGCTTGGCCTCCACGATGCAGCCAAATGGACGATTGTGATCATCCCTGGTTAGGGTTAAGGTGGTTAACGAATAGTTATATAAGTCTTCAGGGTATAGCTGAGTCGGGTTTTTGCATTTTGCAATTCGTGGTGCACCTCTGCGTTGCAGACTTCTACATTCAGCCGAGGGTTTGGGCGTCTCTATTGCAGAGAACCATGGCGCTTCAGCCTCATCCATAAGATCTCAGGTAAACACCTCAGCGTGCAATTTAATTCTTTTGTTTTATTGAATGTTTAAATGATTTCAAGAGGTGGTTGCAACTCTGGTCACACGCTGGCTCTGAGTATTCGTTCCATTTTTTTTTGTAAGGGAAAGGCCTCTTGGTTCAGGATATACGAGTCATACTCTCAGCGCTAAGTGTGATCGAATTTCTCTTTCAGGGTTAGCATCAACCCTACTCTTGCGGTTTAATAGGATGATACTCATACGTTTTTATGCCTCTGGTGTAGTGGCTTCGCATTCCATCGAACAGACGCCTACCCTATCGTGGATTTTCATGAGGTAATTTCTTGAGCTTCTTGCCTCTATTTTAAATTGCGACTTCCTCCTTATTCCGAAGATATGGCGTGTTAATTCATCTCTGTATACAAATTTGTTTTCAGGACTCTACGCATCTGGACCCTGCGTTCCACAGGTATGGTTTTAGCCGCATTATGAGTTCGTTCTTCACTTATTTCCCTACGTGATTACAAGTTGACTAATTCCCTTTCATTTTGATTGCATTTGTCATTGCAGGTAAACGAATGGTTACGACAAGTTTGTAAACTCCGCACGTAATAATTTCAATCGTTAGGGTTACTAACGTGGACCTCTTGGCCCTCTAGGTCGGTATTCTTGTGGGATTTATTTCCCTTCTCCTGTTGCGTCGTTCTCATGGGCGTCGAAATAGGATATCGACCCCATATACAGTTGCGCAGAAGGGCGCTTGTTTAGATTTATTCTGTTGAAGTAGGGCTGCACGTTTAATACTCCAGCCTGATAGGCTCCTTGTATATATTTTGATGTTTTTGGACAATTATGTACTTCCTATTGTCTTAGGATTGAATTTTTATATATTCTACCACAATTTTAAATGAACAGAGACTGAATATACTTTCATACCATGGCATTTGGCTTTGTTAAATTTGCTCGTCTGAACTTATTTTGTGTTCTGGGAATGCTACTGACCTTCCAGATTTCTTAATGGCATACATCAGAATTTACATGTGGTTATATATGATGTTTATCTACTCCTCTAATGTGTTTGGTTCACTCCTTTCTATGTAGAGTCTATACTTGGGTAATTATAGTGTAATTACAGTTGCCTCTGCTCCTGGTTTCACTGAACTGGTTTTATCCCTGACTGTCCAGACATATGAACAGCTAGCTGAATATTTATGAGACCAGTCCTGTTTATCAATAGATGATTAATATGTATGAAAGTCTATAATTTATAATTTCTCCTTTTTCAAAGGTATGCAAGCATAAAGCTATTCTCCAGTTTCTTCTCATTTTTCTTTTTGTACTTAGTTACAGCTAGTATCTACCTGTATGTCTGATGGTAGCTGAATTCTGAAGAGTTGGTAATGGGATTTATACTCTTTTCACCCTTCTCATAGTCAAGGGAATATTGATTAAATAAATTCTACTGTGCAATATGTTGTAATTTATTTACCTATTACTCCTATGCTTCCCCACTGCTTTCTCATAATTTCGATAGTCTATGTATTCTTTCTCAGTAATATACTATTAGCATAAATCCATGAAACCATGGTCTGGTCTTTTCCCTATTTGTTTGTTTGTGCATCTCTACTACTTTCCTCCACTAGAATAATGGAGTATTTTGCTGAACTTGATGTTAGGTTATTGAGTCTATCCCTCTGTTCCTCATACACAGTAAAAGATGTAAATAATATCCCACTATTATTCTAGTGTACTATATTAATTTTCTGAGCTCTCTATAATAGCAGAAATAAAATTTAGTCTTGGAAACAGAAGCAGATTAAATACAATTCCACAGTGTCTCCTGAAAGAACAAAGTTTCCTCAGATTTAGACCCACCCTGGGTTTAAACATTCTGTGGAATTCTACTTTACAGGATGTTCCTCTACAACTATACAGAGTGATCAGGTTATTACCTGGTGATTTCATTCTGTTAAATGTAGACTAAAAATATGAACTAACTTAGAAATAATTTTTGGTTTTTATTTTTATTTTTATATGTAGCCAATTCATACTATAACCAACAATAAGACAAATTTTCTCAGAGACACACCACTTGTGCAGTAGACCAACCTCCCAACCGTAGAGTTCTATTTCTCTCCCAGAACTCACCCCCGAGCTGAGATCACCTCCTATAGCAGATTAACCTCTAATCTGTACAAGAGCAGCTTATTTAAGCTATTGTTCCCCAAAGCATGTTTCTAATTCTGCGTCCAGAATCTCAGGATATTTTTCTTCTTGTTTGCCTAGGCTTCCCAGTTAGGGATTTTTTTAAAGTTGTTTTATGCTTTTCCTCAGCTTTTCCAGCTTTTTTTACCTCTTCCCAACTACTTTCCTCCTCATTGGGGAAATTCAGATTTTTCCTCAAAAATCTAAATTTAAAACTTACTATCTTTCAAGGATTTTTTTGAAATATTGTGGGGAACTATTTGCCTCATCCATCCTCAGATTTAGCAAGTGATCTCATCATCTCATTTTTGGTCAATTTGCACCACAATAATTTATTCATTTCCTCAATTAAATGTTTAATTACATTCACCAAATAACTTTCCTTTGGGGTCCACTCCCCTTAGGGTATAAAGTTCAAGCATCTAACTTTAAAATGCAATCACATGAAATGGGGGTGTTACATATTCCTCCTCTGAAAATAAACACCGTCCTCGGTGTTATTATTCAACTACTAGAGTTTACTTTGCAAATAAAAATGGATATTTTTCCATCATTTCAGTCTCTCGTTCCCAGGTAGCTTCTTCAGCAGTAAAGTGCTTCCACTGCACCTTTACTCTGGCTACTGTTCTGCTTCTCAATTCAATTTCTTCTCGCTCCAATATTTGAAGCGGTTCTGGCAGAAACTCCCCTTCTGGTTCCACCTGTACAACATTCCAATCAACTATGTGAGAAGCATCATGCACATATATTTTTAGCAAAGAAACATGAAATACATCATGAACTCTAACATGGGGTGGTAAGGCCAGCTTGTAGGCCACTGGTCCCACCCTTTCTAATATTTCAAAGGGACCACAATATCGAGGGGACAATTTTGCACAACTCCCAGCATAAAGGGTGCTCTTTTTGGGCTTAATACGCAAATATACATGTTCCCCAACTTTAAATTCTCTATGCACTCTTTTCTTATCTTCATATCTTTTCTGGCGATCTTGTGCTGTCTTAATGTTCTTTTGTATTTGTTTGACAATTCCTTCCATTTCTTGTAAAGCATCGGGTCCCAACATCAGTTTGTCCTCTGGCTGACTCCAGCTCAAAGGAGTACGACACTTCCTACCATACAGTGCCTCAAACGGACTCATTTTAATAGAAGATTGATAGCTGTTATTGTAGGCAAATTCAGCTAAATGTAAGAAATCTTCCCATTTTGAGGGTCTATCCATCACATACATTCTCAGCATGTCCTCCAAAATTTGATTTGTTCTTTCCGTTTGACCATCAGTCTGAGGGTGGTAGGGGGTGCTAAAATTCAATTTAGTGCCCATTCCTCCAAATAACCCCTTCCAAAAGGCTGCTGTAAACTTAGCATCCCTATCAGACACAATTACCTTAGGAACTCCATGGAGCCTTACTATCTCCTTCAGGAATACATTCACCACTTGAGTTGTTCCAAAGGTAGATTTCACTGGTATAAAGTGAGCAGCTTTGGTTAAAGTGTCTACCACTACCATTACAGAATCATGCTGGTATTTGGTTTTGGGTAATCCTGTAATGAAGTCCATGGAAACAGTGTCCCACTTCCATTCTGCAATGGGCAAAGGGTTCAGAAGGCCGGCAGGATGCTGATGTTCCACCTTAACTAATTGACATTCCATGCATCTACTTAAATATTCTGCTACCTCTCTCTTCATTCCTGGCCAGAACAACTTCTTTTTCAGGGTTGTTAACATTTTCTGATACCCTGGGTGTCCTGCATAAGGTTGTTTGTGATACTCATCCAAAATTTCTCTTTTTAAAGACTCCACATTGGGAATATACAATCTGTTCTTATAACAAATCAGCCCTTTTTGGTTTTGGGAAAAATCAGTTTTCTCCTTTTTCTGTAATTTTACCAGGAGTGTTTCATAATTTGGGTCCTGATTTGCTGCCTCCTTCACCAATTCTTCTATATCTATCTGAGCACTACTTCCAATATTATTGATATGCTGACAAGCATTTCTGCTCAATGCATCAGCAACTTTATTCTCCTTTCCTCTAATATGTTTTATATCCATGTCAAAGTCACTTAAAAAGGACAACCATCTGGCTTGTCTGGCATTTAATTCAGTTTGAGAAAAGAAATATTTGAGACTAATATGATCAGTCATCAGTGTAAATCTTTTTCCAAGAAGGTAGTGCCGCCACATTTTGAAAGTATGAATAACAGCTGCAAATTCTAAATCATAGACACTATAATTTTGTTCATGTATTTTCAGTTTCCTGGATTCGTAGGCAATCACAGAATTTTCCTACTACAGAACTCCTCCCAACCCTTCTCCGCATGCATCCGTACATACCACAAATTCCTTATCAGGATCTGCAATATTCAGTATAGGGGCTGTGATAAGTTTCAGCTTTAATTGGTCAAAACTGTTTTGACATTTTTCAGTCCATACAAACTTGACACCTTTCCTTTGTAAGGAAGTGATGGGACGTGCTATGGCAGAAAATCTCTCTACAAACCTGCGATAATAGCCGGCAATCCCCATGAATGATTTAACTGCTGAAACATCAGAGGGTACTAGCCATTCTCTTATAGCCTTTATATTTTCCGGATCAACTGCAAGACCTTGTTCAGAAATAATATGACCCAAGTATTGGATCTTGTCCTTATAGAACTCACATTTGCTAAATTTAGCGTATAGCTGATTTTCCTTTAGAGTTTGCAGCACTATCCAGCTCCTCTCACCTGATCAAAAAGATCATCAATTCTAGGCAAAGGATATCTATTTCTAATGGTCAACTTATTTAGTTGCCTATAATCGATGCACATCCTGAAAGTTCCATCTTTCTTTTTCACGAACAGCACTGGTGCTCCCCAAGGAGACACACTTGGTCCAATATATCCTTTGTCTAGCAGTTCCTGCAGTTGCATCTTCAATTCTATAAGTTCAGGAGGACTCATTCGATAAGGTGCTCGTGAAACAGGTGTTGCTCCTGGCACCAGATCGATTGAGAAGTCAATCTCTCTTTTGGGGGGAAGATGAGAGATTTCCTTTGGAAAAACTTCCTTGAATTCTCTTATTACTGGTACAATATCTAGTAATTCTTCTTCAGTTTTCTGTTCTGTCTCTTCCACATGCACTGCATAAACCTGATATCCCTTCCTAGCTGTTCTTTTCAATTGTAAGGCTGAAATTTGTCTGACAGAAATTGGTTTTGGTTTCCCTTTGAGAATGAAAGGTTTCCCCTCCTCATCTACACAGTGCAAGGTCTTATCCCAGCAATTCATCAAAGCTTTCTTCTTTTCCAGCCAGTCCATTCCTATCAATAAATCATATGACCCTAATGGTATAATGTTCAAATTCACTTCTGTTCTAAACTCATTTAATTGGATTTCTGTTCTGGGCAGTTTATGGGTTACCTTTCTTTTTGTTCCAGTGGCCAGCTGTACCAACCATGACTATTGAAATTTTTCAGTTTTAAGTTACATTTTTCTACAATTTTGGGACTAATGTAACTCAAAGAAGCACCTGGATCAATCAGAACAGAAACAGGTAGGTCAGAAATCTTACCCTCCATTTCCACCATGGTTGCTTGATGTTCTGCTTGCCGATTTTCCAGGGCTGCACTGATAGATGGTATGTTTCTGGCTATATCATTAACTGTTGTCACTTCTCGATCCCTCATGAGCATATGAACATTTCTATGGGGGAAATCCCTCAAAAGATGGGGTTCTCCACAGCCCCAACATTTCAAGGGCTCCCTCATTCTAACTGTTCCCTCCTTTTTACTGTCTCCATCTATTGGTTTCGATGCCACTTGAGACTGTGCAGTTTGACTTTCTTTGGGTTTACTAAACCTTTTCCGCTGATGATCTCTGCCAAAATTTTTCAGATAGGCAGGTTTCTGTTTTCTTCCTTTGAATTCATTCTTACTTACCCAACTTTTCCCTTGATCAGTTTTTCCTTTAAACTGTTGATAACACAATCTAGCTTTTCTAACAGCTTCGTCCATTGTTTTTGGGTTGTCAAATTCAATTTTCTCTTTGTATACCATAGGCAAACAATTCAGAAACCTCTGTACCTTTGCCTTTTCTTCCCTTATGTAAGGTACATATCTTAATAGATTGGTAAATTTAGTGACAAACTCATCGATAGTGAGCTGTCCCAATCTAAGCTCATGAAATTCTTTTGCTTTGTCATCATAGTACCGTTCATTCAAGTAGCGATTCTTGAATTTTGCCTGGAAATCTTCCCAAGTAACTGTCTTTTCGTCTATGGCATGCACCATCTTTGCCTCCTCCCACCATAAGGTAGCCTTACCTTGTAGCTGGTAGACAACTAATCTGGCCTTCAGATTGCTTTCATATTCATAAACCTGGAAATACTTAATCATATTCAGCAACCAGGCTTCTGCATCCTCCTCCTTTTCTCCATCATAGGAGGGAGGTTTGATTTTTAGGAATTCCCCTTGTAATTCCCTTTTATGCTTATTCTGATGTCGAATAGCATATTCCTCATCAGATTCATCAGTTTTCATCTTCCCAGAACCTTCGCCTTCGTGGTTGTTCCGTGAGGTTAATTCTCTGATGAGCCTTTCCTGCTCCTCACTGGATAATGACAATCTGTCATTCTGGCTTTTTATCTCAGCCAATTCTTGTTGCAAATTCTGCAACATAGCCATCATGGCCGCATTGGGATCTGGCTCACCCTGCAGATCCACATAAATTCCACCACCTTCTTCCATTCTATCACCTCACTGTACACTACATAGCACAGGTCGGTGAACAGAAAAAAAAAACAAAACAACAAAACAGAACTTTTGCTACAGCAATAAATTTACTCAGCGAGTACACAGCAATCCTGAGCACAAAGTCACCAGCCCAGTTTTAGAACTTGGGCTCTGATACCATTTGTCACACCTCTAATTTTCACACCAAAAAAAAATTTCATAATGCTGCTTTTATTCATCATATGCTGTTGTAATTCAATCCCCTACTCCTACTTTTTACCTTATGTTATTTGCATTTCAAAGGCGAACATATTTTTCATGTCTTAGACCTCTACATAGTCTCGCCTACTCTTGCGATTTTCACCTTGATATTAATGGTCAATTATTTCATTTATCGAATTATTGAATATAACAATAAACTCTATGGCACGTATAACCAAAAATAAACTAAATGATCCTTAGATCAACCGCAAGTTCAACCTTTCGACACCATAGTCACGATTTCTCCGCTATGAGTTTTGGTAACGCCTTGAGGGAAATAATCTTGTGTTTATTTTTTGTGTTTTATATAAGTCGACATAGGGTTGGGAATTGTTTCCCCCTACGTTTGGCATTACACCCATATGCGCTGGTTGACATGACCCTTATCACGTTACTTAGATTCTCAAATCAACTTCAGATATTGAAATATGACGTGTCATCGAAATGTGTAGGGTCAAATTGGATTGTAGTTTCTCTGTGCAACACCGCGTGATCGCTTGCATCCACGTCAGGCTTCACAGTAGATAACTGGGTATTGAATAGTGGTGTAATTCGCCACACCACTTCGCTTCAGGGTCTGGTGAATCCACGTCCAGGTGTTAGCTCGACTCCCGGGATGCACAGTACCCATGCCAATAAATTACAAGACATATCGACTTTAAGTTCAGATTTATACTCCATAAATGCGATACGATGGTCTTAATTTACCACTTCTACTCTTGATCCGTGGCTTGGCCTCCACGATGCAACCAAATGGATGATTGTGATCATCCCTGGTTAGGGTTAAGGCGGTTAACGAATAGTTATATAAATCTTCAGGGTATAGCTGAGTCGGGTTTTTGCATTTTGCAATTCGTGGTGCACCTCTGCGTTGCAGACTTCTACATTCAGCTGAGGGTTTGGGCGTCTCTATTGCAGAGAAGAATGGTGCTTCAGCCTCATCCATAAGATCTCAGGTAAACACCTCAGCGTGCAATTTAATTCTTTTTTTTTTTGAAAGTTTAAATGATTTCAAGAGGTGGTTGCAACTCTGGTCACACGCTGGCTCTGAGTATGCGTTCCATTTTTTTTTGTAAGGGAAAGGCCTCTTGGTTCAGGATATACGAGTCATACTCTCAGTGCTAAGTGTGATCGAATTTATCTTTCATGGTTAGCATCAACCCTACTCTTGCGGTTTAATAGGATGATACTCATACGTTTTTATGCCCCTGGTGTAGTGGCTCAGCACTCCATTGAACAGACGCCTACCCTATCGAGGATTTTCATGAGGTAATTTCTTGAACTTCTTGCCTCTATTTTAAATTGCGACTTCCTTCTTATGCCAAACATATGGCTTGTTAATTCATCTCTGTATAAAATTTTGTTTTCAGGACTCTACGCATCTGGACTCTGCATTCCACAGGTATGGTTTTAGCCGCATTATGAGTTCGTTCTTCACTTATTTCCCTACGTGATCACAAGTTGACTAATTCCATTTCATTTTGATTGTATTTGTCGTTGCAGGTAAACGAATGGTTACAACAATTTTTTAAACTCCGCACGTAATAATTTCAATTGTTAGGGTTACTAACGCGGACCTCGTGGCCCTCCAGGTCGGTATTCTTGTGGAATTTATTACTCTTCTCCTGTTGCGTCATTCTCATGGGCGTCGAAATAGGATATCGACCCCATATACAATTGCGCAGAAGGGAGCTTGTTTTAGATTTATTTTGTTTGAAGTAGGGCTGCACTTTTAATATTCCAGCCTGATAGGCTCCTTGTATATAATTTGACGTTTTTGGACCATTGTGGACTTCCTATGGTCTTAGGTTGAATTTTTATATATTCTACCACAATTTTAAATGAACAGAGACTGTATACTTAATGCATATACTTTCATACCATGGCTTTTGGCTTTGTTAAATTTGCTCGCCTGAACTTATTTTGTTTTCTGGAAATGCTACTCACTTTCCAGATTTCTTAATGGCATACATCAGAATTTACATGTGGTTATATATGATGTTTATCTACTCCTCTGATGTGTTTGGTTCACTCCTTTCTGTGTAGAGTCTATACTTGGGTAATTATAGTGTAATTACAGTTGCCTCTGCTCCTGGTTTCACTGAACTGGTTTTATACCAGACATATGAACAGCTAGCTAAATATTTATGAGACCAGTCCTGTTTATCAATAGATGATTAATATGTATGAAAGTCTATAATTTATAATTTCTCCTTTCTCAAAGGTATGCAAGCATAAAGCTATTCTCCAGTTTCTTCTCATTTTTCTTTTTGTACTTAGTTACAGCTAGTATCTACCTGTATGTCTGATGGTAGCTGAATTCTAAAGAGCTGGTAATGGGATTTATAATATTTTCACCCTTCTCATAGTCAAGGGAATATTGATTAAATAAATGCTACTGTGCAATATGTTGTAATTTATTTACCTCTTACTCCTATGCTTCCCCACTGCTTTCTCATAATTTTGATAGTCTATGTATTCTTTCTCAGTAATATACTATTAGCATAAATCCATGAAACCATGGTCTGGTCTTTTCCCTATTTGTTTGTTTGTGCATCTCTACTACTTTCCTGCACTAGAATAATGGAGTATTTTGCTGAACTTGATGTTAGGTTATTGAGTCTATCCCTCTATTCCTCATACACAGTAAAATATGTAAATAATATCCCACTATTATTCTAGTGTACTATATTAACTTTCTGAGCTCTCTATAATAGCAGAAATAAAATTTAGTCTTGGAAACAGAAGCAGATTAAATACAATTCCACAGTGTCTCCTGAAAGAACAAAGTTTCCTCAGATTTAGACCCACCCTGGGTTTAAACATTATGTGGAATTCTACTTTACAGGATGTTCCTCTAAAACTATACAGAGTGATCAGGTTATTACCTGGTGATTTCATTCTATTAAATGTAGACTAAAAATATGAACTAACTTAGAAATAACTTTTGGTTTTTTTTTTTTTTTTTTTTTTTTATATGTAGCCAATTCATACTATACCCAACAATAAGACAAATTTTCTCAGAGACATACCACTTGTGCAGTAGACCAACCTACCAACCTTAGAGTTCTTCTGTCTCCCAGAACTCACCCTAGAAATTTCGAGATCACCTCCTGCTTGATTAACCTCTAATCTGTACAAGAGCGACTTATTTAAGCTATTGTTCCCAAAGCATGTTTGAGTCTGCGTCCGGAATCTCGGGATGCTTTTTCTTCTGTTTGCCTAGGCTTCCCACTTAGGGATTCTTTAAAGATGTTTATGCTTTTCCTCGGCTTTTCAGCTTTTTACCTCTTCCCAACTACTTTCCTCATCATTGGGGGAAATTCGGATTTTTCCTCAAAAATCTAGATTTAAAACACTGCTTTCAAGAGGATTTTTTTGAAAGATTGTGGGGAAATATTTGCCTCATCCATCCTCAGATTTAGCAAGTGATCTCATCATCTCATTTTTGGTCAATTTGCACCACAATAATTTATTCATTTCCTCAATCAAATGTTTAATTACATTCACCAAATAACTTTCCTTTGGGGTCCACTCCCCTTAGGGTATAAAGTTCAAGCATCTAACTTTAAAATGCAATCACATGAAATGAGGGTGTTACAAACTTGTCCTTAATCTAGAATAAGTTGAAGATACAGGGAGCATCTCCGAGACCATAAAATTTAACTTGGCAAATGAAAGAAAACGGAATACATTAGATGCAGAAAATGTAATTGCCAGAGAAACCCTTTCTTCTCAGAAGTGTCAAAGGGAAGAAGCATAAATAAAAGTAAACGTTAAATACAACACGGGAGGAAAAACCTAATGAATCTGGACGTTACAAATGGAAACAGATCACACCGTTTCACGCAGATCACAAAGAAAACCTCGAAGAACTAGAGTTATACGACATCACGTGATTTCGCAGAAGGAAGTACTTAGAAGGTTGAAAATTTTAATCTATTTTACGCTTATAGTAATGACACTGGCGGTTCTGAGTTTTTCTCTTGGCTCGAGAAGACGCATTATGAGCTGAACTCCTCATCCAGTACAACAAATCTGAGCGAAATAAAGGTAAGAAATTAACATGCATTAAATTCTAGAATTGAATGATAGGGACGTGTAGGTGATAAATATTATGGTAAATGTCAAATGTTTAAACGAGACTATAGTTCTTAACCCATTAGTGTAATGTGGCATCATATGCCCTCATGAGTCATGGAAAAATAAGAAGTAACTTTTTGGGAGTTAAATATAAAGATTGTAATAAGGTGAGGGTTATATTTTAATATAGATACCGAATATATATATACAGATGGGTATATAATTAGTATGTGTAGTGTTAGGACCCTGTAATATACCTTTTTGTTCATACACTTTGCTATCATTCCATCATTTTCTAGTCCATATTTAAAGCCTATATTATCACTTTAATCCATTCTTCCAAAGGTATATAATGTTTCTTCTCTTTACTATATGTTTAACTTGTTTTACATGTAATTTTACATTACTTTCATACTTAGCCATTGATCGGAAATATATGGTTGCTAAAATAGTTTGAAGACTGCAGTTAATTCATCGTTGCTATCTAAAGACCATGTTGCTGAAACAGTTCAAACAGTACGCAAATCTCGTTGCTGAAACAACCCGTGATTTGCAATGTTGAAACATTATTTCAGGTATGGCAGCAACAAGAAAGGATAGTTAAGGGAGCTGTTACACTGGCCGCAACAACTGCACCTCGAAGCTAGCACCATCATAACCATTATAATAGCATCTTTGTTATGGAAGAACAGAATGTCCTATTCTAGCATAGAAAGATCAGATCAGGTTAAGAATAGGATTTGTATGATGTAATCAAATGTGTAATAGATGTCTTCTCTTTAAATAGAGGAGACATCAACATTAGAGAATATGACAGATTATGAGAGGTTTAGCTGAAAGGGAATTACAGAGAAAGAGCGTGAATCATTTTGTAATATGTTAAATTTAACAGATGAATAAAAGATCATTCTAAGAATTTCTTCTTAATTCCTTTTTCTCGGGAATCTTGTGAGAAGGAAAGGGCCCACATTCCTCACAAGATTCACCCATTAATTTCTGTGGTGTGTTAATTGTTATTTTCCTTTATGCCTTGTTAAAACTTTGTTTTGCTGAAATCATTTATGTATTATTGGAACTCTGTTATCTATTGTTGAAACTATGTTTCCATTGATTGCCCCATTGTTTTCATATAATTCATTACTAGGTAATTGTTGATTAATTCAATTTGTAATCTTTTTTACAGAATGAGTTTGTGAAATCGTGGTAGTCAGAAACAAGTTCTGAAGATTCATACTTGGGGAATAGGGTCTTTTTCTCTATTATAGCATAATTGGTCTTTTCTTCTGAAAATTGGTTTCTTTTCCTAGATTTTTTTATTCTTAAAGTAATCCAGGATTCTTCTGATAATTTTCTGCAATAGAAATATTTCTTTGCTGTAACTCAAAGTAGAAATTCAGTTTGTTTGAAGTAAGGTGTGATTAGTTTAATTTTTACTACAACCTTTCGTTGCTTTTGAGATTGAGCATATACAGTGTGTGATTGCCTTTGAAATAAATAGACTTCCCTGGGTTGACAATTTATGTAGCACTTGATTGTTTAGATTAATAAGCAATTAAAGTGACTAACATGTAGTTATTAGGACAATAGAATTTATAATAGGGTTAAGAGGTATATTAAAATTTTTGTCAAGGTATAAATAGGTAAGTAGAGATTAATGAAGGGAGTATAGTAGTCCAAAAATATGATATATCAATATTCATGTTGGAAATCTAATATCACCTTATGGGGATTAAATTAGAAAAGAAAGTATAAAAAAAAAAAATTGTATATTAGCAAATGTAGATAATGAAAATTAAGGAGTATGGGGACATCGTCAAACTATGACTATTACTTGGGAAAAATAAAAGTATAAAAATAAAAAGATTTTTTTTTTGAATTGTGGTACATTACAAATGGTATCAAAGCCTTAGTTGAAACACTCGGCAATCTATGTGCTCACATAGAAACTATATACTACTGTAAAATTTTATGAACTTTAAAGTTTACTAATGTTGTTATGTTGAATAGTGAACAGTGTTTAAAAGTACAGTTGCAAACCATGACTGAAGGGGACGAGTTGTATGTAGATCTAGGTGGTGGAGAAAACACGCCAGATCCAAATTCTCCATTGATGGCTATCTTCAATAGAATGCAACGAGATATGACACAGTTTAAAAGCCAAAATGACAGGCTATCTTTGGCCAGTGAGGAGCAATAAAAACTCATTAGAGAACTGACTTCACGAAACAACCAAGAAGGTGAAGGTTTAGAAAGGAAGAAAAAAGGAAGAGTCAACTCCTCAGATGATTCTGAGGAAGATGACGCCACTAGACAGAAGTCTAGAAAGAAGAAGGAATTACAGGGTAAATTCCAGAAAATAAAACGTCCCTCCTATGATGGAGAGAATGATGAAGATGTTGAGGCATTGCTTCTAAATATGATCAATTATTTTCAAGTTTATGAATACGAAAGTAACTTAAGAGCCAGATTGGATATTTATCAGCTACAAGGTAAGGTTACCTTATGGTGGGAGGAAACAAAAATGGTTCATGCCATTGATGAAAAAACAGTGACTTGGGAGGATTCTCAAGTCAAGTTCAAAAACCAATACTTGAACTAACGCTACTATGATGACAAGGAAAAAGAGTTTCATGAACTCAAATTGGGAAAGCTCACCATAGATGAGTTTGTCACCAAGTTCACAAATCTATTACGATATGTACCTTATATCCGAGAGGAGAAGGCAAAGGTACAAATATTTTTGAACTGTTTGCCTATTATTTACATGGAGAAAATAGAGTTCAATAATCCAAAAACAATGGATGAAGTTATGAGGAAAGCCAGATTATTCTACTAGCAATTTAGGGGTAAGCCGGAGCACGGAAAGAGTTGTAAAAAAAAATGTGAATTCAGTACAAAGAAACAGAAACCAGCTTATTTGAAAAAGTTTGGTAGGAACCACCAGAGAAAGAAATTTAGTAAAATGAGTGAAAATCAAACTGATCAATCTCAAACTGGTTCAAAACCAATGAATGGGAATAATAAGAACGAAGGAACTATTAAAATGCGGGAGACTTTGAAATGTTGGGATTGTGGAGAATCTCATTTACTGAGGGACTGGCCACATCAAAATATTCAGACAATGCAAGTATTGCGAGAGGACACTATAGTTAATGACGTAGCAAGGAACATCCCCACCATCAATGCAACCTTATAAAACTGGCAAGAAGAACATCAGTCTACTATGGTCGAGATGGAAGGTACGATTGTTGACCAATCTGTTACAGTTAATAGATCTGGGTGCATATTTGAGTTATATTAGTCCTCAAGTGGTAGAAAAATGTAAACTCAGAACAGAAAAGTTTCAACAGTCGTGGTTGGTCCAGCTAGCCACTGGTACAAAACACAAGGTAACTAATAAGTTACCTCAAATAGCCATGAAATTGAATGATTACCAAACATAAGTAAATTTAAATATTCTGCCATTAGGTTCCTATGATATACTAATAGGAATGGACTGGTTAGAAAAGCAGAAAGCCATGATGAATTTTTTGGACAAAACATTACACTACATTTATATAGAGGGAAAGTGAGTCATACATAAAGGGAAACCGAAACCCATTTATGTGAGGCAGATCTCAGCCCTTCAGTTAAAAAGAACTGCTAGAAAAGGGTATCAGATGTATGTTGTAAATGTTGAAGAATTAGAACAACAAACAAAGAAAAAATATTTAGAATCTTTACCAGTGATAAGAGAATTTAAAGAAGTATTTCTAGATGAAATTCCTCATCTTCCCCCCAAGAGAGAAATCGATTTTACAATTGATTTAGTGCCTGGGGCAACTCTAGCTTCTAGAGCCCCTTACCGAATGAGCCCCCCTGAGCTAATGGAGTTAAAAATGCAATTACAAGAATTGATGGACAAAGGTTACATTAGACCGAGTGTATCTCCTTGGGGAGCACGAGTGTTGTTTGTGAAAAAGGATGGTACCTTCCGAATGTGTATTGATTATCGTAAACTAAATAAGTTGGCTATCAAAAACAGGTATCCATTACCCCAGATAGATGAAATTTTTGATCAAGTTAGGGGAGCCTCAGTGTTTTCCAAGATTAATTTAAGGACTGGTTATCACCAGTTAATAATTAAGGATGAATATGTCAGCAAAACAAAATTTCGAACCTGGTATGGACACTATGAATTTGTAGTCCTACCATTCGGGTTGACAAATGCGATGCCACTTTTATGTGCTTAATGAATAGTGTCTTGAATAAATACTTAGATAAATTTGTACTAGTATTTATTGATGGCATTTTAATCTATTCAAAAAGTGAGGCGGAGCATAAAGGACACCTTAGAATCATGTTGCAAACTCTTAAGGAAACTGAGTTGTATGCCAAATTTAGTAAATGTGAGTTTTATAAAGATAAAATCCAATATTTGGGGCATATAATTTCAGAACAAGGATTGGCTTTTGACCTTCAGAAGATAAAGTCCCTTAGAGAATGGCTTGTACCTACTGATGTATCATCGGTAAGATCATTTATGGGGATTGCGAGGTACTAAAGAGGGTTTGTAGAAAGATTTTTTGCTTTAGCCTATCGCATAACTTCATTACAAAGGAAAGGTACAAAATTTGAATGGACAGAAAAATGCCAGAATAGCTTTGAACAATTAAAACTGAAACTTACTACAACACCTATTCTAAAGATTGCAGATCCTAACCAGGAGTTTGTAGTATGTACAGATGTGTGTGGAGAGGGATTAGGGGGAGTACTATTGCAATAAAATTTTGTTGTTGCTTATGAATCTAGGAAACTTAAGAAACATGAATATAATTACAGTGTGTATGATCTTGAGTTAGCTCATGTGATCCACTTTCTCAAGATGTGGCCAAACTACCTTCTAGGAAAGAAATTTATTCTGATGACAGATCACAGCAGTCTAAAGTATTTTTGCACTCAACCATATTTGAATGCTAGACAAGCTAGATGGTTGTCTTTTCTGAGTGAATTTGACATGGAAATAAAACATATGAAAGGGAAAGAAAACAAAATTGTTGATTCCTTAAGCAGAAATGCTTGCCGAAACATAAGTAACATTGGGAGTAGTGCCAATTTTGACTTAGAGGGATTGGTTAAAAGGTAGCAGATCAAGATCTAAGATATGAAAAACTGCAAACTCAATTGCTGAAAAAGGAAATGAAAGGATACACACAAAATCAGAAAGGACTGATATGTTATAGAGAGAGATTGTACATCCCCAATGTAGACTCTTTGAAAAAGGAAATTCTAGATGAATATCATAAACAACCTTATTTTGGACATCGTGGATATCAGAAACTACTCACAGTTTTGAAAAAGAAATTATTTTGGCCAGGAATAAAAAAGGATGTAGAAAACTACCTAGCAAGATGCATGGAATGTCAACTATTAAAAGTTTAACATCAGCATCCAGCTGGACTGCTAAATCCTTTACCAATTGCAGAATTGAAATGGGAAACTGTTTCTATGGACTTTATAACTGAGTTACCAAGAACCAAATATCACATGACTATGTGATGGTAGTAGTGGATACTTTGATGAAGGTTGCACATTTCATACCTGTTCAATCTACCTTTGGAGAAACCTAAGTGGCAAATGTGTTCATGAAAGAGATCGTAAGGCTACATGGGGTTACTAAAATGATTATTTCTGATAGAGACACCAAGTTACTGCAGCCTTTTGGAAGAGTCCATTTGGAGGCATGGGTACTAAATTTAACTTTAGTACTGCCTATCACCCTAAAAAATATGGTCAAACCGAGAGAACAAATCAAATTCTAGATGATATGTTAAGGATGTATGTGGTGGATAGGCCAACTAAATGGGAAGACTATTTACATTTAGTAGAATTTGCCTACAACAACAGCTATCAAAATTAACACTGTTACTGATGAAATAGGTAACCTAACCTCAAAACGGGAACTCTAGCCCAAAAAGTCTCAAAAAACATGAAAAAACACAAAAATAAAAAAGTGTGTCTTCCAGAACGTGCTTAGTTTTTTTTTAAGGTCAAATTTCAACATTTTATAAAATTATGCTAAAAACAAAATTGTTTGTTGAAAAAAGGATTGAAAAAACACCCTCAAAACAAAACTAGTTGATGCTCGAATAACAATAAAAAAAATTGTCATAATTTTGGCATTTTTAAAAATAGAAATAACATTTTTTAATTTTTAAAATTCAAACATTAAAAAAAACCTAAAATTTAAGAAAAAAATAAATTTAAAAAATAAAAAACAATTAAAAGCTTAAAATTTAAAAATATATGAAGATAAAAAAAAAAAAATAAAAATAAAATACAATGAAAATATTAAATTTAAAACAATATATATTAAAAAAAACAAATAAACTATAAAAAATAAATTAAATTTAAATTATAAAAAATAAAAAATATATATGAACTTAAATTAAAATATGTATATATATCAGATTTTATTAAATTAAAAAAAAAAAGTTAATATTAAAATAACAAATTAAATTTAAAAACAAAAATATTAAATTTTAATAAATAAATGAATAAACAAATAAATTTTGAAAGAAAAAATAAATTTTAAATATAAAAGAAAAAAGAAAAAAAAAACCATTGTTAAAAGAGAAATTTTATAAACTTTAAAAATCAATTAAAAATAGAAAATTGAAATATATATATATATATATATATATATATATATATATATATATATATATTAAAAAAATAAAAAAATAAAAAACAAATTAATTTAAAAAAATAAAGTTTAATTAAAAAAAATCTAATTTTAAATACACAATTTTAATTGAAATATAAAAATATAAAAATTTTATGTAATTAACAAAAAAAAATTAATAAAAAAGTAAAACATTTAAAAAACAATAGTGATCAAATGGGTAAAAAAAAAAACAAAAATTTTCGTTTGTAATTATATTGAAGCCTCAAGCGTAAAAACAACAATAAAGAAAAACTGCAAATTTTTTTTTTAATTAATTAGGCAAAAAAGGAAAACAAAATTTAATAAAATTGTTAACAAAAAAAAAAATATAAGAGTATAAAATTTAACAAAAAAAAAACCCATTAAAATTGAAAAAGAAAATAAAAATAAATAAATAAATAAATAATTTAAACAAAAAAATTAAAAAAATTAAAAAATAAAAATAAAAACAAAACAAATTTTATTTTAAATAAAAAAATTAAATTAAAAAAAAAATTAATTTTTTGAAATAATAAAAAAAAAAAATTAAAAAAAAATCAATGTGGTGGTGGTGGTGGGGGCGGCCGTGAGGCCGACTGGGCCGCCCCGGTGGCGGCCGGCGGCCCCGGCGCCCGGCGGCGGCGGGTTCTCCCGCGCGCGGCCCACTGGCAGGTGCGGGCGGGCGGGCGGCACCATGAAGCCATTCCAGGTTGGCCTCACGGCCGCCCCACCACCACCACCACATTTTTTTATTTTTTAAATTTTTATTGTTCCGTCATTCCACCTTTTTAATTTAATTTTTATTGAAAATAAAATTTGTTTTTTTTTTTTTTTTTTTTTTTATTATTATTTTTAAATTTTCTTTTTCAATTTTAATTGTTTTGTTTTTATTTTTAATTTTTTTTTTTTTGTTAATTTTAAAATTTGTATTTTTTTTTCTTATTATTATTATTTTTTTAATTTAAATTTTTAAATTTATTTATTTTTTAAATCTAAATTTTAATTTGTAATTTTAATTATTTTTAATATATATATATATATATATATATATATATATATATATATATATATATATATATATATATATGGTTTTTTCTAATAAGTTAGAAAAAAATGTTTTTGATGTCTTTTTTTTAAAATTTTTTTGGTCAATTTTTTTTTTTTTTCTTTAAACTATGTGTTTTTTTTTTTCAAATTTTGTCATTTTCTTTGATATAATTTTCAAATATTTTTGTTTTATTTATTTATTTTTGTTTAAATTTTTTATTTTTACGAGCTATTTTTGTTTTTTTTTACATTTTTATTGGTTTTTTTTATTGTTTTTATATTTTTTTTTTATCTAAGTTTTGTGTTTTATTACCAACATGAAAATCACCACTCTAAAAAAAAAAGGTCGATGCAGCATCAATACGTTTCAAAATTAGCATGAAAATCACTGCTCTAAAAAAAAAAGTTGACACTGCATTAATACATTTCAAAATTAGCATGAAAATCACTAACATTTTAAAACAAATATTCATACTTTATAAATAAAAATATTAGAGTGTCAAAAATGTGCACAAAAAAAAAATGGTGATTCTGCATCACCACTTTTCAAAATCGGGTGCTTTTTATGCTACCAAGAAAAAGTAGGTAACATTGTGGTTACCTATTTCATCGGTAACATTGTTAATTCCATAAAGATGAGTCTGTTTGAAGCACTCTATGGAAGAAAGTGGGACACTCCTTTAAGCTGGAGCCAACGTGAGGGCCGGACGCTTTGCAAGAAATGGAAAGAATTGTAAAAAAATTCAGAAAAACATCAAGACAGCCCAAGATCGATAGAAAAGTTATGCAGACAAGAAGAGAGTTCACTGAGAGTTTAGTGTGGGTGATCATCTATACCTATGGATTAAACCCAAGAAGAGCACTTTATACACTGGCAATTGTGCAAAATTGGCTCCTAGATATTGTGGATTGTTTGAAGTACTAGAAAATGTGGGACTAGTGGCTTATAAATTGGCCTTACCCATTCATATTAAGGTTCATGATGTGTTTCATGTCTCTTTGTTAAAAAATATGTACATGATTTGGCTCACGTTATTGATTGGAATGTGATTTAGGTGGAACCAGAAGGGGAATTCCTTCTAGAGCCACTTCAAATCTTGGAGCAGGAAGAAATTGAACTGTGGAATCAAACAGTAGCTAGAGTAAAAGTGCAATGGAAGCACTTTACTACTGAAGAAGCTAATTAGGAAAGAGAAACTGAGATGATGGAAGAATATCCATCACTGTTTTCACAGTGAACTGCTTAAGTTTATTTTGTCAACACCGAGGACGGTGTTTGTTTTTAGAGGGGGAATGTGTATCATCCCAAGTTCCTATGCTTTTAAATTTGACATTTGAACAAATCCAAAGGGGGAGTGGACCCCGATGGAGAAACAATGTGTGGATTTATTTAAATATTTTTTTTATAAAAATAAATGGAATAGTTATGTGTGCACTATGACTAGATTGAGATTGGAGATTCTAAACCTTCATCCATGAGGATATGGATAAGGTGGATATGGATAAGGTTAGACTTTCCCAAAACCTTTCAGAAAATCTTTAAAGGAATTTTACTAAATTAGATTGGGAGAGAAAAATCTAATTTCCCCAATGAAGAGGAAAGTAATTGGGAAGAGGAAGAAAATCTAGAAAAGCGAAAAAGATAGCTTTAAAGTACCTCACTGAGGGAAACCTATGAAAAAAAGGAAGAAAGCATCCTGGAGTTTCTGGACGTAGAAATTAGAAACAGACTTGGGAAAGCACTGCTTAAATAAGTTTTTCCAGGATAGACAAAGGGTTGTCTATCACTGGAAGCAAAAAGGGTCTCAGCTCGGGGGTGAGTTAAGGAGATAGAACTCTATGGTTGGGAGGACTAATCATATAAACGGGTATGCACACTGTAAACAGTTATTTCAAAATATTATGGTGTTACTTATGTGTAGAGATATTCTGGTTTTTAATTATCTAGAATTAAATTACGAGATGCTAAGTTATTAAGTATCCCATACATTTAACAGATTTTTGTAGGCATAATTTCTACAATCTGTATGGTTTTATGGGAGAAATATGGGGAGAAACATCTACCAAAATGTCTAAACCTGCAATGGGTTCAAATCTGAAGATTAGTGTCTCACCTGAAAGTTTAATTTTGGTGTAGGAAAAGAAAATGCTAGTACTAATTGAGTTACTATTTTATGCATCTCTGCCTGAAAAAAAAATTAATGCATAAGTCGAACAGAAATCAAACATATGGGCATCAATAATCTAATTAAAATATTATAATTCTATCATAACTAATATGGAATCAGTACCGCATTTAATAAACGAAGTATAGGATATATTAGTTAGTAAATACAACCAGAACTGTACTAGTAAATAAAATAGAAAATATACATGATAACTATGAACAGTCGGAAAATCATCATGTATGCTAGATATACCATATAGATATTACCGATTTATCCATTTTAGTTATGAAATTAGCACTCTGTTCCTACCTATCATCGTTTTTAATTATTAAAGAAAAGGAAGAAAGGAAAGATATACTAAACATATAGAACAATATATGATAAAAGTTAGGATGCTGCGAAATTATGCATAGATATAGAATCATTCATCTCACAAAAGCCAATTTTCTTATTGTCAAAAAAGGAAGAAGAGTGGATGTATCAACATATAAAATATATGCTTATAAATATATATTATTACTCACACGTATAAATTTTCATTCTGACCATGTATGAAGCAATGTAAAGTAAACCATTTCACCATATTCATATCAGAATATAAAGCTATATTGCATAAACTGAAACTGATATCCTGGATCATAAAAATATATAGAAGTTTTTTAGAATTTGGTAATTACTCCCTAATATTGGTGAGAGATTTTAAGAGAAAAATATGATTATTCGATGTTGTTAGGAGATAAAATTATTCCTAAAAAAATTTCAGGAAATTTTAGGTAGACACAAATTAAAGCTACCAGTGTTCTGAAATGTGAACAAAATAGTGAAAAAAATTTATATACAGTTCGGTTGGATGATAGTAACTCCAACCCTAAAGAAAAATATTATACAAGTTCTAAACTTAAAATTTTTAAATCCATTACTAGAATAAGGAAATATTAAAAACGAGACTGCAACATCTTGGCTGGTGGGTCAAGACGTTCGTAGGTATAATTATACCGATCTGTGTCAAAAGCTAGAATCTGTCAAAAAAGGTTTGATGAGATATGAATGAGTTCTAAAAATACCAAGATAGAACCAGAGAATAGATATACCTGCATATCATATGAGAACCGAGTCAATGGGGTTAAAAAATCTCACAAGATAAATGAAAATAAATACAGATAAATAATATAACAAACTCAAATAAGTGTGAAGATACCTTCATCAATACACTTCTCACAAGAAAGTCTCCTATAGATTGAGAAAGGAAGATTTAGGAAAAACTGTAAGTTTCCTTCAGAAAATTGAAGATTCATGGCGAAAATGAATAAAGTTAAAAGGTAAGCCTCGATGAAAATAAAGTAATAGCTGAAGAATACAGTCGTACTTGGTAAAAACAAAAATGGACGTCCTCCTTTCATACTTGGAACAGTGGTCAAGTACGTTTGACCTGAATGCTTCCTATTTTAACCAGTGGAAATCCAATCCTCTAATCCAACCAGAGGAAAGTAGGATATGAAGCAAAACAAATAAAACGAAGTTAGAAATTGAAAGGAAAGTAAAATAATGGGAAACGATTTGCATCTATTTCAGAGACCATAACAATATATGTTCTGCTAAGATATTCATAGCAAAAACCCTGACTATTCACACTTCAATCTAGTATAGAAGCGATTTGTTTCTCCACAATAATAAAGTAAGAAAGCACCCAGAATACTACATTCGTAGATATACAACTTCTAGAATGCAATTCTGAAATAAGGAAATCGTGAGAATTGAAATGAAAACGAAAAATCCCCAAATCCAAATCATTCACCAATGCCAGAAAAAGAAATTTGATATCTTAAATTAAATCTGTCACTGGACAGTAGAAATAAAGTCACAGTGATGAGGGATTTTAATCATTAAATAGTTGTATAACGAGGAGAGACATAGACGATACCTCTAACTATGAACACGGTCAAGAAATCGATTTCATGAAAGCTGGTGAAGTCATCCTCGATCTAGAATAAGTCAGAGATACAGGGAGCGTCTCTGAGACCTTCATAAAATTTAACTTGGCAAATGAAAGGAAACAAAATACATTGGGTGCAGAAAATGTAATTGCTAGAGAAACCCTTTATTCTCAGAAACATTGAAAGGAAGAAGCATAACTAAAATTAAATGCTAAATACAACTCGAGAGGAAAACCCTAATGAATCTGGACCTTAAAAATGGCAACATATCACACCATTTCACGCAGATCACAAAGAAAATCTTGAAGAACTAGAGTTATACAACATCACGTGATTTTGTAGAAGGAAGTACAGGGAAGGTTGAAAATTTTAATCTGTTGTACGCTTATAGTAATGACACTGGTGGTTCTGAGTTTTTCCCTTGGCTCAAGAAGACGCATTATGAGCTGGACTCCTCATCCAGTACAACAAATCTGAGCGGAAGAGAGGTAATAAATTAACATGCATTAAATTCCAAAAGTGAATGATAGGGACGTGTAGGTGATAAATATTATGGTAAATGTCAAATGTTTAAACAAAGCTATAGTTCTTAACCCATTAGTGTAATGTGGCATCATATGCCCCCATGAGTCGTGGAAAAATAAGAAGTAACTTTTTGAGAGTTAAATATAAAGATTACAATAAGGTGAGGGTTATATTTGAATATACATACCGAATATATATATACAGATGGTTATATAATTAGTGTGTAGTTATTAGGACAATAGAATTTATAATAGGGTTAAGAGGTATATTAAAATTTGTGTCAAGGTATAAATAAGTAAGTAGAGATTAATGAATAGAGTACAGTAGTTCAAAAATATGATATATCAATATTCATGTTGGAAATCTAATATCACCTTATGGGGATTAAATTATAAAAGAAAGTATAAAAAAAAAAATCGTATATTGGAAAATGTAGATAATAAAAATTAAGGAGTATGGGGACATCGTCAAACTGTGACTATTACTTGGGAAAAATAAAATTATAAAAATAGAAAAAAAAATTGTGAATTGTGGTACATTACAGTGTGAAACCAAAATAAAGTTATTCCAAATTTTTGATTTTATGGAAATCCTATGTTGAGAGTGGTAGAGGCAGAGTGATTTAAAACGTTATTAGTGGAAGTAATTGTACAACTTTATGCATGGTTTTAATTGCAGTTTTGGAAGTAGTTTTCCAAGTAATGCATGGTTTGATTTTTAATTTTGTTGATTCAGTAAGCAGAGTATCTGCATTTCAAGTTTATTTTGGGAGTAGTGGAAAGCCACACCTTTCCTATACAAAACATAATGTAAAATGTGAATATTGATTCAGAAGTTATTGTTATGTAAGAAAATTGGCTAAAGTGTGAGCATGTGTGATTTTAAGTGTGTTTCGAGTAGGGTAAAATGGATTTCCAAAATCAAATTTTATGTGTTTTGATTAATTAATATAGAAATTTTTTATTTTTTAAATATATTTTTGAATATATAAATAAATTTAACACTTTGTATTAGAAATACTAATTACTTCAAGAATAAAAAGAATAACTTATTCCATTAAACTTAAAAAATAGCATTGTCTATGATATTTGAAGAGACAACGCTTTTTTTTAATATAAATATGGATGGTCAGGACAAATTTAGAAATAATATGCACTAACGGAATTGCAACGTAGTTGTAACTATTAGTTGTTAACTGTTCATATTTTTTTCTTTGGTGAATCCAGTGTTGCGAAGACATGAATAATCTATTTCTATATGTGACAAGATCAATGTCCATTGCGAATCTTATTTCTGTTTAAGGGATGTTCATTTTCTAATATAGTCTCTACAAAATTGTGTTGTAGAGGATATGGTCATTTGTTATTATCTAAAAGTTTGTTTTTTAGAATTATTAGAGTATAAATATTGATTTAGTTTAAGAATAATTGCACAAACTTGCTAAGTTGAGAAACAAAAATAATTATAATTGAGAATTAAATTTGATTCATCAATATTAGTGTTAAAATCAATATATAAAAGCAACTGAGTTGAGCTTAGTTGTACTTACAGTAACTATGGATAGTTAAAGGTAACTAAAGATAACTGTGCTTTATGCTCTACTAATGCGCATATGCACCACATGCAAGCACTAGTGTTAACTAACTAAGTCAAGTGCACATTGCATGTAAGCACTCGGGTTAACTAGCTAAAAACAAGTCCACATCGCATGCAATATCTAGAGTTCAACTAAAGCTAATTAAGGCTAATTATTTCCATGTAAAGCACTCAAGTTAACTAGCTAAAGATAGGTGCACATTGCATGCAATCTCTAGATTTGAACTAAAGATAATCTAGGTGCATGTACACCAACACCCCCCCTTAAGCATAACTTAGGTGAGTGTGATACAAAATGAATGAGTCCCAGAAACAAGGCCATTTTAGGTACCCATATACAATGCATGAAAAGAGGAAAGAGGGAAAACCCAATGGGAAGAAAACCTGCCCTCAAAATATAATACAAAAATTAGAGAAAAGACAACTGTTAGTTAGTCGTGTCCTTCACCCCGAGATGATCTCGTAGAAATCGTAACTTTTTCTCAGTGAAAGCCTTGATGAAGATATTAGCAGTCTGCTTGCAACTTGGAAAATACTGAATATCAATGGTCCCATCATGGATCTAGAGGAATAAGCTTCATTTTGGGAAGTAGAGGTATCAACTCCCATGTTTGGATCAAGGACTGAATTTCCTTATAAGTGGTTGCATGCCAATATGGATTTTCTACAACTTCGTCATGCATTTGATGATCAAATTCATTTACCCTATATGCATGCATGAGAATGGTTGTCTCTACGAATGCATGCATGTGCATGTGTGGCTTTAGAGATGCCTTTTTGGATGCATGCATGAGCATACATGGTTTTATAAATTCCTCCTTAGATGCATGCATGTGCATCCATGGCTCTGCAACTGAGAGTGAATGTCGGGCATCATTAAATTGAGACCATGTCAAATCTGCATCACCAACATCATCAATAATATAGGAATCAAATTCATCTTCTATGATTTTGAAAGTAGTGCCTTCATCATTAACAGAGCAAGATATTTCCTCATGTGCAATGTTTTCGTTATTGGACAAGATAAAATTCTCATTTGCAGCAGGTTCATTAACAAGAAAAACATCAAATTCTTCTTGTTCAACACTATTTTGAGAATATTTCTCCACACTATTCGAGTCTTCACCACTTTCATGACTGCTATAATAAGTCGATCTCTTTGCCTCCAAATTGTGTTCTTTTAGATAATTTTCATCACCATATAATCCTTTCAAATTAGTCCAAATTTCATGTGGTGATTCAATATTTCTGATCTCATAAAGAATATCATGAGACACAAATAAACACAATATTCCATTGTAGTATTCCCTTTTTTGGTGTCACCTCCGACAGGGTTAGATTGGTCTTCCAGAGTTAGGAGCAGACAAGTCACATGTATAGTTTGGTGTCATCAGCAGGCTTACAAGATTTTTGGAGGATTTTTGAGGAGCTTCTATGAGGTCTAGTGACATTTTCTTGATGTATTACATCATCCGAGCTGCTTGCCTATCGTTTGAGTGCATTCTGACAACTTTCAGAAAATTGAGTTATTTTTGGGCTTAACTTAGTTAGTTAAGATCAAGGTGGCATTCCAGGAGGAATACATGATGGAACACCTTAGTGTAATAACTCATTTGAACTGGGACGAGGATACCTACATGATGGGACGATTGGACACGATTTTCAGTGACCAGAGGAGACTTGGAAGCTGATTTACCTTTTCTACATTAAAAAGCAATATTTTAATAAGAGGGAAAAGTTTTCCATGAAAAAAATAGTAATAAAATAAGGCTCTAGAAGGATCCAAGAGATCTATAAAAGAAAGGGTGGAGGCCATTGAGGATAATCTTTCGATTAGATCATTTTCTTATGTGAGAGGTTTGAGATGTGGTTCTCTACTTCATTGGTAGCCCTAGGACAGAAACCCTAGGGTGATTGGTGAGTGTTGGACGGAAACCCAACTCTCTTTGAGGAGAATTCATTCAAAAGTTTCACAGAGCTTCAAAGATATTGGAGTGAGGATCATTCAGATCTTCAATGGGTGATTTAGTGGATTCAGTGGTAGCTGTTGTGGGAGAGTGCAATAATTTAGTTTTGGAGGTCAGCACAGTGCAACAATTCATATTGATGGCTAGTTCTCCATCTCAGCTCTTTTTGGGTCAGATGTATTTGTAACTCAAGTTATTATCTATAATAAAAATGTTGAGATTCTTCCTATTCAATGTGTTGATAGATTGCAGTGATTATGTGTTTTATTTTACAGGGCAATCTCATGTTTATTAATTTAGTAATTTTATGGTAAAATGTTGGATTAGCAATATATAGGAAATATTTCTAAAATATCCCATTTAACGATATTACAGTGGTATGAGAGCCATAATCTTGGCTTAGCCACGGATTATATTGAAATACCAAGATCAAGGGTTTACTACAAATTAACTTCCGAAGAAGATCGAGGGTTTAATACTTTCTCAAGCATTATTTGATTTGCGAAAATTACATGACGTGTTTATGAAAATGCTCGACGATTTGGTATGACGTGAGCAGGCGTCTATAGTGAAGGACTGAAACTGAATCAGATGATAGCTGGAAGAAGGTTTTAATAAGGCCCAAATTTTAGGAAACAATAAGGATCGACTGCAATACTTGTGAGAGTCGAGGGTGCCAAAAATTAAAATTGAGCAGAGACATGATTTTATCAACTTGGTGGGCATTCAACACATGTGGAGGCTGCTGAAAATAGTATTGATCACAATCATCTCGGTTAGTACACATAATTGGGAGAACTCTAGCCCGCGGCACCGAAGATCTGAGGCCACAATTTTCCTCTCGGTGTTTTCTTTCACAGGATAGTGGTTCGCCATTTGAATACAACATTGTGAGGGTGAGCCATTGGTTGATATAGCTGTCATGACATCGATGAAGTATTGAAATTTGCAATCAAAGGATTGCAGGAAAGGGAAGAGAAGAGAACATTCGGTGCATGCGACGTATTAACTGAATTTAATCAGGTCGTAAGTCCAACAATCGGCTGATACAAGACTCGTGTCCACGCATAATTGGAAAAATTCAGCCGATAGTTGTCAAGGGTGTTAGACACAAGAAACAAACATGGAAAACCAATTGCGGTCGATTTTGGGGGGACAAGCCACGTGAAGAGGATGATCAACGAGGGAGTCGTGGCATAGACAACCACTCTCCATCACTCGAAGTCAGCGAAAAAAACAGCGGGAGTAGCCAAAAAATGGTGTGGGAGAGTTGTGTCTGGTAAATGTGCCCTTCCACGTAGATAAGGGGCACAACTACAAATTGGCCAAAGCTAGGTAAATCGCAAGGGTGACCTCACACAGTCAGTGGACAGTCAGATTGAATGACAACCCTATTATATGTAGAGGGAGGTGATATAGATGATAATTTTGATAGGGTGTGTGCATAAATTTACTGAGCCACCCAAAAATATTTCAAAATTTATCATTGTAGTTACTGAAGAAATTACTGTGAAATTACCAAGTCTCTCCACTTACTGCATCGATGTTATTTTAATTAAAGTAGATGCAATATGAGGTAAGTTTATAGTCCCTATTTCCAATTTGGACGCAGTGCCATTTTCATTTCGGAATCAGTCTATTACAACAAGGAAGGCTCATTGTGCATGTAAGGACAATTAAGAACGGTACCTACAATAATGTGTAGTCAGATTGACTGAAAACCCACAAACCCAAGGGGAACGTTGGCATTTTTTTCTGGTGGATTCTAAGTAGCTATGAAAGACTAGGGAAGACAACAGTAAATGAATAAATGAAGTCGGCCTCCTAATAATGTTCCCCACAACCATGCAAGAAGAATGAGCAACATGCTAAGGGAAACTAAAGGAACCTCAAATAAGTTCAAGTTTGAGATTAATGCTCTATAAGAGCAGAAGGATGTCATCGCTTGAGCATATCATAATGGTAATGTAACTATTATAGCAGATAGCAGGAAGCAACAGAATGAAGGGGGTTATTCTCAAGAGGTCAACCTTGTTGCGATATATGAAGTTCGGGCGTAAATTCAAGGCATTTGTAGCACTCAAAATTAGGTTCTTCTAATCTAAAGCTATGATATGTTTCCCATAATTTTATTTGCATCTCTGTTTGTTAATATTGTCACCAATATCAAACATTTTATGTTATTATTCCATGCCTAAAACATTCAAACCAAACCTCACCTACAGTTATAAGGAATTTCAAGTATTTGACCAATTCTCTATGAGTAACATACACTTAAAACTTAGAAAAACAGTGACCATATCATGGGTTGAACCATGGAGGGATTCCTAAATAACTTGAGAAGAATAAAAGTTGGTTCCCTGAAACACCATGCATCAGAAGACCAGAAAACAAAACAGAACAACATACCCTTCTCCAAGAAGGTACATAGTTTATTCCGACAAAGGCATCCGGGAAATTAACACAAGGAGAGAGAAATGGGAAATTGGCTTTATGCACTTGGGATGGACTTAAAGAGCGGAAGATTAGAAAATAACGTTCCCATGTTGGAGAAACTGGAATACTTCCTTCCAAAGATAGAGCCATATGATTGGAGTTTAAATTGGGCTTTAGAGCCATCTATGCTTGCATTGGTACAAGCCATATTCTTGGAACATCCAAGTGAGAGAGTCAAGCTTATAACTACCTCTTGTTTCAGTGATATTTTGAGGATAAAAATACCTTTCCCTCCCTACAATGATGACATTATGAAAATTCTTTTCACATTGATAGTAAGAACCCTTCAAGATCTAGACAACTGTGCAGACTCTACGTTTGGGAGAAAGCTTAAGGTCTTAGAAGTCATGGCCATGACCTGGACTTATGAGGTCATGATCAATCTTGAGTGTGATGGATTCATTCTGCAGATGTTCCAATGATTCTTCAGCATTATGAGACATCATTCTGAAACAACCATAGCCAACATACAGTCCATCATATCGTCATGTATGGGGGGACTGTGATGCCATTAGTCGAGAGCTGCAGGCTAGGTTGTTGAGCATTTGGAGGAGAGAGAATTTTGTCTCACCCACTGTTTATGAGCTAGACCAAGGGCTAGTTGAGCAGAACATTGAGCTTTTCAGGAGACATTTTACAAGGGAGGAGCTGGTCCAGTTTGGTGGATCAGGCAACAGAAATGAGCTGAGGAGGAAGGGATGTTGCTTCATTTGCAAAGAACCTTGGGGGCCTGATCACTCATGCTTGAGTGATTCAGATGATGTGGCAGGGGCAGAATAGAGGGACATTCCATTTGTATGCCAAGATGAGGAATCTTCTCCAGATGATTCTATGGGATCAGATGATGATGCTTCTGGGGAGCGAGAGCAGTCATGCAAAGTTTATGGCAGTAGGCCAGAGCTGCATTCCAGTGTACATGGTGAGAAGTTAGGGGGACTCTATTGGAGATACTCTGGGTGATGAGTCACTTGTGACGATTCAGCCAGAGCAGCATATGATGGAGCATGAGTCATCAGAGGAGGATACAATGCACATCATGCATGATAGTCCTTTGGGGGAGAGTTAGATGGAGGCTGAAATTGAGTCTATCATGGATATGAATCTAACCTTTGGGTCGACCATTGAGGAGGAGCATTCAGATGCACAGACACAGAGTACGGTCATAGTACTTGCAGATCCATATCCTCTGGAGATGTCGGATGTTGATGGGATAGTCCTGCAGGGGGCTAGTAGACAGTAGGAGCATTACATTCCTAATCATGAGAGGGATGAGTTGTTGGAGATGGTGGAGCATCCATAATTGGGCCAACACACTGATGAGGTATAGATAGATGCACATGTAGTCAGTAGAGCTGCAGTATTCTTAGGCAGTAGCACTCTCCAAGAGTACATCGATGGGGCTTGCAACATATCTTACTCACTTCAACCCATTATAGAAGGAGGGGCCTTCTTCTATAGGCAGATTTTTTCAACAAACGGGATAGAGCAGTGTGAGTTGATTATGAGCGAGCAACAATTGTCTAGGCATGTTCCGTATGTAGTTGACACTACATTGGATTCTTCTTCCAGGATAGATTAGCGATAGATCATGAGATTGTACCCTTTTGATGGTATTATTTTCTTTGTAAGGAGCAGAAAAGAGCATGGGCCCTTAGACATAACAGATTTTACAAATTCCAGCTGGCAGTGGGGTGCAGGTCATCATTTATTCAACACTCCATCCTGTTTTCAGGAGAGAAGGATCAGCATGGGATTGAGTCAGAACTTGGATTGGGGAGAGGTGATGAGTTGGTATGTATTTGGTGGGGCAGCTTATACAACTAGCGGTACAAAAGAGTAGGTGCATTCATGCTTGTTGGAGTACTTCACTTCATGGGGCATCAACCATAGTCAGAGGCAGTGCACAGTCTGAGCCATGGGACTTGGGAAATGATTGGCCATGGTGGCGTTTGGGTTCGAGAGGATTTTTTTTTAACAGGTAAAGTGAGAGATCAGTTTGGGATCCCAGCATCGAGGGATCTATTTAGGTTGGTTTGACACAGGTGCATAGCAACACCCAAAGGTTTTTATGGAATCCAGGCGTTGGGTTTAAGTTGCGGCGGGCGAACAGAGTGGGCCACATATTTGGATAGCTTGAGGGGAAGCAATCTTGGGGTGGAAGGTCAGTAATATTCCCTTTTCTGGTGTCACCTACGACAGGGTTAGGTTGGAATTCCAAGGTTAGGAGCAGATAGGTCACAGGTATAGGTTGGTGTCATCAGCAGGCTTAGGGGCTTTTTTGAGGAATTTTGAGGAGTTTCTATGAGGTAAAGTGTCATTCACTTGATGTACTCCATCATGCGAACAACTTTCCTTTCGTTCCAGTGCATTCTGACAAATTTCGGAAAATTGAATTATTTTTGGGCTTAGCTTGGTTAATTACACTCAAGGTGGCATTCTGGGATGAATACACGATGGAACACCTTAGTGTAATAGCTCATTAGAACTAGGACAAGGATACCTACATGATGGGATGAATGGACTTGAGTTTCAGTGATTGGGGGAGACATGATAGCCAATTTACCCTTTTCTGCATTAAAAAGGAATATTTTAATAAGAGGGAAAAGTGTTCCATGAAAAAAATAATAATAAAATCAGGCTCTAGAAGGATCCAAGAGATCTATAAAAGAAAGGGTGCAGGCCATTGAGGATCATCTTTGGATTATATCATTTTCTTATGTGAGAGGTTTGAGACTTGGTTCTCTACTTCATTGGTAGCCCCAGGACAGAAACACTCGGGTGATTGGTGAGTGTTGAACGAAAACCCAACTCTCTTTGAGGAGAATTCATTCAGAAGTTTCACAGAGCTTCAGAGATATTGGAGTGAGGATCATTCAGATCTTCAACGGGTGCTTTGGTGGATTCAGTGGTAGCTGTTGCCGGAGGGTGAGTGCAACAATTCATTTTTGGAGGCTAGCATAGTGTAGCAGTTCATATTGATGGCCAGTGCTCCATCTCAGCTCTTTTTGGGTCAGATGTATTTGTAACCCTAGTTATTATGTATAATAAAAATGTTGAGATTCTTCCTATTCGATGTGTTGACAGATTTCAGTGGTTATGTGTTTTATTTTACATGGAAATCTTTTATTTATTAATTTAGTAATTTTATGGTAAAATTTTGGATTAACAATATTTAGGCAAAATTTCTGAAATATCCCATTTGGGGATATTACATCCATAAGCCATGTCAGATTTGTTAAGCCAATCTGACTTCTCATCCTCTGACAATGGTTTTGTCTCAATTCCCATGACTATTTGGTACAAGCCTTCGCTCCTAAGATGAAACAAAATCATTGGCTTCCATCGATAGTGATTGTATGGAGTCAGAATAGTGGAATTTTGGAATTCCATTCTTTTACTTTGTGGTTGTAGCAATAATTGTGGCAATTATTCTGATCTGGAAATCAAATCTCTCAATAATTTCCAATGCTTTGATATTCAAACCTGCAAAATATTGTTCATGAAACTTCTCCAAGCCCTTGTAGCTCTGATACCATGTAGAATTATTAGAGAAAATATATGGATCTATTTGAAGAATAATTGCACAAACATTCCAAGTTGAAAAAGAAAAAAAATTAGAATTGATAATGAAATTTGATTCATCAATATTAGTTTTATAATCAATATATAAAAGAAATTGAGTTAATATTAGTTGTACTTGCAATAACTATGGATAGTTAAAGATAAATAAAGCTAAGTGTGCTTTATGTTATGCTAATGTGGACATGCACCACATGAAAGCACTAGAGTTAACTAACTAAGCCAAGTGCACATCGCATGTAAGTGCTCCAGTTAACTAGCTAAAAATAAGTGCACATCGCATGCGATATCTAGATTTGAACTAAAGGTCATTAAGGTTAACTATGTGCATGTAAAGAACTCAAGTTAACTAGCTAAACACAAGTGCACATTTCATGCAATCTCTAGACTTGAACTAAAGCTAATTTAGGTGCATTTACACCAACAATTTTGTATTTTGGTCTCAAACATCAACAATATGTATATATATCAAACGGTTTTTCAAGTAACATTATGTGACAATTAGAATATAATAGAATTTATCCCAACTAGGTTGGGTTCAAGTCAATCATTCATTCTTTGTACTTTTTCTTTCATTCTGGTGTCAGAGCCTAGGTGTGTAACCTACACGAGATGGGTCTATGTTGGAGGCCACATAAAAAAAATTATGTTGGAGCTACATTAGTATCAGTGTGGAGTTTCGAAAGCTCCATGTTGGAGCTGAATTCGAAAATTTGTTGTTGTAGCCTGAAGAGACCAGACCAAATTCTTGTGAAAAATATTCATTGACTTGCATTTGAATGCATATATTATTGTGTATGTTGTAGTGTGAGGTTACTATAGAAGTTATGCTGAAAATTGAGGTGAGTTGTATGCATATAAAAGTTGTATGGAGTGAATTGTTGAAGACCCACCACCATTGTAGTGTAACGTTGGTAGCAAAAAATTATTTGCATGTCTTGTTGGATGAGAAATCTATGATCCTACAAAGCTATGTCCATATCGATAAGGATTGTTCAGGCATATCCTTTGCCCCCATGTATTGAGCCAAAGAAGAGTCACCATTTATTGGAGAAACTGATCGTATTAAAGCATGAAAGCATTCTTACCCTTCTTACGAAAATTTCAGCTGACTGTGAGAGATGTCATCGAATACTAATATTTCTCAGTCCCATGTTCCTATTATGACTAAGAAAATTATGATTCCTAGGCTATTAGAATGAGAACATTTCTATGTTCTCATGATCTTTGGGGATACATTATTGGGGAAACAAAGATGGCTCCAATAAATGTTGATCAAACATTGTTGAGGGAAAACGTAAAGAATGATAGAAAAGTTCTTAGCCTTAGATGTCGTTGAACATATCTTATATGCCGTGATATGTTCAAAGGTGTCAAGTGCATAGTCTTGGCATGGGACACTTTTGAATCATGTTACTAGGGTGTATCAAAAGTGAAGACTTTCATGTTACAAAATTTCAAAGTGAGGAATGCCATGTTACAAAATTTAAAAAGAGATTTTGTGAATCTGAAAAATGAAATATAATGAAACCGTGGATAGTTTTAAGACTCGGGTCATGATTATAGTTAATAAATTGAGGCAAAATGGAGAATAACTTTAAAATAAGAGAGTGATTGAAAAATTTCTTATTTTTCCAAATAAATTTGAAGATGTGGCTATATCCATATAAGGGTTTAAAGGCATGAGTCAAATGAAAATTGATGAGTTGGTAGGCTTAATAATTGCACATGAATCCAAGATGACTATATATGATGATAGCACATTTGAACACCTTCAAAACTGAGTGTCAATTTCCTAAAGGAAGAGGTAGCAAAACATCAGGCAATAAAGGAAGAGGTGGAAGAGTAGTTGTTCAAAGACATAGACAAGATAATTTTGAACATGAAGAGAAATATCAAGAATGCCCTTCTAGTTGAAGGGGGAGTAATAGTAAAACCTAGCAAAAAAGAAACCAAAGGTGCAATAATTCTAAGCTTCAATGTTATTATTGCAAAAACTATGATAATTTTTCTAAAAATGTTGGAAGAAGCATACAGATGCTAGTAAGCAATGTGCGCACATCACATAAGAGTTTGAAAATAATCAAAAGGAAATACTTTTGACCTTTGATGTGACTCAAGAATTTTGAAATGATGTTTTTTTTTTGGACAATGGTTGATGCAATCAAATGACTTGAAACAAATATTTTTTTGCTAGTCTAGACTCTAATATTCAATATGAGGTCAACTTGGGAAAAAATAATAAGGTATTTTAAAGGTAGAATATAGATTGTTGTTTATATTAAAAATGGCGAAAGAAAAGCAATTGATGATGTGTATTATGTACCTAGCTTAAAATGAAATTTGTTGAGCATTGGACAATTGATAGAGAAAAGGTACAAATTATTCTTTAAGAATAAAGTATGTACTATCATGATAAATATCCAAGTAAGAAGTTGATAGCAAGAGCGGAGATGAAAAATAATAGGATGTTTCCACTTATAATGAGAAATGAATTATCTACCTCCTTGAATGCTTATAAATCTAATAATTTGGATGAATCTTTGTTATGGAATTTAAGATATGGCCATGCATATTTTGGTGGTCGAGAATTGTTGCTGAAGAAACAAATGGTGAAAGGTTACTAAGTATTCAACATCCAATAAGCTCATGTGAGAGTTCTATACTTGAAAAGAATCATGGGGAGAAATTCATATATTGATTTTCATATAGGGAGAAAGCTCAATTGGAGATTGTACATAAATATTTGTGTGGATCAATGCAAACACCCTCATTGGATGGTAATTTTTACTTTTTAACTTTTATTGATGACTATAATTAAAAAAATTTGGTTTATATTTTGTAAAAATAATTTCAAGCTTTTATTGTTTTTAATATATTCAAAGTTATGGTTGAAAAGGAGTGTGGCAAATATATTAAAATTTTAAGATCAAATAGAAGAAGTCAATATATGTTAAATGTTTCATTGATTTTTGTTAGTCTCACAGAATCACGATACAATTTAGTACATGTTATACTCCATACAAAAATAGAGTGGTTGAAAGGAAAAATTGAACCATTATGAATGTGTCTAAGGCCATACTGAAGGAAAACCATCTACGAAATGAATTTTGGGGAGAAGGGGTAACTTGTGATGCTTATATCTTAACAAAATTCTGACTAAGAGTGTAAAGGACTGAGTTCTTGATGAAGCTTAGAGTGGTAAGAGTTGCAATATATCTCATTTAAGAATTTTTGGGCATGATGCTTATGAACATGTACCTAAAGAATTGAGAAATAACTTACATGATAGAAGTGAGAAGTGTATTTTTATTGGATATAGTGAGGAGTCAAAGGAATATAGACTCTATAATCCCATCACCAAGAAATATATTATCAATATAGATGTTGATTTCAAGGAATAAGAAGCCTGGGATGGATGCATAGTTAAATCTGTTGTAGAGGGAGCTACATTATCTCCTAGAGATGGTGGTGGAGATCGGTAAATAGAACAAGGTGTATAGTTGATTTTATATACACCTATTACAAGAACTTTACCAATAAAATGACCATGAGTCAACCCATTACAATTGAGAACACCGAGAGCTCAAGAGCATGGCAAACCATCACTATTATGGTGGACAACAATCAACGAGATGAGAGGCAAGTAATGAATCTAATCCTACTTTAGCTACCCTAAAGAAAAAAATAAAAGGTAAAAATAATAGAAGTTTAAAATAATTGTATGAACAAGATGATGAAATAGTTCAATTTTCAAAATTTTCATTAATTTCATATGATCCTTTAAATTTTTAAGAAGTTGTTAATGATTTTTATTGGATATAAGCTATGGATGCAGAGATTGATTCTATATAAATAAATAACACTTGGGAGCTTGTAGATTTTATTGAAGGTAAAAATTGTATAGGTATTAAATCGATCTACAAAGCAAATTTAAATGTTGAGGGTGAAATTGAGAAACATAAAGCAAGACTTGTAGCTCACGTGTTCAGTTAATTACCTGGTATTGATTATAAGGAAAATTTTGCACCTATAACTAGAATTGTAATAGTAAGGACGGTGTTAGATATTGATGCACAAAATAAATAGAAGATGAATAAGATGGATGTTAATTCTATGTTTTTAAATGGAATTTTCAAAGAAGAGGTTTATGTGTAACAAATTCAAGGATATTAAATTGACAGACAAGAAGATACAATTTAAAAGTTAACGAAATAATTATATGGGTTGAAACAAACATGCCAGTCATAATATATCAAAATTGATGAATACATGAATAACAAAGAATTCAACAGGGGCCCAAATGAGACAAATTTGTATACGAAGTTGAACTACGAAGGTACCTTTGTGATTTTTTTCTTTTATGTTCATAATTTTATTTTTTTCGAAGATATTTAAATAGATGATTTTAAGACAACCATGAAAATAGAGTTTAAGATTATTGAATTAGGGTTAATGAAATATTGAGTTTAACATATTTATTTTTATTGAAGTAACAAAATCTAAAGATGGTATTTTTATTTTTCAATGTAAGTATGCAAAGGGTATATTGAAAAGGTTTAAAATGGATAATTGTAAACTTGTTATAACACCAATTGTAATGGTGCAAAACTTAGTAAGAAGGATCAAAGTTCAAATGTTGATTTGAACTTATATAAGGAATTGGTTGGAAGTATCATGTATTTGACTCTAATAAGGCTTGATATAATGTTTATTGTAAGTTTAATTTCTAGATTCATGGAGTCTCTAAAGCGTACCCATTGGCTAGTTTGAAAAAGGATCTTAAGATATGTTATTGGAGCAACAAATTATGGTATCCTATATACATTATATTTATATTTTAAAGTAACTAGATATATTGATAGTTATTTTTTAGGTAGTGATGAGCCCTCATATTTCACGAAGAGTATTACAGCTCACAAGGGTTTCTCAACTCAAATTATCAACCTGGTGTTCGTACAAACTTAGAGGTGATAGTGCTATATACATAGTAGGTTAGGTTCTACTCATGTCACCCTGAGTCATGAAATAAAATAAAGGTGTTCAGAGACCATTAATCCAACTAACTATAGTGAAAATGTCTTACGAAACCATAATTGAATCTGATTCTAACTATAAAAGTGAAAATTTCATTCACTCAAATGTAAATGCTAATTGACATTGTGTGAAAGAGAAAGGGCTAGTCTAATTGCAGAAGTAAATAATGCTACTCTAATTTTCACATTTAATGAAATAATTTACCTATTTTTATGCATCATTGATCTACCTTACATCTGCTCGAAAATCAGGAATCCAATTTTCAAGATGTCTATAAATAAATTTACTAATTTTATCTCTTTTTTCTATCGGATGGTTTCAATGAGGAAAGGAGGAGGTTGGAATCGTATTAGATCCTTCCTTGATAATCAAATCACAAGTTGCGGGCCATTATTCATTTTAACTAGGCTAGGCTGAAAGTGGGGAGAAAAACTGGTTGAAAAGAACACTGCTACAGGGATGCTACACGACATGCTATAGGAGGGCATGTATTGCTACAAGAGACCTTGATTTACTACAAGAAGGGGTCTGAGAGAATTTTAAGGATGGGAATGGTGTCTTGGGGATGAAATACAATGGATGGAGGTAGAAGGTAATAAATGAATATTGTGGGAGCACCTTGAAAAAGCCTAGCACCCCTTAGAGGTCTTTCTTGCATCAAAGTTGATTCCCATAGTGCATCTTACTTTCCTTCACAAATTCATTTTGAAGATAGAGGGTAGGAGTAGTTGAGGTGCCTAGGAGGAGGATGGAGAAATCCAGGTGAATTTTGTAAGGTATGATCACCTATGAAAATCAACACAGTCCTTGTAGCTAGCCAAATACATGCATCAAATGACCAATAAATCAGTGAAATAAATTAACATAGAGAAGATGAGTTACATTTGACTAAAATCTATTTTATCCCATAAAACTACTCCAATCATGAAAAAAATGAAACTAACTCCTAAGTTGCAGAGAATAAGCATCCAAAAACATCACAACTAACATCTCTCCATTTCCAAGAAATCATAAACACATATTTTTGGATGTGTAAATGTAAATATTTCCAACAATATTCCCACAAGAGAGGCGATAAGAAAGCCTGCCATGACAAATTTTTATATGTTAACATCTACTGAAACAATAGAAAGCCATGAAATTTTTTGAAACAAGAATAAGAAATAAATATAATAGGATGAATAAAGCCTCTAGGTTTGGCTCAAACACAAAGGTTTCATCCCTCCAAAACTAACTTAGATACAGATCAATGGTAACCTTCTCATAAATCTAAAATAATAGTCTCATATATTATATGAAAGTTGAAACAATAACATTAAAATCTTGGGTCTGAGTACTAATCCTATCTACAACAAGAAATTGAATCCTAATGAGCCTTTCAGCTATTTTATTTATAAAAAAATTTAGTTGATGGAAGCTCCCATGAGAATATGAGTGGTTCCCTCCAAGCTCTTAAGAATTATGGATCTGGTCCCCCTTTAAATTCACATGTAATTGGAGTCACTTAGTTAGCAATGAATTCAAGCTCGTGAGTGAGAATCCTGTGATATCAAGTGAAGTTAGAGGGTTACGGAGGTGGAAAAGCCCCCTATATTCTCCCTTAGTTGTCTCCATCAAGCCCCTGAATAGTAAATGCCTCAAAAATTATTCCTTTCCTACAATTTAGTCACATTAGGCCACACACTATAACAAACACATTTTAACCTTCTTACTAATCATATTATGACTAAAAATGTGAATTAATTCCAAGAAAATGATGTTTTTAAAGGGTGAAGAATAGCACTATGAACTTAAAAATATACCTATAAATGGAACCCATCATCACCCCCTTGCTAAAGGTGTTGCTCATCCTGTGACAATATTTATAACCAAAATTCCACTATCTATTTTGATTTAAAGATTTTTATCTGTTGATCCTCTTTTGAATCCTCATTATTGTAAATATTTGTCATGTATTGAGGACTAAGGTTTCAGAGCTTTCTTTATTCCATAAATTTATTCCTTCAATATTCATACATAATCTTTATTTTCTAACTTTTGAAATATCGCTATTTTTTTACCATACCTCTTTTTCTAAGTTCCATTTATGAAATTTGAATTAACATCCATTTGATAAACCTTAAAATTTATAACACATGAAAATTCCACGAACATTTTGATTACTTTTCGTTTGGAAAATGGAGAAAATTTTTCTTGAAATTAAACACATTTAACTTGTGCATATCCTTTACAAATCAAATTAGAATTATTTCTCACTACTTGTCCATCCTCCAATTTGTTCCTAAATACCCATTTGGTTCCAATCACATTCTTATATTTTTTTGTAGGCACGAGTTCTGATATCCCACTCTGATTATCTCTTTTTCCATAACATTAACCAAAATGCTCATTTTCACTGGCTTGAGCAACATTATTGGGTTCTATTTTGGATAGCAAGGCAAGTTCACATGTTTTTATGTGCTTGTAAATATCATTTTGGTTTGAAAACTGGAAAATTAATTTCAAAAGATTTAATTTTCTAGGTCATTAGAGAAATATTTAGGTCTAAAATGGGTCTCCTAAGGAATATTATAGAATAACAGTGAAAATAATACAATAAGATTAGATTGCCTCATCATGTTTGTTAGGGAAAAAATGAAAAATTACTTTTTCAACTAGTATTTTCAATTTATTCCCTGTGATCTTACAAAAATTTTGAGTGGGAGCACTCATTGGATGCAAAATTTAATTTTTCAACCATGGAGTGCCCATGTTGCATACTTCTAATGGACCCTACTACTCGAAAAATGTGAAATTCATAAAAAAACGTTATTACAATCACTTTTTTCCATGTATTTTACATTTTTCATTTAGTAGGGCCTATTAGAAGTATGCAACATAGGTAATAATTGGACACAAAATTAAATTTTGCATCCAATGAGTGCTCTTGCTCAAAATTTAAGTAAAATCATAGGGAGATAAGTTGAAAAAGTATTTTTTTAATCTTTTTAACTTTTTATTCCAAAAATTATGAATAATCCCCCATGCTTTACATCATCATATTGAATCCCATTGGTTCTTATAAAGTTGATTTTTGTTTTCCATTTTTGTTTTGAGGCTCATTTTTTACCTCAAAATTTCTCTAATTTGATTCTTATTAACATATACTAATGGAATCTTTTGATTTGAAATTCTATATCCTGCTTCTCTTCCTCTCTTTTTTTTTTTTTTTTCCTTTTCTTCTTCATTTTCATGATCTCTACTAATTATCTCCTCTAAATTTTCATTTTCATGTTGCTTTTATTTTTGGAATAACACTTCATTTGTTCTTACATCACTGCCTTCTACTATCTTGCATATTATTTTGCGACATTTATAGCCCTTTTTTTCTAGATGAGGTACCAAGAAAGATTCATTAATCTACTCTAAAACAAAACTTCCCTAAATTGTCTTCATTTATCACGATGTAGCACTTGCTTCCAAATACTTTGAAATGTTTGACTAAAGTATATCTTCCTTTCCAATTTTAATAAGGTTTCTTACATTTGTTTACTCTAATTTTAGCTAAAATTAGGATGTAAATGTTTGTATTAACTATTTTTCCACAAAAGGTATCTCGGAGGTTTTCTTCATTAATAATTGTTCTTAGAATCTATTACAAAATTATTTTATTTCTTTAAACAACACCATTGTGTTGAGTCCTTGCTATAGAAAAGTTATTTCTAATTTCAAGTTTTTCACAACATTTATTGAATTCATCAGGATAATGTTAGGATATTCTAACACATAAGATATAGTTAAGTATAACTTGGTCTAGTGGAGAGTTACGTAAAGTGTGTTTCTTTACTATGTAGATTTGTAACTTATAATCTGACAGTCATGATTTGTAGTGATCTGACGGTTCACTCTCTTGTCAGTATTAATGACACTTGATTCGTGGCTTAGCACCCGATTAGTCCATGATCTCTATTTAAAGAGCATGGAGGGTCATTTGTTGGGTAACCGTTTACGAGAGAAACATATGTCATTTTTCTTTTTATATTAATAAATTGCCTGAAGTGGCCATATTGGCTCATGTCGTGGATTGTTTCCCTCTTTGAGGGTTTTAACCACGTGATAATACTGTTGTACCGATTTGTGATTTTTTCGTGAGTGGTGACCTTTGGTTTTTGATCTAAGAAATTTACCCTATAAATTCCTACATGGTATCAGATCTATTTTCAGGGCTACATCCATTGTTGATCCAAATCTGAAGCTCATTTGACTGCATACAACTGTCGTTTTATAGATCTACTATTTCTGAACATTTTAAGGCCTAGAGTACTTCTCTGCTATGTACAGAGTGTCTGTTACAGTGAGGAACCCATTTCATTTCATGCGAAAAGGTTTTTGGTTAGCCAAGTTATGTCATTTTAGATCTAGAGGTATAAAGTATCTATTTTGCAGTTATATATATATATATATATATATATATATATATATTATTTCAGATTATATTTTTTTTATTACCAGATCTATACCCTCTTCTCTGTGTATACTCTTTTCTCTGTGCTATGTGCGATCTTGGAAAATAAGAATCATGAATATGAATTTTTTTTTTGCTAGGTATGCTCTTTCCTCGCATCTTTGTGCGATCTCAGGAAATCAGAAATAGTGAAGAAACATATAGTTGCTGGTAAGGGTAACCAAAAATCAAACGTTCTGTTGTAAGGCTTGCATTTATTTATTTTTTGCTTGGATTTTGTGTTTTTGTGCAGGAAAAAAATTCACATCGAAGAACCCTTCCTTCTTTCAAACAATTACAAAATATTTTTACTAGCTCACTTGGTGTAATGTTAGTTTATGAGAATAGAGGTCTTGGGTTCAAGTCTCTTTCTCAATCTTCTTTTTGTAAAAAAAATTGTTAAAGGGGTGGGATTTTTTTCTCAAAAGTAGAACTTCATCATCAAATTTCAAACCGTTCCTGTAACTATTCGACATCTATAACTCTTTTTTTCAAAAAGGAAAAACTTCTTCATCCAGAAGCCATTTTTCAAGCTGTTTTTTTAATCGGCCTAATTTTTCAAGATCTTTCCATTGGAGTAGTTAGTTTCAGCTCTTTTCAGCTTCAATTTTTTTTTCATATTTGAAAGTGCATGTCCTATTATTCTTTATGGCACGAATTATTTCCAATGGCTACCTCACATCGTAGATTTACTTAGAATTAAAGGGATTTATATAATAGCCATAAGACAAGAAAATAAACCTCTCAATGATGATAAAGCCGCTAAATGGGAAAATAAGTAAGATCAAGCATGGGGTTGATAGGAATGTCCATTGCTCAAGATCTTCATTTTCATATCCTTGAAATTGACATCCCTAATGAAGCCCTAAAAAAGATAAATACTTTTTTTGGAATTCAAAATCAAATCAGGGCCCACTAGCTTGAAAATGAGTTTCTTACTTTGGACCCCAATAATTTCTCCAGTATTGAGGATTTTTTGTCCAAATTCAATAACCTTAGACTTCTTTTAGAAGGTTGTAAGGTCAAAAAGGAATATGGTAGCCTCATCTATTAGATACTTGCTAAGCTTGGCCTACATAATCTATTTGTTTCCACCCTCCATTCCACTAGATAAGCCATCATTTCTTCAGGAACTGCCTACAATAACCCCTCTTTTGATGCCTTTTGTGGTTCTTTGATAAGAGAGCAAGAAAAAATCTTACACCTTGGTCTTATCACTTCTAGAAATGCTTCTAAGAAAGCCTTAGCAGCCCAACAACAACCATATCAAAATAATCCCAATAAGCAGTATCCTAAAATGTATGGTCCTAAACCAAACAAGGGTCCTAAGAAATTTCAACCGCAAAATGAAAAAGAAACTCACCAAACTAATAAGGCAACTAAAAACAAAGGGAAGAATATAGATAGACATTGCAACTTTTTTAATCGTGATGGCCATAGAGAGTCCAAATGTTTTAAGAAGATGGAAGCCTTAGAAGCAGCAATGAAGAAGCACAACATCAATTTGGAGAGCTCTTCACCTTCATCTTTAGGAATGGCACTTTCTGCTTGTGGTTTTCAAGAATCTGGTTATGAATTAAATGTATCTTCTGCTTCTCATTCTCATGATTGGCTCATTGATTCTGGAGCCTCTTATCGCATGAAAAAAATAAAGGCATGTTTTCTTCTTTAAATGATTGTAACACCAAACATATTTATGATGGTGATGATAGATCTCTTAGTGTTGTAGGATATGGAACCATTCATCTAGGTAATGGTTAGTTTAACGATGTACTATGTTTTCCTACCTTGTCATGCAACCTTCAATTTGTTTATCAAATAACTCATTCAAGTGAAGGGAAAATAGTAGAATTATCACCTCATGATATTGTCATCAATGACCTCAAATATCCTAGATATACTTTAGCTACTGGCATTACTCATGATTCCACAAGGTTGTATAAGTTTGAAAAACTTTGGGTCATCATGTCTTCCCTCCATTTTTGTTGCTCATAATGATGAAATGAGAAAAATTTGGCATGAGCGATTTGGTCACTTAAACTATCGCTCTCTTCAAACTATATGTAAAGAATATGGTGATAGGTCTTCCTATGGTATCTTGCCGAGATGGTGTTTTCTCTGGATGTGTACTCGGAAAACATCATCGGGGTATTTTTGAAAAACATGCCTCTTGGCACGCTTCAGCCCCTTTGCAGCTTGCGCATAATGATTTATGTGGTCCACTTCCTGTTGTTTCTTTCTCTAGTTTCAAGTACTTCTTAAATTTCATTCATGATTTTTCAAACGCACTTGGGTATACTTCTTAAAACTCAAGAGAAAAGTTTTTAACATGTTCTTGGCCTTTAAGGCCTTTGTTGAGAAACAATCTGGACATCAAATTCTTAAGTTAAGATCAGAAAATGGAGAAGAATATGTTAACAAAAAATTTATCAACTTTCCACTAAGCATGGAATTCAATTGCAACATATTGTTCCATATAATCCACAACAAAATGGTGTATTTGAATGGAAGAATTGCACCTTAAAAGAAATGGCTAATTGTATGCTTCAATCTAAAGGACTTAGTCTCAATTTTTGGGAAAAAGAAATTAACTGTGCAAATTACATAGTAAATCACACTCCTACTAAGGTTTTAAGGATTGTAATTCCAGAAGAAGCCTAGAGCTCAATCAAACCATATGTAAGTAACTTTCGTGTTTTTGGAAGTGATGCTTCTGCCCATATTCCAGATACGAAACCAAAAGCCTTAGAACCTAAGAGTGAAAAATTCATTTTTGTTGGATATTCTAAAGATGTCAAAGGATATAGAATTATTCAACCAAAATACAATACTATAATCATTAGAAGAGATGTAAAATTTGATGAAAGTATATCGGCCTGCGAGCCCATTTCGGTGGGTGTGCCACCTTTGGCCTGCGAGTCCGATTTGGCATATGTGCCACCTCTCTCTATCTATTCTATTTTTTTATAGCATTCCTTCTAGTTCAGATGATGACAGCAAGGATGGAAATCCTCCTCCACCTCTTCAAGATATTCCTTCCGCTCCATAGCTTCCAAGATGGGTTCGCTCTACTCAATATGCAACTAGTTCTCTTGCAGGTGACCCTCCAGACCGACGATGTACATGTTTTCAGTTCGAAAGAACCTCTTCCTTATTGGCTCAATGTTAGGATGAATTCTAATTGCAAACGTACGAAAAAATAACACTTTAGTTGTGCATAACAAATAACCCTAACATTAAAGATGACTACCAATTTCTTTAGATATGTAGTTAGTTGCCCAAGCCAAATGCTACAAAATCCAGATCTATGCATTTAAAGACATTAAGAAGTAAATAAAAGAAATATTTGCTCCATGCATCCAATAGACAAGACTAGAATATTTTTAAAGAAGTTTTGTATTTATGACACCCGGGAAGGGAACATAGAAAGATGTTACCAGTCCCCCTAAATGGGATGGGTTATTGTATATCCTCAGCCCTTTAGATCTTATATCTCTCTCTCTTGATGGTGTAGAAAACCCATACAATAATGGAACTCAAAGGGAGCTCACAAGCAAAAAGATACAAAAATATGACAATGATGGAGGATCAAAGTCAGACCAAAAGTATAGATCCAAAGTGATCTTTAGGCAAAAAATGGTAGTGAGTGAATGGAAAAAACCTTCTATTTATAACAAAATATTGAGTTAGTCTAGATATTGGTACATAAAATATTATTAGCCAAATCTAGATCCAACTTTTATGGAATATTTTATTATATTTGTTGGAGGGAAAAAAAATTTGAATTTGGTCAAATCCCTTTATTTGTTAATAATAAATAAATTAATGATTTATTTATTATTTTAAGGACGTGATTGAGCAATAATTAAATAAATAGTGATTTATTCATTTATTTATAAATGATTTAGTCAAATTTAACAAGAAATATTATTTAAATAATGTTTAAATAATCATTCCTAGGAAAGAATAAGATAAATAATGATTTATCTCATTAATTTTCTTTTTTTGGGTTAAATATGAGGAGGAATATTAATTAAACTGCTATTTAACTAATTATTCCTTGACGAAAAAAAAAAAATATGGATTTATTCAATATTTCCTCATGGGGTTTTCTGTTTAGACCATAAACAACTTAATAAATTAAGGATTACTAAGTTATTTTTCATATTGATAGCAATTTTACTTACGGTAAAATTTGTCTTACATGTTGTACTTTGGTCCATCTAATAGTAACAAATTAGATGACTAAAAAATGCTGTAACATATTTCCCCCTAGGAGCTAATCGTATGACCGAAGTACGTTGTAAGAACTCAATCACTAGACACCAAAGGGGAATTCAAAGAGAGAGAATATAAGGTAGAACAAAGCGCTAGAGGATAATACCCTAAGGAGGCAAGACTTATAGGTGCGACAAGTCTCTTTTATGAGTGAGTACCTATGCTAGAAGAGGCGAGGGAGGCATACCTATGCCTGCCAAGACGAAGTACAAAGAATAATGCTTCCAGTAAACAAGGGAATGAACTATATAGTACATGTTGGCATGAACATGAGCCAGATAAAAACATGATAATGGATCCCACATACATATTGTGCCTAGGATAACAGCCAGGACTTATACAATAATATCTGAGTACATGAGATATAAGTACAACCAAAGAGGCTTTGTAAACATGAGAGGGCTTTGAAAATCTGAATGATGCATGCAAACTAAAATACTTTGCATGCGGTTGAGAACAGAACCATAAAATATGTGGATCTGCATTGAAGGCTGTAATGAAGAGGTCATTCGAGCATGTGGGGGGGCTACCTGAAGGGCCACCCCCTCATGAGGTATGAAACATCTCACACACACCCGAGAATCATTGGTACAATCTACTGCATCACTGAACCATTGAGTATACGGATCTCGATCATGCCATAAGGAGCTTGAGATGAGAAAAAATCAATTCAAAGGGAAATAATGAGTCCGTTTGCCTAATCCTAGGCATCGAACAAGAGTGGAAGTTGGAACCAAGGTATACTGCCCTCTAGACCTGTCTTCTGGAAAATGAGATGATGTCGATAGAAGGAGGTCCGCCATAGGTGAGGCAATAAGGGATCCTCAACTAAGGCATGAGAGATAATGGTAGAGTGACTAACAGACTGACACCAGGGATGATGATGGAATGGGGGGTACTAAGTAGCGGGCTGACGACTTCCCTTGTTAAAAATTGAAGGGCATGGATGACCTAGTAGTAATTGTCACAATATCAAAGGGGAAAGGGGATAGTAGGACTAAAGGCCATAATATGTGACACGAGAGAGGAACTAAGCAATGAAGGATGGAGAACTATAGCGTGATACAAAGGGACTTGGGATAGACTCCATGAATGCGATGATGACTCAACTTGGATGCTCTAAACAAGGGCGAATCGATGATGTTTCCACACAAAAAAGGTCTGATGGGGACCACAAAGACATCAGTATAAGATGGTTACTCACGACGAAAATTGACAAAAGCATGGACAATTATGGAGGCAAAGTTGTGCCTCGAGTACAAGTGTTGCAAGTGAAGGAATTAGATTTTGAGGAGTCATGAAGTGACCCTTCTTGGACAAAATGTGTCTAGGTGAAGTATCAAATCACAGAAAACTAACAGATACCCATCTTAGAGCTTGGTGAGAGATTTCCAATGGTATGGGGCTTCTCTTTTAATAAGGCATTTTCCCTCCAAATTCACTCATTTTCAAGTGTAGCTGTGGTGAATGTAGAGAGGAGAGAAGGCCCTAAATCTTGCGGCGATGGTAGCGGAAAAACAGACCATTGGAATCGAGATCCGTTAGTTGCAGGTAAGAGGCCTAACCCTACTCCTTCATTTCAGTGGTTTGAAATTTCATTTTAGGTGCCCAGTGCTCAGTAATAGACAACTGCTCCTCATCATGGCTGGGTCACACCTTTTGGGGAAATATCTACGACCTCGGTATTAGGTTTTGGGCAGAAAACTGCGATCAATCCGAAGATTTTTCCTGAAAAGTGCGACTTGACAGGGAGGGTATTTTAATGTTGTTTCTTGGCTGAGAGATGGATTTTTATAGTTGAATGTAGTCTTTATTTTCTTTACACTGACAAATATGATCGTTTTATGAAGATATGGCAAAATTTCAGATCAACTGCAGAGAGAAAGACCTGGACACATTATGGTCAGAGATCTGAGAGGATCATGGTGTCCACGGTGTATTGGCCATGTTTTGGGTACTGAAGTTTGTAAAGAACCCTTTGATGAGAGCTAGAGAGCCCTTGTTCACCTAGATTGCGAGTTATTGGGATCCGGGCCATGAGGTATTTATTGTGCAGGGGCACGGGATCGACTTGATGGTCCAGGATATATATTTTTTGACTGGTATCCCACCACTTGGGATGGCGGGAAGTACACAACCAGTGTTACTGCGAGGGTGGAACATCATGGAGTTTGTCGAGTGCCATTGCCGACCAGGTCTCCATGTCAAGGGGACACAGATACCGATCAGGGATCTAGAGAGGTTAGAGACCTGTGTTGTGGCTACAGCGATGTTGCGGATCTCAGGAAACTAGGCACTCCACCACGTCACTGGGGGTCAGATGATGTTTTTTGAGAGTGTGTTGATTGGGACGTACTATGGGTGGGCCCAAATGATGTTTTCAACATTGAAACAATAGTTTTCTCTATGCAAGCGGCAAGTGAACCATGAATGTGCATATGGCACAGTGTTGTGCTCGCTCTTCTTTGAGAAGATCGCGACGCTTTGACCTCACATATAGATCCACGACGGGGGCCCGAGAGAGACTGGGATGCACCACTGGGGGTGGATAGTATGAAAAGGAGGAGGTGGGGCAGTCAGATGGGTGTTTCGACCCGATTTTTTCACTCATTCGGATCAAATGGCACTGTACATAAACGACTATCCCTATAGTGGGATGATTTATTATGGGGACTTGGACATGCCACTGCCGCCTGGTCGAGTATGGGGGCCAAATGGTATGTGATAATTTGCTAATATTTTATGTGAATTCTAAAGTTTCATAATATTTTATATGGTATTGATTCATGCACTTTTGGTATGCAGATATAGCACAGGTAAAATTGGCCAAGTACATGGCATGACTTGCAGTATCAAGAGCGATAGGACCTAGTGGATTGAGAGCACTGCAAAATGAGGATGTAGTGGCCCTCGTGGAGGACATCCATCGTAGCTGTGAGAGGCTTCTGACTAGTGTTTCAGAGGGTGACTGGCAAGACTTGGATAACGAGTACATAGAGCCATGTATTGTCCTACCCTTAGAATGGCGAGGGGTTATGCGGTGCATGGAAATGGCCAGATAGGGGATGCGCGATCTATGAGATGTAGGAGCAGAGCCATTGGCTCGGGATCCTTCACATAGTGATTAGGTGTAGGGGCATGTGGTGCCCCCAGTTTTGAGTTTTTGTAACATTCTATGGGCATGTCATATGTATCAGAGTTAATGGACTCTAAAACATTTTATACGACACATATAATGGATATGCATCGTTTTGATCATTTTATGTTATTTTCTTGTGTTAAATGTGTGTGCTAAGTGCCAATCTAGAATATTGTTTGCAATCCTATCTACATAGTGATTTTGTGCTCTAGGTAAATGAATAAATGTAATGATTTCAAATTCACGCATCAAAAGCTTCACTCGTAAATATCTTCTAAAAAGGATAAGATTATGCACACGATAGACACCATTCAATTGCATGACAAGAAGTAGGGAATATAAATGAACATGAAGGTGGAGGATGCGATGGGAAAGGGAATTGGCTAATAAACCTTGCACTGCATCATATTCAGCCTGGTTATTGGTGGAAGTACCAATGCATACACCGTTTGATAGAACAAGCGAATGTAAGGGGATGAAAATGGCCCAACTTGCCGAGGCTAGATTCTAGCAGTAGCGACTTGCACCATTGGCATAACCGATATAAGGTGTGGATGGGAGGTTGATCTGAAATGTGTCACAAGAAAGCAAATGAGAGGATGATAAACAATGATGGCAACCAGAACACAAGGTATAAATCAAACAAACACTACTAGAGGGAGTACTTTGGGTAGGATGTCTACCACCTGCACACTGACGGGTAGGTGGTGTGTGGGAGCTGCCTTGGGGGCAACTTGTGCTTAGGTTGGGAAAGTCACCATAGACACGGATGGTGCCATTCTAGTTATGGGCAGGAAATATGAAGTCAGGGGTGGAAAAGGCTTCCATGATGTCGTCATCACAGTAGAACATGGGGTGACCGAAGGAAGAGAGACCACATGACGTGGCGAAGATACCTAACTCATCATCATGAGAAGAAAGGTTCACATGCACATTTTCACGGGGGGTGACAGAAGAAAAAGAATATAAGGGATCCATTTCTATTGAGCCCAGGGTGATCGCTGAAGGAAGGTCAAACGAAATAGAAGGGGAAGCCTTAGAGGGAGTTTCCATCATGGATCTCATGAATGATGATAGGTAGCAGATGGTGGCCGTAGGCTCCGTCATCTCGACATCAGGAGGGGGAATGTCAATGGGAGCGAGTAAATCCTCGAGCTAGCCCGAAGCATACTTCACAAGGACGAGAGATACAGACTGGTTATGTTCAATATCATACTCCCGCACTACCTCCAAAGAGGTGTGGTAATGCGTGAGGCGGGGAAAATGGTGGGTATAATGGCCATGGAGATCACACAAAGCTCAAGGTTGGTTGGTGTGTGTTAGTCCCATAATTTTCTCTCTTTTTACCATTTTCCCCTTCCTAAATCATAAACATTTACCTCTGTTTTACCTCTTTTATACACCCTAATCTTGCACCAGTCCAAGCATGGTGACATATTTTGTATAAACTTTATTTTTCATATTTTTAATTCAACTTAGCATTTATTAATTATTTATTACATGATTTCTTACTTTTAATCACTTTTTGTAACTAAGCGATATCTCCTATGTTTATTTGGTAGTTAGAGTATTTATCGTGACCGTTGATCCTAGTGCAAGATCGGATCTTGCACCATTACCAGCACAGCAAATCCTTGCAGCAGATTCGAACCTCCTTGATCACCACCTCATCTTGAGCCACTTCAACCATGATAGCAGAGTGATCCAAAGGCAACCGATACCAATCTGTGAAGGGCGAAAGCTGGAGATTAGCTACAACTAGTTCTACTAACTGCCTAATTTCGAAGACTGAAAAGCTAAATTATGCATTTGGTTATGTAATCAGTTAAAGGATCTATTTTTGCCTTTGGCCAAAGGTCTATATAATGTAGAATGTAAATAGGACTAAAGAAAGAAAATTTTTGATAGTAGAGGAGAACAGAAACACAACCGAGAGGTGGTAGCAAGTCCTTGTATTTTGTTATCGCCCAATTCTAGGTTGGATGATGTCTTAATGTATGTACTTGCCTCAGTGAATTAATAAAGTGAGCTCCCCCTCATGTTTCGAAAATTATGTTTCTGTATTGAGTTGACGAATGAATTAAGGTACTCAGCAACATTTCTATTTAAAATTGTAACGTGCTGGTTGGCTAGGACCTAGCCAACCCAGCACGTTTACCCCATTTCGTGTTTTCTTGTAATTTTTGTTTACATTTTCAAGTGTGATTTAATCTTAAGCACATGTATTCCTGTTTGAGTGCAAGAGGATCCATTGTGTGAAGTAGGTAACTTTCCTTTTCTTGCAATTTCTATTCCTGCACTTGATTTCGGATTGGTTTTTCTCCACCTGGTCCAAACAGAAGAAATGAACCTGCACCAGTGCATGTTGGTGTGATATCTCTTTTTCTGCAACTCTGGTTGATTGGTTTTCCCCACCTAGTCTAAGCAGGAGAAATGAACATGCGCCAGTCCACGTTGGTGTGATGCAACAAACTTTCTTAGTTTAACTTCCTGCAACCCTCTTTCTTTCATTAAATTCTTATGACAGGATAAATATATATATTGATTGTTTCCTTATTTCTGCATTCTGTTAAGACAAGAAACATTCACTATTTACATGTGCAATTGGATTTAACAGTATAATAGCACTTGCAATAATTAAACACTCATTCTAAGAATTAAATGCTAAGTGCAGGAAGCTTTGATCTGGTGCAAGAACTTGTTTCTGGCCACGGGATCTGAGTGCTTTGAACCTGGACAAGTTCAAGCCCTTGCATGAAGTAAAAAAATTATTTATTAAAGACACTATCTATACCTTCTGCATAAACCTCTTTTCCTGCACTAGTGCAAGCAAACTGCGAAAGTGCAGGACAGATTAGTGCAAGAAGGAAATCTCTAAATGAGAAGATTTAAGGGCCCATTTGATTAGACTACTAAGTGTCTTTACTAAAGAAAAACACATACTCAGTAGTTAAACAATAATCAACTGGAGTGATTGATTTTTATCTTCAATTCCCTCTTGCAAATGCATTCTTTCTTGTTCGAGGCTTAGATTATTTTTTGATGGTTCAAGTTGCATTTCTTTTTTCTTTTTAATTTGATTGTACAATCTTTCCTTTAAAGAAAGTAGGGATTTATATTATGAAGATTCATACCGTCTTTGGCATTGCCTATGCTTCGTATCTAAGTTTACAAATCCCCTAGGTTGACAAATTAAGTGTTGAGGAGTTTTCTTAAGTGTAATTCCTGCACCCAACATTTTGGCACCGTTGCCAGGGAGGCGAGTTGATTTGGTAAAAAATTTCTGACTATACAATAGAGGTAATTTTTCCCTTACTTTTGTAATATTGTTTGGAAAAAACTTCTTTGAAGGAATTTTACAGGTGTTAATTTATTTTTGATAGAATTTCTACTAGAATTTGTTGCTATTTTTTCTTTTCTTGAAATGAAAGCCTAGAAAAGGTAAGGGTTCGAATCCCATTAAGGGCCAAAATAATTTTGAAAACAATTCTCAAATTGGGTCTCCTTCTATAAGCAGGAAGCCCAATCCAATTCAAACCCATCACACAGGAACAATCCACCTGGATTCTGCTGTCAACAGCTCAGGTGTGGATCAACTTGTTGAGAGCAGTACAAGTAAAAGGGAAACAATGGTGGACCATGAAGATCATTTGGAAGGGACTGGTGAAAACTAGGTAAGTAGAGAACAATCGAATTTTTTGTTTGCAATTGTGGATCTCGATTTTGTGTTGCAAATGAAGAATATTCCACCATCATCTCTCCCTCATTTCCATGGTAAAGTTCATGAAGATCTTGACTCTTTTCTATTCAAGTTTGATATTCTATGTAGAAGTTATGATTATTCAACTGACGCCTAGAAGTTATGATTATTTCCTATTACTCTCAAGGACTCAGCTCTACGTTGGTTTATGGGGTTGGGAGGAAACACTATAAACTCTTGGGATCAGATGAAGAGAGTGTTTTTTTTCTAAATATCAAGAATATTGCAAAACTCGGGACATGTTGGATGATATTTTTACAATCATACAGGATGACGATGAAACTCTTGAAGATTACCTAGAATTTTTTTTTTATATTTTACAAAGGTACAAACTTATGTTTGATCCCAGTACTATTAGAACCTTGTTCTTAAGAGGACTTACTGATAATGCTAGAAATAATTTAAATCTGTTAGGACAAGGTGATATTTCTCAACAAACGTTTGAAAAAATTTGTGAATTATGCAGGAAATTTTCAAGAAATCAACATAGATCTAGTAGAGGAACTCAAAACAGAAATAGAAAAACTAAATCTACTGATGCTATGATTATTGGACTAGAAAATAAAATGGAAAATATGAAAATTGATATAATGAATATTGTTACCAAACAATTACTCTTTAAAATTCCAGCAAAAACTTATGAAGGAACAAGAGTCAATATGTATTTTCTATCCTAAATGTAGAGACAGGCATCCTCCTAAAGAGTTTCCTCTTAATTTGAAAGAAACTAGTAAGTGTGCTATTTGTGCAGAAGACCATGTCACAGAAAAATGTCCCTTTATACCTGGACCTAAAGTTTTATTTACAGGGGGGCAACCTGAAGCTGAATACCTATATGCTATGGGAGCAAGAAGGAATTGGCCTCAAGTAGGTACATGTATGGCTCCTGAATTTTCTCCACACTATTTTGGTTATAATTCACATGCATATTATTATCCTAACACTAATTAGTAGTGGCAGTATGGGAATCAATATCAGCATAGAAAACCTTCTCAACCATGGCAACAAGGTTGGAAAGGGCCAACTCATTTTCCATATTCCCACCAGCCACCCATGCAATCATATCCATCTACACATACACCTTATTCAATGCCTCAACTTCCTAGCCATTCTACTCCACCATTGCCTTTACCTTTACCCTTTCGACCTCCTTAGTTGCCTACTCAACCTATGCCCACTCTTAAAAATAATAAATGCATGAAAATTATCTATGTAACAAACCCACCTTTACCATTCGAATACCAGTCTATTCTAGTTGGGGTTCATGATATTCAATTAAGATCAAGAAGGACTGTAACATCTGAAAATTAGAAGAAACCTATGGTGATTGTTGAAGAGAAAGGAGAAGAGGAAACTCTTAACCATTCTCCGAAAGCTATCACTAAGCAGAATTTACCCTCTGAATCCTTGCCATCCTCTTCCAACTAGCCTCCCTTCCCAGAGAGGCTAGTAATGGAAATGAGTTAGCCTATTTCTGAAACTAGTTTGGCATCTGAGCTTCATAATATTTTTATTAAGATACCTTTTCTCCAAGCCATTAAAGACATCCTCATTTGTACTAAGATTATTAAGTAACTTTGTATCAAGAAACCCGGGAGGAAGAGATTGGAACCCCAAACCATTCAATTTTTTGGTTGGGCAGCAAAGTTGATGATGGGATCTGTGTCTGTGGAAAATTATACTGATCCCAGAAACCCTGTTGTCTCAGTTCAAATTGGTAATGTCCTTGTCTCTAATGTTCTTATAGACCTTAGGGCAGCAATTAATGTCATGACTAAGAAAACCATGGATCAACTTCGGTTATCTCATCTTTTCCCTACTCCCATTGTGCTTGAATTGGCAGATAGATCTAAAATTAAGCCATAAGGAGTATTGGATGATGTGATCATCCCATAAGATTCTTTGGAATACCCTACTGATTTCATTGTTATTCAAACAAAGAACCCAGTAGGAGGAAATCCCTTAATCTTGGGTCAACCATGGCTTGCTACAACTCATGCATATATTGGATGTCGTTCCGGTGATACGTATATTTCGCATGGAGATTCTAGGAAGAAAGATACCTTATAACCCCTGCCAGATCCATTCAGGATCTTCAAGATACTTTATGGCTGGATCAAAGCAGTGATGAGGAGACTCAACCTATTTACCTTATCCATCATTATACTGGGTCTTCACAAGAAGATGAGATTCAAGATTTTCTGAATAATCTAGACAATATGCCTAATTTTGAGCCATTGAGCCAGATTTTCAGCCTAGATTTTCAAGATAATCATGATTCTCATTCTTTTGTACCGCTGCATTTGACCACTCCCTTGAGTACTCCTGAGCCTGATACCAATCTTGTTGAGATTAGGCCTAGTAATTCCTTGCATATTAGTTCAGATTTGGACTCATCTCAGCATGAGTAGCTTGTGAATTTGTTGCAAAACCATCTTAGTGCCTTTGCTTGGGGCTATGAAGATATGAAGGGCATCCCTCCTGAAAATTGTACACATCATGTCTATATTCAAGAAGGAAACCGACCTGTCCGAAAACTCCAAAGGCGAATGAATCCAGCTCTAAGATATATTATGAAGGAAGAAGTACAGGAACTCATTGAAGCTAGTTTTATCTATCCTATTTCTAACAGTCATTGGGTCTGTCCATTAGTGCTAGTACCTAAGAAATATGGAAGGTGGCATATTTTTATTGATTATCGAGAATTAAACAAAGCCACTCTCAAAGATTACTTCCCTCTCCCTTTCATTGACCAGGTGCTTAATACCCTTGTAGGAAAGAAATACTTTTCCTTTTTGAATGGATTCAGTGGTTATAACCAGATACAGATTGCACCCGAAGATCAGGATAAAACTACTTTTACATGTCCATGGGTTACATTTTCTTATAAAGTGCTTCCCTTTGGTTTATGTAATGCCCCTGCTACCTTTGAAAGGGTAGTCCTGGCTATTTTTGCTGATCTAGAATTTGTGGAAATTTATATGGATGACTCTTCTCTGTCTGGTGATTCTTTTCAGGAAGCTGTCAAAAATATAGAGAAAGTACTTCTTCATTGTCAGGAATCCCATCTCGCTTTGAGTGACAAGAAATGTAGATCAATGTGCAAAGCAGGAGTGGTACTTGGCCATTTGATTTCTGATAAAGGTATCCAGGTGGATCCGGAAAATATTGAAATCATTCTACATCTTCCTGCACCGAAAACTCAAAGGGAAGTAAGAGGTTTTTTAGGACATGCTGCTTACTATAGAAGATTCATTGAAAATTTTTCTAAGATAGCTTCCCCTCTTTTCCAAATTCTAGCTAAGGATAGTGAATTTTCTTGGTCTGCAGCTTGAAACATTGAAGGAAAAATTGGTGCAGGCACCAGTTTTGCGAGGTCCTAACAAGTCCCTGCTTTTCCACATTTCCTCTGATGCCCTAGATTTGGCTATTGGCACAGCTTTAGGAAAAGAGAGAAATAAGCAATCCTATGCTATTTATTATAGTAGTAAGAATTTTTCTCCCGCTGAATTGAATTATACAGTTAGAGAGAAAGAGTTTTTAGTTGTAATTTTCGCAATTAATAAGTTCAGGCACTATATTACAAGATATGAAGCATTTCTACATACTGATCATTCCGAGATTAGATATTTGATGAAAAAACCATTGACCGGTGATAGAGTGACTAGGTGGTTGCTATTTTTGCAGGAATTTAATGTTACTATTGTTGATAGACCAGGGAAATATAATGTTGTAGTAGATTTTATTTCTAGATTAGATAATCCTAGTGAAGCAACTCCTATTAATGATGATTTTCCAGATGAACATCTTTTTTCTATGTCAACAGATTTTTCTTGGTTTGTTGACATTGCTAATTACTTGGTTACTGGGAAAACACCACCCCACTTGTCCGCTCATGAAAAGAGGAATATTATTCAGAAAAGTGTTGCATATTCCTGGATTCGAGGAGATCTCTTTTATACTGGTCCAGATCTGATGATCTGTAGATGTGTAAGAGAGGAGGAAGTGTTTGACATATTGAAATCTGCTCATGACAAACCTTGTGGAGGCCACTTCACTGATAAGTGGACAGCATATAAAGTATTGCGTGCTAGTTACTTTTGGCCTTCCTTGTTTAAGGATTCCAAAAAGTATGTTAGGTGATGTGATAGCTGTCAACGAATGGGCCAGCCTAATCAAACCAATGAAATTCCTTTATGCCCCCAAGTTATGATTGAGCCATTTGAAAAATGGGCTATTGATTTTATAGGGCCAATAAATGCAATGTCATTAAGTAAAATGCATATTTTGTTACAAAATGGGTAGAAGCTAAAGCTGTTTCCTTTGTTACAGAAAAAGTTGTTGTTGATTTTCTTTTTACTGAAATATTTACTAGATTTTGTGTGCCTAGAGAAATTTTTTCTGACAATGGTCCACAATTTATCTCTAATATGGTACAGGGTGTGATGGAGCAATACAAGATCTGGAATAGGAAATCCACGAGGTATCAACCGCAAGAAAATGGCCAGGTGGAATCCACAAATAAAGTGATCGAGTCCATTCTTACAAAGACAGTGAACATGCATCAGAAAGACTGGGCTAAAAGATTACCAGAAGCAGTGTGGGCATACAAAACCACTTGGATAAATAGCATGGGACATACACCATATGAGCTGGTATATGGAAAAAATGTTCTATTACTAATTGAATTCCAGATCAAAACTTTCAGAACTGAAGCTCAGTTAGGACTAGATCTCTCTGAGGCACAACAACAACGTCTTCTCCAATTAAATGAGCTAGATGAATTTCGTAGGGATGCTACTCAACAGAACATGCCAATTCAGCAACAACACAAAAGTTGGCATGAAAAGTCTATTCAGAAAAATCAATTCCAACCAGGTGATTGGGTGCTCCTTTATGATTCTAGATTTAAAATTTTTAAAGGGAAATTACATACATGTTGGATGGGACCTTATTAAGTGATCCGAGTATTCAAGAATGGAGCAGTAGAAGTTAAAACTATTGATGGAAAAAATTGAGTATTCCTGGTAAATGGACACAGATTAAGGAATTATTTTCAGCCACTTGCGAGGAAATATTTTACACAGCAAGTCCAACAACAATTCCGGATGGTAGTGGTGAATGGTAATACCAAATTTTTGAAACTATGAGTTCTTCGTCTTCTTAAAAAGAAAAAAGAAAAAATAAAAAATAAAAAGTAAATTTAAATAAAAAGTAAAGAGAAAATATTTTCCTGTAATTATGAAAATCAGTTCGCTGACATGATTGTAGAAGGATCAACCTGAAAACCAGCTTGCTGGTAGGAAGATCAAAAATTTCTAATAAAAAGAGAATGTTGCATGATTTTTAGATATGCTAGCAACCACCAAGTAAAACAAGGCTCAGTAGAACCAACCTTTATACAATTGGGGTAATTAGCATGGATATTTTTTATTCAAGTAACGCTTAATTATGACTATAGTTATTTTTCTTGCACCGGTGCAGGTAGACCTTCCAGAAAATTTTATGCCTTTCTTCATATCCCATTTCATAATATTCCCTCAGTTTCTTCTTCAATCCAAAATGATTTACCTTCCCATATTCTTTTGATTTAACCTGTTTGTTTCGTAAAACCCCACTTTACCCTTGATTTTTTTTCCCTATCCCACTTCTGTTTATCCCATCTTGTGGTACTATTCCTAGAATCCCTATAACAGAATTCCTTCCCATTCCTAAATTTTGCCTTTCCAACTTCTTTATTCCCTCATGAATTGCAGGATCTCGCATACAAAGAGCAAAAGGATATGCTCTGAAACATCAAGAAAGGGTGAAGAAAATTTCCAGTATAAATTGAGGAAGTCATGTTGGAAGTCCATTCTATATTTTACTTAAATTCCCTCTTACTTTTTTCAGATACTATGCTTGCACTAGTGCAAGCATGTCGGGCTATATAATAAGTGCAAGCAGAATGGTACCAGCAAGATGGCATAATTTATGTGGTGCAAGCAGACCAGTGCAAGCATGCACCCTGTTAGAAACAGGGTAAAATTTGTTCTTTTCATAGCATATGTCATAGGAAAGTGGTCATCATGAAGGTTTATGAGAAATTATTTCAATTAGTTGAGAAGTACTTATGCTATCATATTAACTAGGAGAAAATTTAAAGTACAAGGTGTTTTTAAGTTAAGAGTCATGATCATTTTTTTAATGAATGCTAAAGCTCCTTTTTTGAATTATGAAGTAGTGCGGAAATATTTAACCATTGCTTAGGATATAATTTCCCTTTCCGCCATAATCCCAAATGTCCTTCACTTTTAATGATTACCTCACCTAGTCGTTAAAAACGCCACCACCAGTACCAATCTGGCATGACCTCAAAGATGTCGCGTATTCACAGCTATTTCAATGGAATGAATGGATGATAAGATGGAAGGGATGGTGGACAGTTGGATCCCTATATATAAGAACCAATTTTCCCGGTGTTGCATTTAAATTGTTGACTGTTCATAATCGTTAAGCAGCGATGCCGCCTGTTCGAAGCGAACCTTCGTCTCTCAATATGGTAGAAAATACTGCTAAGTTTTGCAATAGTATTGAACTATTGCGAGACTCAAGCTTTCTTCAATTCTTGCAAAATCTTGACGGGCACGACCATGAAGTGGCCCTACAGTTTTCCAAAAGTTTCAAAAATGGCCGAGTGCAAATTGGGCCTCTAAACTTGAAGGTTACGGAAGAGTTTATAGCAGTAGTGATAGGCTTGGAAAATACTTGTGAGTAGTGGTTTAAAAATCAGAAACTAGAGAGGAATTGATGGTAGCGTTTCGTCGTCGACAAGAACATGAAGGTAGATTCGAAGAAAGGAATTCCGCGCAGTGCCCTGCTGGGATAGTGGAGGGACCTCCTTTTCATCCTACAAAAATTCATAACCTGTGAGGGAAGGTACTCCCTCACTTTTGTGTACCATTTTAGGATGTTGCAGCATCTTGAAGGCGGCTGGCACGTTCGATGGAAAATTGATTTCCCCTATTTTTTTCTTAAGATCTTGGAAAAATGGCCAAATGTGTGTAGGATGCATGGGCAGACCAAGATGACAAGAAATTATATCACCACGATCTAATAAAATTTTTTTTCCAGAAACAATTAGAAATTAAAGGCATGACCTGAGATGCGCTATTAAAATAGCTACATAAAAAGAAAGCTGCTGGAAAGGAGACACGGGACCTGCTAGCACAAGCAAGGGTCCGAGTAAAAATGAAAAAGGGAGTCCTTCTTACACCAGTGCAAAAAGGAAATGACCCGGAAAATCAATAGAAGAAAAGGCCCCATATCCAAAGAAGAAGAAGATAGCTAGTGCACCAGTTGAAGAGACTCCTTCCATGACACCAATATAGGCACAGACCCCCGAAGAAGACAAACTGTCAGTCCTTGCAGACGCAGCAAAATCTGTAGAAGTTGAAGATAACACTCTGTTGGCCAATTTTATTAAAAAATCCCAAAAAAATAATGAGGAATCTAGTGCAGGCGAAGAGCCACAATTGCCACAGGATGTTGAATCCCCTCCTGCACCAATGCAAAAATAAGAAGAATCGGAAGAGAAAGAAGAAGAATAAGAGGAAGAAAATGAAGAAGAAGAAAAGGAAGAAGAAGAAGAAGAAGAAAAGGAAGAAGAGTTTTCTGAAACCATGAGGGATACTGAGGTCCCTGAGGAAGAGGTAGCCCCTGTTGAGACAGAAAAAGAAGAAGATTTGGTAACTCCTACTGCTTGGATAGTTGAACTAGAACTTTAAGTGCAGAGCAGCTCATAGCTAAAGTGCAGGACTATAAAGAATAGATTAGAGAAGAGTTAACTGCAGAGATCCAAAAAAGAAATGAGAAGTCAGAGTTGGGAAGTACCGTGCTATGCAATGTTTCAGGCGACTTAAAAAGGTGACAAAGAAACTAAAGAATATTAGAAAGAAGAAGTTTGAAACATTGCAGGTTGATGTTAGTATGCTAGAGCAGGATTGAGCTCGAATGCTCAAATTTTTGAAGGCTTTGTTGGCCAGATAAATCGATCTTGCAGACAAGATCGATCTCCCTAGTGTCAGAAGAAAATCTAGCAACAAACGAACAACTAAGTTTGTCTTTCTCTAAATATATTCATTTTACAAATAAATTCTCTGAAGGTGTCGATCCTACCTTAGATCCAAATGCTTATTTGTAGTCGTAGTGCTTCTGTTGCATCAAAATCCTTCCATCGCAACAATATTTCTTCCATCGCAACAAGATTTCTTTCATCACAAGACAGTGTCATCTTTCGTCGCAACAAAGTGTCGTCTTTTGTCACAAAAAAGTGTCGTCTTTTCTCGACCTACAATCACAAACAAGAAAATATTAAATAGCACCTATATAAAAAATAATCGTAAAACATACCTATCATAGTGATCAAGGAATCTATGAAATAAATTATCAAATGACATCTTATTGAAATAAACAATCGAACGACAATTTATTGAGAAAAAGGCCTTCCCGGGGTCCGAAGTAGGAGTCTCTTCTACTTTGATAAGTCTTTCACTCTTCCTTCATGAGCACATAGAGGTATGTGATCTTTCCTCTCAAAATCTCAGCAGAAAGAAGTATAAATCTTAACAGCACTTCAACTCAATCACACATAAATCTTGAACTCCCCTTGAGGCTACCCAATGCCTCTTTTTATAGAGCAGATGAGGAGGTTAGGGTTCCACCTTTGAAGGGATAGAATCCTCCTTCAAAGGGATAGGCTTCTCACGTCAAGGGATTAGTTCCTTAAGGTGAGGGATGCATGAATCTTACTAAAGCATACTCATCCCCGAAAAATCTCATCTAGAACCTTCTATAATTGACCTCAAATCAGATTTTTAACTTTACTTTCTCACTTTTTTGACTTTGAGAAGCATACGTAGGCATTACAAGGGAAAAATGCATTCTGGAATGCAGGTAAGCAGTGTATTACCTGCGTACCCAAGCTACGAACGCAGGCAGGCTTCATGTTACCTATGTACCCAAGGATTTTTGAGTTTTTAGGGTTTTTCCTCTAGTTTTAGGGTTTGGAATGAGGAAAAAATGTTGTAAGACTTTCATAGGAGGCGTGTATGAGTGTTAATGAGCTCATACAGTCAGCAGAATGTTAAGGTGATAGTTTTTAGTGCAACAGATTGCCCCCTAAAGTGCGAAGTCTGGAATAGATGAAGATGAAGTCTGTCATATATGAAGAGTGAAGTACTTTATCATTTCAAGGATCATCCTGTCGACACCCTGGTTGGAACCTATAAAAACATTCAATGCAAAATATATATATATGTAATCATATGATCGTTGAGGTAGGCATTCCCATACTCAGATAAAAAATAACTAGAAAACTGATTTAAACTGTTCTGATATAGGAATGATTTCAATATATCAACAGTATAGAAATGGGCAGCCATATGTTTATGAATATTCCACTGTATAGATGAATAAAAAAAATTCCTCACAACCTAGATGGTGGAAACTATATCCAGGGTCTTGATTTCTGCTTCTTGAACCAGTACGATTCTATCCATGTGAATGAATATGTCGAATTCGAACATGGTAGAAACCACTTGATTACTAGTCAATAATGTAAACTGTTAACAAGTGTGTGAGTAACCACCAGTAATGTCAATGGCTCTCAAAGTACTCAATACAATCCATGAAATGTGAATGAATGAGCTGAAGTCGAACATGTCACGGAATCATTCGATCGAAGGTCAAAGATGCAACCTGTCGTCGAAGGTGAGAAACCTACCATTGAGACATGCAGATTCCAAGGTATTGATGATTTCTAGATCAACTTCCTAGATAATGAGTTGTCATCGATAGAAAGTGATCCGTCGTAGGCAAGCCCACAACACGAAATCATAGATCAAGTTTTGAAGAAATATATTGGCAAGGATTGACTCAGGGATGGTAAAAATGGAAGAAAAATATTTCGCAAATGAATGGTTTGTTTGAACTATCCTCTTGAACACATAACGACACTACAGATGGTTTGGTGACAATTGACCCAAAGCTAATACCCAGAAACCAGCTGAAGACTTTCAATATGGTTTGATTAACTATTAGGAAAGGGATTTTCCCAACCCAGGTGAACAAAAGTGTCGTGTTCAAGAGTGGTTAACGGTTTTTAGAATAATCAAAATGCAACAAATAGGTTCTTTTTTCTCTCTTTTCCCCCACCATTTCTGGCAAGTACCTCTTTATTTTAGACAAGCTTGAGGAGGATAAAATTTTCTTGTTTATAAGCTCATCCCTCAGATGATTCCAACTTAGTTTAAGATTCGAACCCTAAGAAGGAGTGGTTCATTCCTGTTTAAAATTGAATAGGTCCTTTACTATTAAGTTTTAACGAGTCCAGTATAGGAGAAACTTGGTGTTTCTCAATTTTAGGGAGTCAGAAGAAAAACTTAAGAAAACTCCGTGGGTGTACTTTTTCGTAAATTTAGTCTGTTGAGCCCGAAAAAGGATAAAATAATGCGGGAGAGAACTCTATTGACTATAATTAGTCAATGTATAAATTTTTCATAAATAGTCCATTTCAGTCTGTAAAAGGGATAAACTTGTACTAAAGGGATGATCATTCATTTACTTTAACAAGTTCGAATAATCAAGTGCTCGGCAATCTTTTCATGTTTAGAGAGTCCGAAAAAATCTTAAAAGAGGACTCCAATGTTTCACTTTTTCGTAAATTTTAAAGAGTCTAAAAAAGTGATAAAAGTATGCTCTTTGTTGAAAAATGATCAGTTTTACCGAAAAATCCAATATTCTGCACAAAAACACGAAACATTACACATATCTGTTTAAGATAAATAAAAATTCTTTCAAAAATAACCTTTTTAAAGTGAAAAATAAACAAATTAAAAATTAATTTATTCGAAAAAACTTATAAAAATGACTTTTCTATCTTCATTTTTACTATTTGAATTCAGAGTGAAAAAGTAAGGTTTTTTTCATAAGAAAAACTTCCTGTGAAGATTCTAGAAAATCCGTTCGTCGGAATCAGAAACCGAAGCTCCAAGTAATCTATATAAATTTTGGACCATATGAGGACCCAATTCAATCTCCTGATATGGTTAGTGAATAGGTGGGATACAAAGGACCAGTGTTTCTTGATTGTCGGCCACCAGCTCGAAGTCGAACTGGAGGATATATATTTTTTGACTGGTTTGTCCAAGAGGGGCAGACACTTATCTCTATTCGGGACTAGACCAGGTGGCCAGTCTGTTGCTAGTCTCAAAGAAGAGTTTTTCAATGGTTGAGTTGACCCCAAGGATAAATGGATAGATATCAAAGCTGTTATCCATCCTGAGTTCAAATTTATTGTCTTCAATGTTACTAGACTGTACAGGAATGCAGCATTACGTGTTTCCAATCTCATGCTGAGGCCATTGAGATTGTTAGATTTCTGTCGACATATTTTCGTTGGTTGAACAACCAACTATTTATTATTAAGGATGTTCCATTCACTGGGATGAGCTATCGCGGCGATAAAGACATGGATTTTCCTCCAAGAAAGCAATGGTATGATTCAAGTAAAAATCATTTTCAACACTTTATAAGTCCTAATTTTTTTGTATTTTAAACCATCCAACACAAGACGATGTATAGTTCGAAACACACTTCTATGCTATGATATATCACTATTACTGGCTATCTGTGTACATGTTATCAGATGTTTTTTAATTTACTATTTTTTTTACTACAAATGTCTATTTATGATACTAGAAGCAACTGCATCTGCTAAAGTATTTAAATGTCTTGTAATATGTTGATATTCAATGTAATAAAAATCACGTTCCAAGAGACGAACTCTTAAAAATAACCGTAATAACACTGGATTTATAATGGCATAAACCCTGTTAAGGTGTAATACAACAAGTTCAGAATCCAACCTAACAATCAAACTCCGAATTCCAAATGATATGGATTCAGATAATAACTCAATAATTGCACTATACTCTGCAATGTTATTCTTTGTTTGACCGAGGCTTACCCCATGCATGGATACTAACACGTTAGAGGGTGAATAGATAACCCAAGTTGCGAAAGAAATGTTTTGTGTACTACGATAAGCACCATCAGCAAAACCAACATATGTTTGAAGAGATGTCGGCATCTGCAATATCAAGAGTAAAGCTCAGATAAGCAGGAATAGTGATAAGAACACATTCTAAACTAGGCACGCTTTTCTAATCTAAGACACACCAACAGTAAAGAATATAATCTAACTAAAAATCTCCACATCAAGTTTAAGCATAATATTTCTTCAAATAAAGCCCATTTCTGGGTTTATCTAAAGAGACATTGTCAAAATCTATCAATTAATAGGCCCCTTTTGCCAGCTTTCATTTAACAATGAAAGGACGATGCCACTTAGGCACGAATTTTCTAGCCCCTAGCTTATCGTTGGCTTGATCGTACACTAAAACTAGGTCTCCTTCTGAAAAACTACGAGGGGTAACATTTCTATCATACTGAGCTTTTATTCATTTGACATGAGCCTCGTTTGCTAATGCATCATTTTGTCGATTCTCATCTAGTTGAGCCAAGTACAAAAAACGCTTCTCCTCGGACGTAGCTGGGAGTAATTCTATGGCTAATTTCAAAGACGAAATTTTGCATTCAATAGGCAACACAGTTTCCAAACCGTAAACTAGTTGAAAGGAAGTGAAACCAGTTGACATTTTTACTGAGGTCCGATAAGCCCAAAGTGCTGAAAATAACATGGAATGCCAATTCGACTTATGAATACCAATAATTCATCTGATAATAGTGACTAAAAATTTATTGATAGCTTCAACCAGACCATTAGCCTGTGGGTAATAAGGAGTAGAACTATCGTGGCACAGGCCAAGTTGATCTGTCATTTCAGTCATCATGATATTCCGAAAATGACTTCCATGATCTGTAATTATGGCTTGAGGAACACCAAATCTAGCAATTATATGATTGAACATGAAAGTTGCAGCAGTCTTGCCGTCTGCCGAAAATGTAGGCATCGCCTCGACCCACTTAGTAAAATAATCTACTGCTAGGATAATATACGCATGCCCCCCAGACGAGTGAGGGTTACATGTAATAAAGTCAATACCCCAATTTGTGAAAGGATCGACAACAATTATAGGGTGAAGAGGAGCGGGTGGTGCACGCATTTTACGATCAAAGACTTGAAAATTGTGGCATTTCCGGACTGCATAAATACAATCTTTGAATAACGATGGCCATAAATAACCAGCGCGCAATATCTTTTGGGTTGTGGCATACCCAGACATATGACCACCACATGCTCCAGAATGGAAATCATTTAGAACCTTCTCATCTTCTTCATGAGTAAGACAGCGTTGGAAAACAGAGTCCGCTCCACGATGATAGAGTGTATCACCAATAATATTGTATTGTCGGGATTGGAAACGTATTTTCCGTCACTGAGATCGTGAGATTTCAGGCCGAAAATATTGGGTTTGGAGATAAAGAATAATATCTCCATACCATGGATCAAGAGTACTGATAAGAAACAAGGATTCATCCGTAATGGGTTGTTCCGCCACAGTTTCAGTATCAGTAGAGGGGAAATCACACATCAGTTTTGTGAAAAAAAGAGATTTCTTTGCCTTGGATTTTTCAAATTCCAAGTCAAATTCCTGCAGGATAACTATCCATTTGGAATACTTGCCCCCTAGCAATTGTTTGGTCAAGATGTACATCATAGGGTTACAGTCATAAATTACTGTGGTTTTGCGTAATAAGATGTAGTGTCGAAATCTTTGGACAGCTTGAACAACTACCAAGGCCAATTTCTCCACATGTGTGTATTTGATCTGAGTCGGATGCAGATTTCGACTAAGATAGTAAATCACATGTTCACTGTTGAATTCATCTTTCTGAACTAAAACTATCCCAATGGTGGAATGAGAGGCGGCAAGGTGAAAAAAATAGTCCCGATTGTAGTTGGGAGGATGCAATAACGGTGCATGGGTCAACGCATGTTTGAGTGCATCAAAATATTGATCAGCGATCTCATCCCAAAAGAATGGAACATCTTGTTTTAACAACCTGGTAAAACCCTTTGTGAGCTTGGAGTAGTTAGGAATGAACCGACGTAGAAATTTTTCTTTCCCCTGTAAACTTTGGAGTTGGCGTAGATTCAAAGGAGGAGGTAGATTGATAATAGCTTCAACCTTTGATGGATCAACGTGAATGCCTACTTTCAAAACAACAAATCCCAATAAGTGACCTGATTCTACACAGAAAACACACTTGTGTGGATTCAGCCGAATTCGATAATGTCTACATCTCATAAAGATAGCTCATAAATGAGTGAGATGGTCGGCCCTGCGCTATGAATGAGCAGGTAAATCATCAAGATAAGGCTGCAAAATGTGCTTAATGTCATGGAATGCGTAAGACATAGCCCTTTGAAAAGTTTCCCCAGCGTTCTACAATCCAAAAGGTAGTTTGCAATAAGAAAATGTCCCCCATGGACAAATGAAAGTTGTTTTTGGCTGATCAGCAGGGAGTATGTTTATTTGTTTGAAACTGGAAAAACCATCCATAAAGGAGAACATTTCACTGCCAGCACAATCATCAATTATTTGATCGATATAGGGGGTTGGATAATTGTCTTTAGGACAAGCTCGATTAATATCCCTATAGTCGATACATACTCTTATCGTTCCTTGTTTTTTGTTTACAAGAACAATAGTCGATACCCAATCCGTTAAAGGAATCAAATAAATGAAACGTGCACGAAGTAATTTTTCAACCTCGGCTTTGATAACAATAGCTTTTCTCTGATGTATTTGACGTAAATTTTGACAGACAGGTTTGGCATCCGAGTAAGTCTTGATTTCATGTACAACAATTGATGGATCGATTCCTGGCATTTCCTCATATGACCAGGCAAACACATCATGGAATTCTTGAAATAGGGCTTTATAAGTTTGAATTTCATCATCTATATATCAAGCACCTATATGAATGTTTTCAATTATTCCTGGCTTAACTAAAATGTCAATTGGAATTGTTCGAGAGATATTTTCCAAATTTAACTCAAAATCAAGATTGTGCAATGGATTCTACGGTTCCTTGTCATATTTAGTAGTAAAAATATAAGTGAAATAATTTTGAAAATGATCCAGCTCAGGTAAAAATGAAGATCGGTGATGAAGATCTTCCCATGGTAAATCATCAACAGACAAAAGTTCACGAATCTTCTCATCAATGTGAACAAGATCGGGAAATGTCATTGTGGCTGAGCTAGATATAGAAAGCGATTCCTCATGGATCCCATTCATTGGATCAGTCTCAGTTGAAGAAGGATCGGAAAGCGACTATACAGCCTAATATGAAATTTCAAAGGGACTCAAAGGCATCGCGTCATCAAATGAATCCAACTCAAAATTGTAAGGTATGATCCAAGGATCATCAAACATAATTGTATTCGATGAAATCATATGAATGTTTGCAATAGGAGGCGATAAGTTAGGAGGAGGAAAGTAAAAAATTCCTATTAAACCATAATCTTTAATCAAACGTACCCCAACATCCTTGTAAGGGATAGTCGTTTTACCGATGTGCTGGATCATTTCTGTAGAGGCTGGATCAGAAGAGAAATAAGTGAGATGATCTATTGTAACGATATTTCCTTGATGTGGAAACTTGATAAGTCGAGACCGATGAAACAACAACAGTCATAGCATAAGACCAACTGCGACCTAGGAGAAGGTTGTAATCTAGAGGGGCATCAACCACCTCCACATCTAGATTTATGGTTTTGCCTTCGACCCCTATAGGTAAATCTACAAAATACCGAAAGGATGGAAACCTCAGCCATCAAAAGCCTTTAGAATCGTCAGAGACTGATTGAGTGTAGGAGAACCAAGCGATTTCCAACACTGGATCGACATAAAACACATAGAAGCCCCTTCATCAATCACAGTCTGAAAAATCAGTCTGTTTTTTACTAAAACTGGAATCTGGAAAGCCATTTGATGAGGTAGGCGGGGTGTACTATTCTCTAAATCGAAGATTATAAGGTTCGATTCCTGAATATCGACAGCTCCTATGGTAGACAAAAGTAATTTACGCTGTGCTGGGCATGATTGCAGCACTTCCAAAGCTGACATTGCTAAAGGGGAAATAGCTAAGTCCTCAACAATGTTGTAATTCTGAGCAGCTCTCGCATGTGGATTGAAAGCTGATTTACGAAGTACACCTTTAGGAGGCGGTTTGATCACTAAATCTAGATTGGGTTTTTCAATCTGTAGCATATTAGAAATGGAAGGAGGTGTAGTCGATGTATTTGAACTAGAAGATTCTTCTTCTTTACCACCAATAGGATTCTTACTACCATAATCTTGTGATCACGTCGCAATATTGACATGAGACATCATCATAATAGGTTCTTCTAAGGCAGTCAAGGTAGAACCAATCTTACTATCTTGAGTGGGAAAAGGATCCTTCAAGACAGCAGGTTGTTGAGAACCTTTAACTAATTTCACAACCTCCGCTCGATGCGAGCATTCCTTAGTAAAATGATCCTCGTCGCAAATGAAACAAGGATAGTGAGGCTTGCGTTTTTCGTCATTAGATTCCGTTTTATCTGTTTTTTCTTTTGAATTCTTTTTTTTTATTCTTCCCTTTATTTTTACCACCAGATTTAGATTTGTCTGTAGATGTCTCTACGACATGAATGTCAGCAGAAATTTCAGTGGAAGATTCTCCTTTTGGGGAATCAAGTAAAGTTATTATAGGAGAAGAATTCTTTGAATATTTCTTCTTGCTTTTAGTATTAACTGTACCAATAATACCGTCAACTGCATGAGACCCTGAAGGAGCTGCAGTTATTTGACCTTGTTTTGGAAGATCGGGGATATTTTCATGTAAAGTACCTCACTGCGTATAGATGAGGTCAAGATACTGAGCTTGAGCAATGACTTGCTCCTTAGTAACAGCTCAGGCCTTAGCTACATCTTCAGTGATTTTGGGTAACAATGATTTAACAAACCATTCCACCAAAATTTTATCCGGAATGTAAACTTTCACCAAACGCCTTCTACGTCGCCATTTGTGAATATTATCATAAAGGTATGTGGACGTGGATTGTTTTAGTGAAGTCAAAAGTTTCGTGCCATTTTCGTATCTGACAGGCAACTGAAAATGAGTCAAGAAGGCAGTTGCTAACTGATTGAAATTATTAAGAGAGCCTCGTGGTAACTCAATGTACCATTTGGTGGCAAGACTAATAGGAGTTTGTTGAAAAAGACATAAGCGAATTGAATCATCAATTATTGAATTAGACGCACACCAGAGGTGATAATTCATAACATGATTTGACGGATTCTCTCTTGACTTACCCTCAAATTTCGGTATATCACTGGGCAACTTATGTGGCATTGGCGGCTAGTACGGATAATAGAAAATTGGATCATTCGTAAGGCGTGTCAAATCAGGTAAATCCAAAGTTGCAATAAATGGTAACTGATGGTTAGGGTCGTGAAAACCTTGAGTAGCCAAAGCAGTTCCAGGAGGAGGATACCTAGGATAACTGGGAATCGTATTTGCATTAGGAATTGTGTAAACTCTCGGGTAACCAGGATTAACCAGACAAAACTAGGGTTGTTGAGGTTGTCGATAAGTATAGCCAGGGTATGGTTGATACTGATAAGTTGGGTTTTGTGAAACGGGACCGAATTGAGATTGTCCCTAGTAAGGTTGATACGTGAATTGCGGTTGACTTGTGACAATCATACTTTTACCAGCTTGTCCCGCAGGTATCTGGACCTAAGTCTGAATTGAAGGTCCTGACTGGGGTATAGAGACTTGAGGGATTTTCTTGGATGCAGGAATAGAAGAACTCGGAGCTACAAATAATCCAGAAACAAGTGTTATAGGTTGAACAGATGTCGCAGTAGTTGCAGCAGTTTGAGGCGGAGTCTGAGATGTACTAGGCCCAGACTGCTGAACAGAACCAGGTGCAGGGGTTTGAATAGTAGACTGAACAGGTTGCTAGGTTGGACCAGAAACCAAAGGTTTTCCAAGTTGAGAAGACAACTGCACATTAGGTTGCATAGGCTGTTTAAATTGGGACGGATCCCACACCATGTTTTTTCCAGGGTATTGTCCCGTAGAAGGTTGAACGTAAGGACCATAGCCTGGTTGAACGTAGGGTTGATAAGTAAGTGGAAAATTTCCATCTCCTTGTACAGATGATTAACCAGAAGGCGGTTGGAAACCTTGAATTGGGTACTGACCTTGAGTTTGATAACCTTGAGGCGCGTACTAAAACTGGGGTTGATAAGGACCCTGAGGAGCATATTGAGTTTGGGGTTGACCTTGGGGTATGTACTGTCCCGAAGGTTAATAACCTTGAGGTATGTACTGTCCTTGAGGTTGTTCTCCAAAATAATATGATGCCACAGTTTTTCCTGGGGAAAAGTTACCTTGAGGTTGCCCCCCAGGCAGTAACTGACTGCCCTGAGGTTTTCCCCCAGGCAGTAACTGACTGCCCTGAGGTTTTCCCCCAGGCGGTAATTGACTACCTTGAGGTTTCTCCCCAGGCAGTAACTGATTTCCCTGAAATTTCCCCCCAGGTGGTAATTGACTACCTTGAGGTTGAGGATTCGGAATATTACCAGACATCATAAAGATTTGCTCTACGTTCGATGTTTCAGTTTTAATACCATTAAGACTAGGTGATAATACATGTTCATTCGGTCGAGGAGATGCTCCTAAGAAAGTACCAGAGAGAGCCTGATACCCTGAAGGAACAGAAGGACCACGGTGTAAAAATGCTTCCAATGATTGGGAAAACATAGATGACTCTCCTGCCATAATAGATGAAGGGTAGTAACCTCTGGGCGTAGGATGAAATGGAATTCGAGGTGGAGAAAAAGCAAGACCCAGGTTCTCTAAAATGTTTGTCAAAGATAGATACCAAGCGTCAGTTCGAATAGGGCTATAGAAAATGGATTCATGCTCCCTAAGATTTAAAGACTGAGGGGATTCGAGAAGAGATAAATCTTTGTCTAGACTAGTAAGCTCTTCAATAGAAATTAGGCCAGATGGAAGATCTTCAGTAACAATATTTCTTACCCTAGGTGAACCAGGATTGCTAGAATTTGGTGTAATAAATCCTGAGGATGTTTCCAAAATAGAAGGTTCAATTTCAGGCTCAGAAATTTCAGGTTCATCAACTAGTTCACTGGAAGGAAAAATACAACCGGTAACTTCCAAAACTGAAATTGTTTCTTGAATGTGTTCTATTGTGGGTATTTGATGATCAGGATGAACAACTATAGATGAACTTCCAATTTCTGTTGATCTAATTCTACCGCTAGTAGATGATACTAGAGCACGCAGCCCTTCAAGCTGACTTGGTGTATACTCAAGGGGCTTCCCCTGAAGTCTCCGGGATTGTTTCGGTAATTCTACCATGATTAAATATTAATTAATCACACGCAAACAAAGAAAATCTCAATAAAAACACCTAAAGTCTCTAAAGAAACAAACAGCTGAATCACACGCCTAAAAAAATTCTAAGAGTTCAAACCACACACAAACAGTAACTTCCCATACTAAAAACACTAGTTGGTGATGAAATCCAACTTAGTAGAAGTTTAATACAGAAAGGGCGGTTGGAACAGTTACCCCGACAACCTGCTTAATGAAACAGACTGGCACAAGTTTCTTCACAAAACCATCTCGAGTGAAGAGAACCCGCCAAAGAGTCCAAGTGAGTCTAGTCGACGTTTGCTCCAAGTACAGTGATATCTTTCCTTCACTGTCAGCTTAGGAAATAATCTTAAGCTTATGGACACTAAGGTTACCAATAGTAACAAATACAACTGGGGGAACATTCTATGATCCGATCCCACAAAGCTCAATCCCCTTGAAGGCTCCTCGACATTATGAATCTGAGGTTTACCGACAAGTGACCCCATGCTCCTTGACAATGGTTAATCCGAGGTTTACCGTTTGTAATGCGTGTATAATCTTCTATATTTCCCAATGAAACAAAAATGATTGTCTCAAAGGTTCGGACATGATCTCGTGATTAACTCCTTTAAGAGAAGCTTCCCAGATTGTACAAATTACAATTGGATTGATTTCCTACCACAATATTTATCTACTTGTTTGTTTTTAATATCTTGGAGAGTTAATTACTCCCTACTCCAAGATACTAGCCTAAGCTATATTGGTGATAAGAGCCCTAGAAATAAAAATATTACTAGTTCAATTTTAATTAAGCATTGTTTTTATGGGATTTTCTTTAATTCAATAGGTATGGAAATGAAACTTTGATGGTGTGAAGACTCGACTTCCAAAAACACTAAAAAATTCACCTAAAAATGATAATCAATTCGTTTTTCTTTCAATGAAATTATAGCTAAAGAAAGAGTTCGATAATGCAATTTTTTTAAGAGACAATTTTTTCTTTAAACATGAAGAATAAATGGAAGAAAATATTTTTTGTTTTTTCAATAAGAACTCAAAACGAGACAAATAATCAATGCTGACAATAAATCCCTTTTTCTTTCAAAACTCGAAACTACAAAAAAAAACTTTCCTTCAAAAGAGATCTACAAATCCTTAAAAGCACTCAAAACTATGAAAATTAATTTTGAGATCTACAAACTTTAAAAAATCTAATTGAATAAAAGCTTTAATTTTTTTTTTTTGAGAATGTCTTTCTTAGTTGTTCAGTAAACTAAGGATTCATTTGCGTAGGATAACAAATAAATCAAAAAACATCCAGATATGTTTTCTAAAAATGAAATTCAAAACTTAAAACAAAGTTTGTTCAAAGATTTGCAAAGAGAAAACTAGATCTATTTCTCAAAAAAGAATGAATTTCACAACCAAGTCAAACTCATAAAAAATACAAAAGATACCAAAGTGATCTAATGGCACTTTTAAGCTTCTAATCTTTGGGTCACTACAAAGACAAAGTGAAAACCACTCTAAAAATGCAAAACTTCTAGAAAATCATTCAAAACAAAAGTGCTATGAGACTTATTCACAAGAGATTTTCGACAGAAAACATACAGATTTGGGCATACACTAAGAATCCTAAATCAAATCTAAACTGAAACTGAAAGAAGAAATCTAAGTTTCTCAAGACTTTTAACAGGATCTGCAACAATGTGTAGTCCCCGAAAAAATTCAAGAGAAACAAAGAAGATTTCAAAGCTTTCCAAATCAAATTAAATCCAAGTTACCCAAGCCCGTACAAATCAATCAAAAATCAGGAAAAAACATTCTCTCAAATAAAAATAAAGGAAAATCAAAACAAGTTCTTTCCCCAGTGGAGTCGCCAATTTGTTGGCCGAATAAATTGATCTTGCGGATAGGATCAATCTCCCTAGTGTTAGAAGACAATCTAGTAACAAATGAACAACTAAGTTTTTCTTTCTCTAAATATATTCATTTTACAAATAAATGCTATGAAGGTGTCGATCCTACCTTAGATCCAAATGCTTATTTTCTGTCATAGTGCTTCTGTTGCATCAAAATCCTTCCGTCGTAACAAGATTTCTTCCGTCGCAACAAGAGTTCTTTCGTCGCAACAATAATCCTTCCATCGCAACAAGAGTTCTTTTGTCGCAAGAAAGTCTCGTCTTTCATCGCAAGAAAGTGTCGTCTTTCGTCACAACAAAGTGTCATCTCTTTTCACAACAAAGTGTCTTCTTTTGTCGACCTGCAATCACAAACAAACAAATATTAAATAACACCTATATAATATGTACACAGATATCTAGTAATAGTGATATATCATAGCATAGAAGTGTGTTTTGAACTATACATCGTCTTGTGTTGGACGGTTCAAAATACAAAAAAAATAGGACTTAGAAAGTGTTGAAAATGATTTTTACTTGAATCATCCCATTGCTCTCCTGGAGGAAAAGCCATGTCTTTGTCACCACAATAGTTCATCCTGGCGTATGGAACATCCTTAATAATAAAGAGTTGGTTGTTCAACCAATGAAAATATGTCGACATAAATCTAACAATCTCAATGCCCTTAGCATGAGATTGGCAACACGTAATGCTAAATTCCTGTACAGTCTAGTAACAGTGAAGACAATAAATTTGAACTCAGGATGGATAATAGCTTTTATATCTATCCTTTTATCCTTGGGATCAACTCAACCATTGCAAAACTCTGCTTTCAGACTAGCAACAGACTGACCACCTGGTCTAGTCCCGAATAGAGATAAGTGTCCACCCCTCTTGGAAAAACCATTATAATAGTATGATAAATAGACATTTGCAATAAACAAAGTATTAAATTAAACAAAATCTAATAACATGTACACAGATAGCTAGTAATAGTGATATATCATAGCATAGAAGTGTGTTTTGAACTATAGATTGTCTTGTGTTGGACGGTTTAAAATACAAAAAAATTAGGACTTAGAAAGTGTTGAAAATGATTTTTAATTGAATCATCCCAATTCTCTCCTAGAGGAAAATCCATTTCTTTGTCGCCACGATAGTTCATCCTGGCGTATGGAACATCCTTTCGTCGCAACAAGAGTTCTTTCGTCGCAAGAAAGTGTCGTCTTTCGTTGCAACAAAGTATCATGTTTTGTCGCAACAAAGTGTCGTCTTTTGTCGACCTGGAATCACAAACAAGAAAATATTAAATAGCACCTGTATAAAAAATAATCATAAAACATACCTATCATAGTGATCAAGGAATCTATGAAATAAATGATCAAATGATAGCTTATTGAAATAAACAATCAAACGAAAATTTATTGAGAAAAACAAAACTTGATTGTATTAATCTTAAAATAATAGAAGAACCTTACAACCTTAGCCTTGATGTTTGAAAAGGCCTTCCCGGGGTCCGAAGCAGGAGTCTCCTCTAATTTTATAAGTCTTGCACTCTTCCTTCACGAGCACATAGAGGTATGTGATCTTTCCTCTCAAAAGCTCAGCAGAAAGAAGTCTAAATCTTAATAGCACTTCAACTCAATCACACATAAAGCTTGAACTCCCTTTGAGGCTACCCAATGCCTCTTTTTATAGAGCAGATGAGGAGGTTAGGGTTCCACCTTTGAAGGGATAGAATCCTCCTTCAAAGGGATAGGCTCCTCATATCAAGGGATTAGTTCCTTAAGGTGAGGGATGCATGAACCTTACTAAAGCGTACTCATCCCCAAAAAATCTCATCTAGAACCTTCTAGAATTGACCTCAAATCAGCTTTTTAACTTTACTTTCTCGCTTTTTTGACTCTAAGAAGGGTACGTAGGCATTACAAGGGAAAAATGTGTTCTGGAATGTAGGTAAGCAGTGTATTACCTACGTACCCAAGCTAGGAACGCAGGCAAGCTTCATGTTACCTATGTACCCAAGGCCTTTTGAGTTTTTAGGGTTTTTCCTCCAGTTTTAGGGCTTGCATTAGGGGAATTTTGAGGTCTAAAATGGGCCTCATAAGAAAAATGTACAACAAAAATAAAATTTATAACAACCAATAGGATTCAAGATGATGATGTCAACCATGGGGGATGATTTACCATTTTTTAAATAAAAGGGTAAAAATATTAAAAAATAATAAAATAATAAAACTACTTTTCAACTCGTATTTTCAACTTATCTCCCAAAATTTTTACTCAAATTTCGAGCGGGAGTACTCGTTGGATGCGAAATTTAATTCCTCATCCAAGGAGTACCCATGTTGCATACTTTCAATGAACTCTACTACACGAAAAATGAGAAATACATAAAAAACATGATTGTAATCACATTTTTTTATGTATTTCTCATTTTTTGTGTAGTAGGACCCATCGAAAGTATGCAAGATGGGTACTCCTTGGATGGGGAATTAAATTTCGCATCCAACGAGTACTCGTGCTGGAAATTTGAGTAAAAAATTTGGGAGATAAGTTGAAAATATGAGTTGAAAAAGTAGTTTTTCCATTTTTCCCTCTAAAATTTGATGATGACATCAAATCTTATTTGATTTTTTCCACTATTATTTTATAATTTCCTTAGGAGGCCCATTTTAGACCTCAAAATTCCCCTAATGGAATGAGGAAAAAAGGTTGTAAGACTTGTAGAGAAGGCATGTATGAGTGTTAATGAGCTCATACAGTCAGTAGAATGTCAAGGTGACAGTGTTTAGTGTAACAGGCATTTTGCAAAGGTTAAGAGTTTTGTGAGGACACACAATAGCTTAGGGATGGGAGGATGTTAGTCCCCTAATTTTCCCTCTTTTTTCCATTTTCCCCTTCCTAAATCATAAGCATTTACCTCTGTTTTACCTCTTTTATGCACCCTCATCTTGCACCAGTCCAAGCACGGTGACATATTTCGTATAAACTTTATTTTTCATATTTTTAATTGAGCTTAGAATTTATTAATTATTTATTACATGATTTCTTACTTTTAATCACTCTTTGTAACTTATCGATATCTCCTATGTTTATTTGGTAGTTAGATTACTTACCATGACCACTAATCCTAGTGTAGGATCAGATCTTGCACCGTTGCCAGCACAACAAATCCTTGCAGCAGATCCAAACCTCCTTGGTCACTGCCTCGTCTTGAGTCGCTTCAACCATGACAGAAGAGTGATCTAAAGGCAGCCGAGACCAATATGTGAAGGGCGAAAGCTGAAGATTAGCTATTGCCAGTTCTTCTAACTGCCTAATTTCAAAGACTGAAAAGCTAAATTTTGCATTTGGTTATGTAATCAGTTAAAGGATCTATTTTTGCCTCTGGCCAAAGGACTATATAATGTAGAATGCAAATAGGACTAAAGGAAGAAAAGTTTTGATAGTAGAGGAGAACAGAAACACAGCTGAGAGGTAGTGGCAAGTTGTTGTATTTTGTTATCACCCAAATCTGGGCTGGATGATGCCTTAATATATGTACTTGCCTCAGTGAATTAATAAAAGGAGCTTCGTCTCATTTTTCGAAAATTATGTTTCTGTATTGAGTTGATGAATTAATTAAGGTACTGAGTAGCGTTTCTATTTAAAAGGGAAACGTGCTGGTTGGCTAGGGCCCAGCCAACCCAACATGTTTACCCTATTTCGTGTTTTCTTGTAATTTGTGTTTACATTGTCACGTGTGATTTAATATTAAGCACATGTACTCATGTCTGAGTGCAAGCAGCTCTGTTGTGTGAAGTAGATAACTTTCCTTTTCCTGAAATTTTTGTTCTTGCACTTGATTTTATATTAATTTTTCTTCGCCTGGTCCAAGCAGGAGAAATGAACCTGCACCAGTGCACGTTGGTGTGATATCTCTTTTTCTGCAACTCTGCTTGATTGGTTTTCCCTGCTTGGTCTAAGCAGGAGAAATGAACCTGCACCAGGGCACGTTGGTGTGATGCATCAAACTTTCCTAGTTTAACTTCCAGCGACCCTCTTTCTTTCGTTAAATGCTTATGTCAGGATAAATATATATATTGATTGTTTCTTTATTTCTGCATTATGTTAAGACCATAAATATTCACTTTTTATGTGTACAATTTTGTTTAACAGTATAATAGCACTTTCAATAATTAAACACTCATTCTAAGAATTAAATGCTAAGTGCACGAAGCTCTAATCTGGTGCAAGAACTCATTTCTTGCCACGGTATCTAAGTGCTTTGAACCTGGACAAGTTCAAGCCCTTGCATGAAGTAAAAAAATTCTTTAGTAAAGACACTATCTATACCTTCTACATAAATCTCTGTTCCTGCACTAGTGCAAGCAGATTGCGAAAGTGCAGGACAGATTAGTGCAAGAAGGAAATCTCTAAAGGAGCATATTTAAGGGCCCATTTGATTAGACTTATAAGTGTCTCTGCTAAAGAAAAACACATACTCAGTAGTTAAGCAATAATCAACTTGATTGATTTCCTTTTATCTTTAATTCCCTCTTGAAAATGCATTCTTTCTTATTCCAGTCTTAGATTATTTTTTGATGGTTCAAGTTGCCTTTCTTTTCTCTTTTTAATTTGATTCTGCAATATTTCCTTGAAAGAAAATAGGGATTTATATTAGGAATATTCATACCATCTCTGGCATTGCCTGTGCTTCGTCTCTAAGTTTACGAATCCCCCGGGTTGACAAATTAAGTGTTGAGGAGTTTGCTTAAGTGTAATTCCTGCACCCAACAGTGTGAATAGTCTTGGGGTTCTTGGCTGCAGTCAGGGAAGAAACATAGGCTTCAGGGGCTGTAGACTCAGGGAACGCAACATTTGCCATGGGCTTGATACAAGGCAATTCGGGACAATGATGGGTGGCATGACTGACAACATCACACAAAGCACACGCGGGGGTACGCTTTGGAGGCTAAGGAGGGGCAGGGTTTATTGGGGGAGCCTTGTCTTTAGGTGTGTTTTTATGAGATTTTCTCCCTTCACCCGAAGCTGTCGCAGCAGGAGGAGGTTCTTGTTGAGATGGCTGAGGCACAGTAGTAGAGGGAGGGGACATGGGGACCGGTTGAACCAAGGTCAAAGAAAGATAAGGTTTCGGCTGACCAGGTGGGGTAGTAGTTGGGGGATCAATATACCAGACTGGGATCCATAGGGTTAGTTTAGGAAGGGATAAGGTAGTCATAATAGGTACCGAAAACACTCCAGGAGGGGGACCTAGGAACGATATCTGACTGTATGGGTAATGACCAGGCGGGACAACTCTAAGATGGTTAAGGCTAAGAGGAACCATGCCAGGAGGGTAGAGAGGCTCATGGATACCAACTGAAGATGAGGGGCCTAGAGGAGGGGATCCTGAAGGCTAAGTTGAGGTGCTAGAAGCTAGTTGTGGAGGGCGGGGATGCAGACTAGTCGAAGCGTGCCGCTTGAGGGAAGCCTGAGACAATTGCATCATGCAAATGTTTGACGAGATGGGATCGGAGACAGGAGGAGGAAGACCAGGGAAAGAAACAAGAAAAGAGGAGTCTCTGTAGACTCTGGGTGAGACACTAGTTAAAGGTTCAAATATTTTTTTGTTGGCCACTGAAGAGATGATGGACTCAGGGGAGGTGTGAGACTTCAATTCATAATATTTCAACTGGTCAATGGTGATTATCTTTCTGTTGTGAGGAAATCACATCTTACAGTGACCTGCAGATGGGACAAAAAAAATTGCATAAGTGTAGCTAATACCCAATATAATGTTGTAATCTAGGGGGCATCAATGACTTCTATGTCAACGCAAATAGTCTTGCCCACAAGAGTAATAGGAAAATTGCGGAACAAGCCAATGGGCCGGGAAGAGTGGCCATCCCACACTAGGAGGGTGATAGTTGAAGGGGCCAACTCAGGAGATCAGAGTTTCTTCCAAACTAAATAAGACATCACATAGGTGGATTCCACCTCATCAATGATACAACGGGAGACATTGGCATTCCAGATCTTGATGGGGATTTGGAAGGTGACAAAAGCAGGAAGGGGGGGATGTTCTGACCGGTCAACATCAAACACGATCAAACAATCATCTGAAGGATCCAAAATGACCATGGCAGTTAGTAGAACTTTTCATTCCGAAGGGCATGACTAGAGGAGTTTTAGCATTGAGATGGAAGCAGGATATTGTGCCAAATCATCTACTATACTATACGAATGGGCAGCTTTGCCAGAAGCAATGTTTCGACGTAATGGTCCCTTGGTGATCTTGGTATGAACCTCTACCTTAGGCTGAGGGATCTGTAAAGGACCATTGGTTGTCAAAATAGGCTCTGTGGAACCTGAAGAAGGGGGCTCAGGGGCAAACATAGCGGGAGGCTTGTTGTACTGATGGGACTGTGTGTGAAGGTTGAGGTCAATAGTAATGGGTTGGTTAGAGTTCATCATGAGAATCTGGTAATTAGGGGTACCAGATGTAGAAGTTTGAATGGCCGCCTGACCTTCAGGTAGTTTGGTATCCACGAATCATTATTGAAGGAAAGGATTGGTAAACACAGCCAGCTGGATAGGTGCAACATTGGGAGGAACCAAAGGGCAGGCTTGTTGTCCCTACGATGCTACTTGAGTCTCCCACATCTAATGCATCTAAGGTAAAAGAGGACAATCGTGGGTGTAGTGACCATATAAACTGAAAAAATAACAAGGCTTATTCGTGCAAACATGCCTGTCCTACTTGGTTTGAGTGCCCTGTTGCTGTTTAGAAGTGTTAGGTGCATTCCCTTGGGGATTAGGTTCTAGGTTACCTGGGGAAGATTGATTTTGGGTGCTTTTACTCTTCTTTTTGGAAGTAGGAGGATTAGTCGCGCCCTTCTGTGCATATACCTGGCCCTGGGGGGTGGTGACTACTGTTGCAAGGGTTGTGAAGGAAAGGGAGGCGAGGGTGCTAATTCTGGAGGAGATGGATCACCAGCTGTGGATACGGATAATAAGGAGGTTGCGCAAGATTGTGATTAACAGATTGGTCAAAAGGAGGAGGCATGTCGCATCCTCGATACATGTTACCGGGGGGGGGAAGTGCTGGAGGAGCTGGCCCCTCTTTGAGGGAACCCATAACCCATGGGAAAATGAGTGTATGAATGAGAAAGGGCTCCAATGACACCGTCGGCATCATGGGATGCCCCCGGTGCATTGGTACCACCGGGTCTAGGCAGATCTGGTAAGATGGTATAAGCATAACCAAATTGTGCGTAGATTAAGTCATATTTCAATGCAGTCTGGAGAGCAACTTCTTCAGTCTGAGGGAAATGAGATGTGACATATTTGCCAATGGAAGGAAAAAGGGATCTGAGAAACGAGTCCATGTAGACACAGTCTTCCAAGGTAGGGGCTTGACATATGCTCTTTCTTCTCTGCCATTCTTGGACATGATTGGATAGGAGGATCATAGATGATTGATAGAAAGAGGTCAAAATTTCAGTACTAGTTTCATAATGAAGGGGAAGCCGGAAGTAAGATATAAAATCCTGGGCAAGAGTCTCAAAATTAGTACGAGAGGGGTAGGCCTGGTCAACATACCACTTAGAGGCTTCTCTAGTAAGCGTACCCTAGAACAACTGAAGACGGACAGAGTCATCAGTGATGGAATTGGACGAACACTACATGTTGAAAGATTGAGCATGGTTTGTAGGATCTTCTGTAGCAATACCTTCAAACTTTGGGATGTCAGAAGGGAGCCTAGTTGGCAGAGCAGGAAAACCATGTTCATGATGTATAGGGTCATTGATTAGCTAGTTAAAATCGGGAAGAATGGGGCCTACTATATAAGGGAGCAAGGGAGCAGCTGGGATAGTTATTGTTGTGGTCACACTAGTAGTATTCCTAGCATTAGGGCCAGGGGTACCACTAGCGTTAGGTCCTAAACAAGACATGATTAAGGTGACAGGGGGAGAACTAGGGATAGAACCAAAATGGGAACCCAATGAACTAGAAGTGGAGTTGGAATGGGGACTCGGTGGAGGACTAGCTTGAATCTTACGTAGAGGAGTAAGTCTTCCTAAAGAAAACTTAGGATGAAGGCCAAGAAGTCTTCGAGATAAACGCCTTAGGGGCACAATGATGGAAGAACAAACATGGATCAAAAAATTTCAAGGAGGTGCAGAATCAAATGATTACAATGTTATAGTCTTTGCTTGGAGATGTTAACCAGGCGCTCTTCAGTTAGGGTGTGTGTGTTAAGTGTGTTAATTTTAATTTTTAAACCCAGATGTGTGTAGATAAAAAATAAAAAGTGTGCTATATAATTATAAATAAACCTCCAAATATCAGTAAAGTAACTAATCATAACAGAAAAGAAAAAGCTAAATATGCATCAATCTAAACCCAAGGAGGTGGGCTTCTTAAAAACTAGTCTGTGGGTGGGAAAAAATCTAGTCAACACACACCAAAATAGCCAATGGATCTAAATTTTAGAGGGAAAATTATCTAAAGGGCAGATCTGCTGGAAATAGGTGCAGATAACAGCAAAAAATCAGAGGGAAAAGTGTGGAGAATGAGGTGGCAAAAGGCTACAACCAGAAAGGAAACAGAGGGGGCCCTAGAGGAGGACAAAAAAAAACTAAAAATAGGTGTTTTGGATGGATAAATAACCAATATGAAATGGATCTAAAGGTATAAGATCTGATCTAAAAAATGGGCTGAACACACTGAACTTTCAAACGACCTTCTTCAGCTAAACTCTTCCTAGAAAGGTGGAAGCGTACTGAAGCCCTAGGGGGCTAGGTTCCTACTTCGACGAGTAAAACAGAGCAAGTACAGGTCCAAAATGGGTGGAGATGGAGGTCAGACAACCCTGAATAGTAGCCCAGACAAACCCAAAAAAATCTCAGAAAATTTCCCGTAAAAAGTACAGGTTGCACCTTCTGACCTGATTTCTCCAGAGGTCACAGGTTTGAGGCTCTTTTCTGCATCCTAAAGGTTTATGTCATAGGTTTGGCCCAAAAAGTGCGACCTCCACTTTCGACAATCTCAGGAAGAGGTTTCAGAAAAAAGTGTCGTCTCAACTGCGTCTCATACTTGTCACCTGCGCAATAGGTCTAGAAACACACAGAAGTTAGAATTTTTACTGTTTTATGGTTTTAAAGGTTAAAAACAAGATCAAGAAAAAAAAAACAAGAAGATGAAGAAAAAACCTAGGGTTTGAAGTAGCTAGTCATGCAACGATCTGAAAAATGATGGAGGTTGTAATCATAAACCCTTGTGAAGTTGGCAGTTGTTAGGATGAATTCTAATCGCAAGTGTACAAAAAAATCCCACTTTAACTGTGCATAAAAAACAGCCCTAACATCAAAGATGGCTACCAATTTATTTAGATATGTATTTAGTTGACCAAGATAAATGCTAAAAAATCTAGATCTATGTAGTTAAAGACATTAAGCAGTAAATAAAGCAAGAGTTGCTCTATGCATCGAATAGACAAGACAATAATATTTTTAAAGAATTTTTGTATTTATGACACCTAGGAAAGGAACATAGAAAGATGTTACCAGTCTCCCTAAATGGGGTAGGTTCTTGTATGTCCTCAATGTTTCAGGTCTAATATCTCTTTCTCTTGATGTGTAGAAAACCGAGAAAAAAATGGAACTGAAAGGGAGCTCACAAGAAAAAAGATAGAAAAATATGACAATGATGGAGGATCAAAGTCAGACCAAAAGTATAGATCTAGAGTGATCTTTAGGCAACAAAATGTAGTGAGTGAATGGGAAAACCTTTTTCTTTATAACAAAATATTGAGTTAGTCTAGATATTGGTGCATAATTAAAATATTATTAACCAAATTTAGTTCCAAATTTTATGGAATATTTTATTATATTTGTTGGAGGGAAAAAGAATTTGAATTTGGTCAAATCCCTTTATTTGTAAATAATAAATAGATAAATGATTTATTTATTATTTTAGGGATGTGGTTGAGTAATAATTAAATAAATAGTGATTTATTCAATTATTTATAAATGATTTAGTCAAATTTAACAAGGAATATTATTTAAATAATGTTTAAATAATTATTCCTAGAAAATAATAAGATAAATAATGATTTATCTCATTAATTTTCCTGTTTTGGGTTAAATATGACCAGGAATATTAATTAAACTGTTGTTTAACTAATTATTCCTTGAGGAAAGTCAAACAAATATGGATTTATTCAATATTTCCTCACGGGGTTTCCTGTTTAGACTATAAATGACTTAAAAAATTAAGGATTACTAAGTTATTTTTCATAGTGAAAGCAATTTTACTTAGGCTAAAATTAGTCCTACATGGTGTACTTTGGTCCATCTAATAGTAACATGCTAGATGACCAAAAATTGGTGTAACACTCAAGTTCCAGAAAATCCTGATCTAGACACCTTTGAAGAAGCTTCCGGTCATCCAAATTGGGATGAAGCTACGAATGAAGCATATCGTTCCTTATTAGAAAATGATACTTGGGATCTTGTTCTTCTTCCAAAAGGAAGAAAACTTGTCAGATGCAGATGGGTATACAAAACAAATTTTGGACCAGATGGAACAGTGGATAGACATAAAGCTCGTCTTGTTGCTGAAGGATTTTTACAAGTTGAAGGAATTGACTATACTGAAACCTTCTCCCATGTTTCCAAAAAGAGTTCCATCTTCCTTGTTCTTTCCCTTGCTGCCTCCTTTAAATGGGAATTTCATCAGATGGATGTTAATTCCTCCTTCCTACATGGAGATTTGCATGAGTAAATCTACATGAAACAACCCCCTGGCTCTATCCAAAATGACTCTAGCCTTGTTTTTTGCCTTAGGAAGTCTCTCTATGGTATTTAACAAGCTCCTCGGGCTTGGTATGCCAAAATGGATAGATTTCTATTAGATAATGGCTTTCTTAGTTGTCATTCTCACATCACTGTCTACAACAAGAAAGTGGGTAAGTTATTCACCATTCTTTTTCTTTATGTTGATGATATTATCCTTAGCAGTAGTGATCCCAACCATAGAAACCATGTGAAGTCTAGCCTCAAAAATAAGTTTGAAATGACAGACTTAGGACACTTGCATTATTTTCTTGGTCTTCAAGTCTTGAAATGCAAAGAAGGTATTACCCTCTCTCAGTCCAAGTATGTGTGTGATCTTCTACACCACTTTCACATGGAAGACTGTAAGCCAGCCCCTTCTCCCTATCAGTATGGAGTCAAGCTTTCAGTCACTTGTACTACCACTGAATTTGATGCTACCTTATACCATCAACTTGTTGGTAAACTTATGTATCTAACCCATACCCCTCCTGACCTCTCTTTTGTCATTGTTCTTGTTGCTCAGTTTATGCACCAACCTCATGAAAGTCATTGGAAAGAATCTAAAAGAATACTTCGATATATTCGAGGTAGGGTTGAGTTGAGGATTCATTACAGTGCAAGAGCATCTCCATTGTTGGTTGGTTTCACTGATTCTGATTGGGCTGGTGACCCTGATGATCAAAAGTCTACTATAGGATATGTATTCACTCTTTGTTCAGGACCTATTACATGGTATTGTAAGAAACAAAGTGTCATCTCTCTTTATTTAGTAGAAATAGAGTATCACGGTGCAGTTGAAGCCAACAAGGAAGCCATGTGGCTTCGTCATATCCTGTCTGAATTTGTTCTTCATCAGCAACATCCAACTACACATTGGTGTGATAATCAGAGTGTCATTCAACTATGTAAATATCCAGTTCATCGTCAGCATATGAAACACATTGAGCTCCACATACAATTCATCATAAAGCTCATTCATGATCATCTTCTTGAAGTGTAGTATTGTCCAACCAATGATCAAGTAGCCGATATCTTTACAAAGGCTCTCATAGAAGTGAATTTTACCAAACTTCAATCCATGCTTAGAGTTCAGGAAATTTATCACTAAGGGGGGATAGGCTGTAATGCCTCCTTCCTTTTCCTATCGTGTCACCTTTGAAAACCCTCCAATCCTATCCCAAGTTGTTCTTAAGGGGGGATGTTAGGATATTTCGACACATAGGAAATAGGCTCCTTTTGTGTCACCTTTGTAAATCCTTTAATCCTATCCCAAGTTGTTCTTAACGGGGGCTTTTAGGATATTCTGACACATAGGAAATAGTTAAGTATAACTTGGTATAGTGTAGATTTAGGTAAAGTGTGCTTCTTTACTATGTAAATTTGTAGCTTATAATCCAATGGTCATGATTTTTAGTGATGCGACGGTTCACTCTCTCGGTATTAACAACACTTGATCCATGTCTTAACACCTGATTGGTCCATGATCTCTATTTAAAGTGCATGGAGGGTCATTTGTCGGGTAACCGTTTATGAGATAAACATATGTAATCTTTCTTTTTATATTAATAAATTGCCTGAAGTGGTCACGTTGGCTCAGGTCGTGGACTATTTCCCTCTTGGAGGGTTTTAACCACATGATAATACTGGTGTACTGATTTTTGATCTGTTTGTGAGTGGTGACCTTTGGTTTTTGATCTAAGGAACTTACCCTGTAAATTCCTACAGATAAAAAACTCCCCCTTTATCAGATGTCAAGAACTTGATATTTAGATAAGTTTTATTCTTAACCAAGGCTTTGAAGGTTTTGAAATTGTCAAATTATTTAGATTTCTCTTAAAGGAAAGTAACCCATGTTATTCTTATATATTCATCATTAGAAGAATAAACTATCTCTCATCTTTAAATGCTTTTGTTTTTAGAAGATCGTAGAGGTTTTTATGAAAATGTTCCAATGGCTTGCTTGATTAGTACTTTTTTTCTTGAATTTCACTCTGGTCTACTTCCCATGCTGATATGGCTTGTAAATAGTATAACTTGGCTTTGAAATACTCGGAAATTCCCTTATTTATTCTATTTTGTAAAGCTTTAGTAGATGGTAAAAACTGATATGACACATCCTTCTATTCCATAATTACCTTTCATCTAATTTCCCCATACAAAATTATTGTTTAACTTCATCTAGGATATATACATTTATTGATGTCCTAGCTACATCTACCACCAATATTTTTTATCCTCCTTTCTTTAGATCACATCCTTTAGAATGAAATGTGAGATCATATTTTTGATTTCACATTTTATTAACACTCAAAATATTATGTTTTAGGCAACAAACATACAAAACATTTTGAGTTGAAGTCCTAACATTATCAAGGTTAATTGTCACTTTTCCCATTATTCTAGCTAGTGTGTTATTTCCAAAAGTGGCACATCCTCCTTTATCTTTATTTAGAGAATTTTTTTTTCTCTTATCTCTTGTGAGATGTTTTGAACACCCACTATTAATATACCACTGAATTCCTTTCTTTGAACATATAGAGAAAATCCATCTTCTTCTTGTTTTTCTTGCTTCCTTTTTCAAGACTTTGCGTGTTCCTTTATCCTATTTTGTTGAAGAAACATTATTGTGTTGTTTTTATAGTCACATTCCTTGTGCCAATAACTAAACATTTGGGGAATTTTTAGGTTTGAAATGAGCCTCCTAAGGAAATTATAAAATAATAGTGGAAATAATAAAATAAGATTTGATTACATCATCAAATTTTAGAGGGAAAAAAGAAGAAACTACTTTTTCAACTCATATTTCCAACCTATTGCCCAAATTTTTTACTCAAATTTTGAATAGGAGTACTCGTTGGATGCAAAATTTAATCCCTCATCCAAATAGTACCCATGTTACATACTTTTGATTTGGCATGTTACACGAAAAATAAGAAATACATGAAAAACGTGATTGTAATCACGTGTTTTTATGTATTTCTCACTTTTCGTGTATCAGGGTCCATGATAATATGCAACATGGGTACTCCCTGGATGAGGAATTAAATTTTTCATCCAACGAGTACTCCCGCTCGAAATTTGAGTAAAAACTTTGGGAGATAAGTTGAAAATACGAGTTGAAAAAGTAGTTTTATTATTTTATTATTTTTTAATCTTTTTACCCCTTTACTTTAAAAATGGTTAATCACCCCCCATAGTTGACATCATCATCTTGAATCCTATTGGTTCTTATAAAGTTTATTTTTGTTGTACATTTTTCTTAGGAGGCCCATTTTAGACCTCAAAATTTTGAATGCTTATAGAATTCAACATGATCTAATAAGGGAGCAAATGAATTTAATTTCTAGAAACACCATCATTGAAACTCCTAGATTTTTCGTTCACATAAACATTCACTGAAGTCTTATAGGATTTTCTTCTTTTTAATCATATATTCATTTCTTGCACAGGCTCTATAATTCATTTCTTTATGATCAAAATTATTACAAGTAGAAAAAATATTCGAAGAAGTGAATTTTCTACATGGATGTGAAAGGGATAATTAATGAAATAGTTCTTATGGACCATTATTGATGTATTTGTAACAAATATTAGGTCTATGATGGTGCTTAACTCCATTTTTTTTTCTTCTTGTATTTCTTCAATATATTTTGGAAAATTCATGTTTTTATTAGAGCTCACTTCCTTTTTTGGTGTTATGTAAATTGTTGATAAAATATTTGGAAAATTTGTGTCTTTGTTGGCCGTCACCTTCATTCTTGATGCCACTTTCATTGTTGGTATAACTTTTAAGAACATTAGCATAGATTTTAGGTTCTTCTTTGTATTCATTTTCTGATGTATTTATGCTTGGTTCTCCCATCAAATTTCATAATTTCTCTTTATATTTAAGATCCAGTTTGATAAAAGGATAAATTTGACATTTGAAAATATTATTTAATATTGCAGTCCCTTTTACAAACTTTAAATTTTTGTTCAAATGGGAGTTTTCTTTCCCTAATTCCTTTCTCAAGGAAATGATGTCTACTTCTAGATTCTCACAATTTCTTTCCTTTTATTATAGTTGAGTTATCAATATTTCCTGTATGCTCATTGGCTCTTCTAGTCATTTATTTAGGAGGATGATTGTTGCTTCATTAAAGCCATGGTATTTCTTTTCAAAATTCTACAATATTTCCTGCTACTTTTTAATCTTTCTTCTATTTATATATTTATTCTATGGAACTAACAAGTTCATATTCATGATTTACTTACCCCTCAATATCTTCTCCCTTTGAATTTATTTTCTCTTTCTTCTTGTATGTATTTTCTTGATCAAAATTCTAAGAATCCAAGGCTATGAATAATAATTCTTCTTTACCATTATGAAATGCATATCCATCACTCTCTTCTAACGAGCTACTACGTACTTTAGAATGAAAACCTTTCTTCTTTAGAGATATTTACTTTTCATATTTATGATATTTGATTCTACTTTTATGTCCTTTCTCATCATAATTTTGATCGATTATTTGCATATGGACATTTAGAAGTAAAATAACCTATCATGCCATAACTAGAATATTTGAATGGTAGCTTATGGTTGTATTTTCCAAATCCTCTTTTTATATTTGTCATTAATTGATATTCTTTTGCATCCAATTCATAGTTATAATAGCCATGGGCCTTGTGTCTTTTATTTTATTTTATTATTTGAAGGTTATTTGTTTTAATCCCAAATTCTCTTTCTCTATTCTTCTTTCACATGCAATGTGTATTCCATATATTTCATCCATCTTCATATTTTCTAGACAATTCATTTTTTTAATAATTGATATTTTGCATTAAATCACAAGGGGGGAAATCTCAATAACTTATGCACAATCATTGATTCGTCAAAATTTTCACCAACATCTATGCTAGTATTGACAACCCCATCAACTTAAAAAAATAATGCTGCAATATTTTCTCCTTCATCCATTTTCAAACTCTCAAATTTTTTCTATGAGTTTGAAACTTTTCCCTCTCTACCTTTTCATCTCCTTCGTAGTTATTTTAAAGCTTGTCTCATATGTATATTATAGACTTAGACTATATTACCTTGAAAAATTAATATTTTGATAGGCGAGACAAGGTGGGATTCATTACTTTTGCATTATTCACAAAGTTCTTCTTTCCATCTTGGTTAGATGTAGGAGTTGCTATAAGCTTATAACCATCAACTATAGATAACAAAATTTCAATGCTAAGAGACATTACATAAGTCATCATCCTTACCTTCCAAAGAGAATAATTTTTTCCATAAAATAGTGGTTATCTATTTTCAAAAGTATCATCTTGAATTACCATGGTCCTTTTGAGTTCTTCCTTCTAGTGGTTAGGTTGTTTCTAAAGGAATCTTGATTTGATACCAATTACTGGATTCACACTTATACTGAAAGGGTGGGGGAGGAAATCGATATAATAAAATTAATTACGTATTTAAGCATTCAAGCACTACAAGAAATCGATCTTATAAGTCGAACTTGAATAATGAGATATGCATGGAAACTCTTTCAAGAGAAAATCATGAAACTTATTTATGAAAATATTTGTAGGAAACAACCTACATATACAAACTTTGTGGGCACCAACCTACTATTACATACCTTGTATGCACCAACCTATAGGAGACACCAATACACTCTTTTTCTTTGTAGGAACCAACTTATAAGAGACAACAATCTGCTTTGTTGCATTATAGACACCAACCTACATGAGACATCGTTCTCCTCTAAACTCCACTCTATAGTATGTTCTGCTAAATTCCACTCCAATTTTTTGAATTTATGTAGTCATCTCATGTTTCCTTTAACCAGAAACTTCAATTCCAACCTAACCTATAAAACTACATGTTCTATTATATGATTTTGTTTAGTCAGTTATCATTAAAGAACTATGTGTTACTAATGAAACACTATGATTTGGCACTTCCTTTAATCCACATTTTAGAACTGTTCTTTATCACCATGACACATTTACAACTCGATGCTTCGTTCAATACATATTTACGAATTTGGCACTCATAATGCTAAGTGCTTATTTTCAATAGTGTGTAATAGTGATATGTTACAGCCCCACCTATAACTCCAAGTTTGTCCTATTGCATACCATAATATCGATGCATTAGCATAGATGTTCAAAATCATTAACAAAGAAATTAACCACAAAATTACCTTCATTTCAGTCTTTGAGATGGGAAATATTTTTTTGAGTTGTCTTCTATTTATTTGACATATAAAATAAATTTCCATTGGGATATTTAATACTATATGGTTGGAAAGTCATTCACATAATAAAATTCTTGGTATGAAAATTCCCAATGCGAGATGAGTAAATTATCAGTAAATTTGGTGTGAAAATTCCCAATGCGAGATGAGTAAATTATCAGTAAATTCTTTGTTAAATGTCGTGATAGGGTTTGTTATGGATATCAAAACCCAAATTTCACTTTAAATCCGAAAATTGGAAAATCACCTAGAAAAAACTTTAATACTAAAAGTGCTCTTAAAAAAATAACTTTTGGGGCCTAGATGATGACAAATGTTTGTCTGTTCTTGCTAGTTTTTCGTATCATATAATGGACTTGGGCACCATGATATTAGGATATCATAGATTCCATTATTATTTCAAAATATCTTAGTAGTTGATGTGTTGATGACTTTAAGCTCCCAAGATTTAAAACCAGATGCTTATTCAACCAAGCACTAGTATCAGGTGCTTTGCAAGATATAAATGAATTATAATCCTTTGTCAAAGTTAAAAAAGAAAAACTAAAGAATTTCGAAAAAGGAGACTATATATATAACAAAAATGAAAATGAAAATTGAGAATTAAAAAAAAACATATTCCAATGGCGAGTGTTAGTGTGGGCGTGATGGCATTGTCTCCAAAAGTGGCATGTTGACCCCAATGCAATGCCACAAACACTCTTCATTATTCTTCTATTATTATTATTATTATAAATTTAATTGTAATTTTTTATTTTTATCTATTTTTTTTTTCAGAGTTCTGTTACTGAGACATGTCTTGCTGGATTGAAATTTTGATCCCTTAAAATGCACAAGGACTTTCCAATATGCAATTTTCCAATCGTGCTACACCGCATGAACATTTATTTACTCATTATACATTTGTTTGTTTTTTTCATTTAATTTTTAACTTTTAATTAAAAAAATGCCAACAATATATTTTTATAAAATTTTAGATTTCTTAAAATTCAAAATATTTACTTTCTTTTTTTTAATTTTTTAAAATTTTTTTTCATCCATTTGTTTAACTATAATTTTATTTTATTTTTAAAAAATTTAGTTTGTTTTTTTTTTTTTTTATTAAAAAAATATTGTATTACTTTATAAATACTTTTATTTTTTGTTTTTTTATTATTATTATTATTTTATTTTTTTAAGAAATTAAAATTTCCGTTTTTATAATTTAAAAAATATATATATTTACATTATGTTGATTTTATGTTAATTTTTTAAGGATGTTCTTTACAAATTTGTTTATATTAGTGGTGATATTAAAAAGGATAATTAAAAAATATTGCAATTTTAAAGCTTCATTGAAAAGAGAGTCAAGTTGCCTTACGCCAGGATTTTAAATGAGCTATAATTCTAACCTTGAAAAAATAAATTTCTCTTGGTAGAATGACTCTCTAATTTAGATGTTAATTTTTAATATTATTTTACTAATGATATTTTTTTATAATGTCATGGTTAAAAAATGTTGAAATTTAAGTTTTTTTGCCCTCATGATATTTGTTCCTAATGCCATAGTTAAAAAATGTTGAAATTTTAAATCTTTTTGTAGTCATGATATTTCGCCTTTAATGTTATGATTGAAAATTGTCGGAATTTTGAGGCTTTTCAAAATCATAGTTTTTCTTTTTAATGTCATGGCTAAAAAATGTTGGAATTTTGACCCTAAAAAAGGGGGTTTTAAACCAGAAATATGGTTTTTTTGCACTCAAGTGCACATTTTTGTTTAAGACAAATGTTCTTAGGGTGGTTTGTCTGGCCACAATACTTACAAAGATTAAACATTGTATTTTTACTAAAATCGTTACATGCATCATTACAAGAGTTTTGGGAAGATCCTTTAGTATGTGATATAGGATTTTATTGAAAACTTTATTGGGATTATTTTCATTATATGACATTAGATATTTATTGGGATTTCACTGTCCTGGAGCAGCCAACATTTCTTTCTCATTAATCAAACCTTTAAAAAATCTTCAAGTAGGTGTTATAGGTCCTTTATACATTTCAATTACTCCGTTTCTACTTTGGACATGGACATATCAAAAGAAGATGGAAATTTGTAGTTTATAGGAATTACTCAGGCTATATCAACTTTCTTGTAATATTTACTAAAATTATATATTTTCATCCTCAATATGTACCTCAAGACTCTTTAAAACAATTTGACCAATGAGTTCCCTTACTTTGTCAAATTGTTCTTCCCATATAAGAAATTTTTCTACATCGGTAGGTTTCTTATGTTCACCATTAAATAACGACCATATATTCTTATTGATATGAAGATCAATCATATTTATCTTGCATGGAAGATAATAAGAATCCACTAACTTAGGAAACAAATATACTTATGAGGTGATTGTGATGAATAAAAAAGAAACTAAATGCTAAGGAAAAAGAGACCAAAAATTTATCAATATAAGAAAATATGAATAAACTAGAATTTTCTTACATAAAAGTAAATTTCCTTACTTTCTATTTTCAATAGTGATTCTTGAGTGCAAATATCACATTGAAAATTTCGTATTTCATGCAAGGGTGAAACTATGGTTTTCACTTTTATTGTACATTTGTCACTCGACAACAGAAAAAACTACGAAAAATTATTATGTTTACCTTTGTTATTTGGAAATGAAAATTAGAAATATTGTATATGTGGTACCATCCACTATTATGCATACTAGTCGTTTGAATTAAATGGCATGTAGAAAAAAATCATGAGCCTAACAAAACTCCATTGTGCATAGTCTGGGTGACACCTCATAGTTGGTCATCAAGGCATCCTACAAGTACTATGAATAAAACATTCTCATGGACTCTGATGAGAAAATATAAACATCGCCATGATTTTAAGGCCCAATTCATAACCTGAGCCATGGAACCAAGTTTGTGTCTTCCTATGGCCATCAACTCTAATTTGTGCGGGTGATACTATAACTATTTTAACAGCCCCCTATGTAGAAATGATTAGTGAAGTTATGCTACAAGATATGCAACAACATTTAGCTTGTGTGACATTATTTCATCTGTATCCATTTTATAACCTCACACAGTATCTATTAAACTTAAGGCTATGGAAATATCACGTTGATGAGCTTGAAATTATATTTTTGTAAACCGCCTGTTGTGTAAAGTAATAGAGATGCTAAAATATAAGTAAGATTTAATGGATTTAGATCGTGAAAAATAAGTTGCAGGATCTCTCATGTAATTTTGTCATTGGTAATTGGTAAAACATGTAAACCACTCTCTAGAGACCATACTTTGAAAGTGAGGAAAACCCAAGTGTAACAAATCATCCTATTGTTGACAGCGTTGGATACGACCAACATGCAAGGCGGTCTCCATGATGAATTTCCCAATTAGACTTCACACTATTTTGTGTGGGAGCCCTTCTGGAAATAGTGCCTAACTTCCATATGTTCTTAAAGATATGGCTTGGCTTCAATGTTAAACACAAGAGAATAATACACATGTAATTTCAGATTATAAATTGAGTATTCCTTGTGGAATGTTCAATTGTGGAATATATCAGGGTTCCTCTACCGAAAAGGGGAAAGAAAAGTGAGCCTTTTAAAGACAAGTAATAATACTAATATAGAAAAGACACATAATCATATACATATGAATTAATTGTTGAACAACTAGCGAAATGGTTCACTAGAATCAACGACTGTTAAAACACATACAAAACACCTTCAACAAGATAAGTACCAAATCCACTGAAATAGTTCAATTTCCTTAGAACAAATTAAAACAACATACATCACAAACATTAGAATAATATTCTTACAATATTTACAACACGTGCATGAAAGTGTGCTAGCTTAACGAGCTTCTAAATTAAGAAAAAGTTCCAAGATACATCAAGACAATGAATACCACTAGCTTCAATAGTGGAGTGTTAGAGTAACCACTTTCTCCTCCAAAAGAAATATCCTCCTATCTAATGTCTAGTAGGAGAGGCAAAGGTGAAAATTCCTTTACATGAAAAATGAGGGTGTATATATAACAAATGCGGTGATCATTCACCTCCCTCATGACTATTTGAATCCTCTATGAAATTTTGACTCCTTCATGACTTTTCAAATTACATGGATTACTATTGGACTTCCACTTTATATTAAATTTTCTAAAATATAATTTACATAATCCATAACATGATGTGAAAAATGATGACTAATGACATGATATGACATGGCACTAATGACATAGACTCCACGATGACATGGCAATGTCAATCAACTCTTTGTTGTTGATTTCTTTGTGTCTTCATGAGAGACGTAACATGAGTTTTATTATTCCTCCTGTAGATGGATTGAAGATAAGGAGTCTTCAATACGAACTTGATCTTCAGTTTTTATCACAATATAATGTCCCTATAGTTGTGAATTTATTTTCTAGCAAGGTCTCCTTTTTCACCTCCTTCATCATCCATCATACCAAATTATGATACAATCCTAGTGACTACAATCCACTTATGACAAGATGACATTAGTTCGATAAAACCCCTAGTATAACATGCTTCGTTATAGACATTGTTTGGGTTGGAACTAGGTGATAGGTTAGAAGAAAAACTCACGGATTCTGCATCTCAGGAGATTAAGGGCTAGGACTGAGCCTTGAGACTGTGAAGTGTGTGGTTTAGGATGGGAAGGGCTTGTCATATACGTAGTTGAGGGACTCAAGTTGTGAGGCTGAGGGGTTAACGGTTATGGTTTCCAAATTTGTAGTTTCAGAGAGACTCAGGTCAAGGGATTTCACAGTTGTGCAATTCAAGAGCTCAAGGATGAGGCTTGATGTTTGAGACTATGCAATGCACAGGCGATATTGTCTAAAGGTAGGGATTTCGTAGCTATGGAGCTCAAGGGTCAGGACTGAGAAATATCACTACACAGTGCACAACTATGGGAGGTAGGGATTGTGAATTGCATAGTTCTAAGAGGAAATGATGGGGATTTAGGATTGATATTGAATAGTGCATAGTTCAGGAAGGCTCGGTGATTCCAGGCTTCTTAGTCGGGAAGTTTTCCAGTTTTTGCTAAGTGTGATATCAGTGATACCGAGTTTTATAGTAATAAGAATGAAGTATGATAACACACTTAGAATACTTTATGAGACAACATAAAAAACCCAAAATACATGAACATGACACTTTCCTCAATGCAGCGACATTGTGACAGCTTACCCCAAGTGCAACACTAAAGATACACTTCGTGACGAACATGAAGACACTTTTGCAACAATGCTTGAAACTTTGGAAATGATTTCCATACATGTCTACATGATAAAAATGACTCATTAACAAAAATATCATCCCTTGAAACAATCCAAAACTACATATACGTGATGTGTGATGCTTTCCATGCTAAAAGACGAGACCTTGTTTTCTTTCAAACGAGACAATAATACTTAAATAAAACACATGTAATAACTCTTAATACTTGTGGTGATAGTATGAAAAGTAAAATTAGGCTCTTAAATTTGAACATAGGTCAATATTTTGCAGGGTGTTGTAGTAGTGACAACACTTGGAGACACACCAGTAGAATTCGAGCTTATTTTCCATGGTTAATTTATTTGTGTAGGGTCTAGTTCCTCAAGGAGTATTGATGAATCATTAAAATCACTTTGGTTTCCCCACTTACCCCATGCATAAACATAGTCCCCTTTATCCTTTCTCAATTGGACACAAATATAGACGCAACCATATCGCAGGGCTTTGAATGAGGAGAAGGGTAATTTTATTCGTGAGATTTAGATGTATAGTTTTTCATCTCTAGTGTTGCTTCACTACCAACAAGCCTCGACAGTACCCTAATGGTGTTACTTCAACAACAAAAAGATTGCTCCAATTCTAGGAAGCCTGGATAGTACCCCGACTGATATTCTTGCCTCACCTCCCTACTCAGGAATCCTTTCTCTTATTTCATCATTTATTTATTTATTTTATATAGGAATATGCATCGAAACTTATTCATTTCATGGGATAAAGAGGGATAAAAAATTATTAAGAGCATAGGAGGTTATCCCTTCATAGAATCACATGTAAAACCTCTGATATCTATTTGTTCACTTAGATTTCCCCCTTGTCCTTCTCTACTTGATCACAATAGCGTGGAAAACACCAAAACATAAAGAATCGTGTGAAGGTGTAAGGTTTGCAGAATAGACATGGATATCATGGTTTGACACAAAGCATTACTTACACAAGGATCATATTTTACTCCATAATGTGATTGAAAAAAAGGTGTAACCAAGATGAAGAAGAAGGACTGAAGGTTAGCCAATGTTGTAGCGTCACTAAATTATTTTCAATTACACCACATACTTTGGAACCAAAACAAACACTTACACATGATGCCGATTCACACTAACGAAAAAAATAGAAAGAAGAGACTGAACATGACAACAAACAAAAACGAAAAAGTATGTATATAGGGTAGGGTGCATTCCAATACTCTCATTTAAAATAGTGTTTCAAATCTTGGACATTCATAGGAACAAATTCAGTATTCCCATGTAAATATTGGAGACGATAAGTATGATGGCCAAGATTCTAAAAAAGAACATATGGTTTGATCCATAGGGATTAGAACTTTTTTTCCCTTTCTCTTCATGGGATTTGTCCCACCTCAGGACTAGGTCACCCACACTAAATTCACTTTTCCTCGTAGAATTCTTGTGAAAACATCTCTTGATACAACTCTGGTGAAGATAATTTTTTTCCTTTTCTTTCTTTCTTTGGTCCTACAACTTAAGAAGGGCGTCTATCCTACTTTGAACAAATAAGCAAGGCTTACCCTAGGATTCTTGCAAAAGTTGCAGGGCAGAAAAGTAGATGCTCAGAGGTAGGATGGATTCTTTTTCACACACTAGGAAGTAAGGAGAGGTATTCAAATAAGTTTTGGGAATGACATGATTAGCCCATATGGCATTCACCAAAGTACTATGCTAGTTCCTTTGTTCAGAGAAAAAAAAATTTAATGATACAAATGAGGTTCTTATTAGTTAAATGAGCAAGTCCATTTCCATAAAGGTATTAATTAGTTGAATGTTTAATTAAAATTCCATTTCAAATGAAAAATAATATAACTTTAGCGATGAAAAATACATTGCATTGTCAAAAACAAGTGAACTAATAATTTCAAGCTCAATAATAATATTCTTCTTGAGGAAGCTAATGACTTCTTGATAACTCACTTACTTGAGGGGAACCACTTTTTTCCATTTCATGAAGTAGTCTGTAGCAATGAGAATATGTTGGATTTGATTTGATGAGTGCATAAAAATCTCACTAATAACATCGAAGCCCAATTTTTTGAATGGTTATTCTACTATGATAGGCTACAATGGTGAGGCTAACTTCTTTTCTCGATCGACACATTTCTAACAAACCAAATACTTGTGGGCATAACTATGAGCGTATTTGAAGCATGTGGGAAAATATAAATTGACCTGCATAAATTTTTGCATAGCAGTGTCCCCCGCGAAGTATCCTCTGACTGGTCTATCATGGAGATTGCATAGTACCTTTTATGAATCGAGTACTTCCAAGCATCTCATCAGGACTCATTTGTGGTGATTCCTAGAGAGTACTCCTTGCACAAAATTATATGATAAGGATTTCTATCTCATTTTCCTAATCTATCTTGTGGGTAAGTGAGACAAATAGTATTGTTCTCAACATATTTTTGTATATCTATGTACCAAGAATTTTATGTGTCAGTGGGGCTATATTGCTCAATATTTTACATTTTGATCTCCTTCTACCATCTAGAAGAATCATCTTCTCGTACATTTAATGCTTCTACTACTAGTTGGAATATACCGTGGTCTTTGATGGTGTGAACTAGTTTTAACTCCATATCATATTCCTGTAAACCAATCATGTAGTTTTCTCTTCTTTCACCTAACTATATTTGAACAAACAAGGATCTGAGAGATCAGTGTGGCACAAAGGAAATACAATGAGATTTCAAAAGATAAGGCCTAAAGAGTTTTACTACCTTTTAGACAACGTATGATTGCTTATCAATCATGGGATAATTAAGTCTATGCCCTCACAAGTTGGCACTCATGAATGATATTGGTCGCTCATTATTCTAATCATCTATCTATCCAAGAAAGAAAATGAGAGAACTATCAAAAGTGAAGGCATAAAGCATGAAATATTTACTAAAGTTTGGACTATACAATGTTGGTGTCTCTGTGATCGCTTGCTTTATATGAGAGAATGTGTCGTTTTCCATTTTATCCCATTTGTATATCACATCCTTCTTTACCATCTCCTGCATTAGTTTCACTATGTGAGCGTAGTCATTGATGAATTTGTGGAGAAAGTTAATTTTCCCAAGAAGAACTAATTTTCTTTCATGCTCGCCAATAAGGGAATATTTGTAATAGTTTTGACCCTTTCAACAGCCACCTTAATATCACTTTTTGTGATAATGTGGCCAAATGAAATTCCCTCAGACATTGCAAAAATTCTCTTCTTGGGATTCACAGATGTCTCATTTTTACAACATAACTCAAAAATATGGTTTAAATGGCACAAGTGGTCCAATATTTTCTTTGAAAAGTATGTATATAGGGCAGGGTACAATCTAATAATCTCATTTAAAATAGCGTTTCAAATATTGGACATTCATAGGAATAGATTCAATATTCCTGTGTAAATATTCGAGAAGATAAGTATGATGGCCAAGATTCTCAAAAAGAACATATGGTTTGATCCACAGGGATTAGAACTTAGTTTTTTTCCAATTCTCTTCATGGGATTTGTCCCATCTCAAGACTAGATCATCCACACCAAATTCACTTTTCCTCGTAGAATCCTTCTGAAAACATCTCTTGATACAACTCTGGTGAAGAGAAAATTTTTCCTTTTCTTTCTTTCTTTGGTCCTACAACTTAAGAAGGGCGTCTATCCTACTTTGAACAAATAATCAAGGCTTACCCGGGGATTCTTGCAAAAGTTGAAGGGCAGAAAAGTAGATGCTCAGAGGTAGGATGGATCCTTTTTCGCACACCAGGAAGTAAGGAGATGTATTCAAATAAGTTTTAGGAATGACATGATTAGCCCATATGGCATTCACAAAATTAGAGTGCTATTTCCTTTGTTCAGAGAAAAAAATATTTTTAATGATACAAATGAGGTTCTTATTTGTTGAATGAGCAAGTCCATTTCTATAAAGGTATTAATTAGTTGAATGTTTAATTAAAATTCCATTTCAAATGAAAAATCATATAAATTTAGCGATGAAAATTACATTGCATTGTCAAAAACAAGTGAAGTAATAATTTGAAGCCCGGTAATAATATTCTTCTTGAGGAAGCTGATGACTTCCTGATAATTCACTTACTTGAGGGGAACCGATTTTGTCCATTGCATGAATTAGTCTGTAGCAATGAGAATATGTTGACTTTGATATTATGAGTGCGTAAAAATTTCACTAATAAAATCGAAGCCCAATTTTTTGAATGATTATTCTACTATGAAGGGCTACAATGGTGAGGCTAACTTATTTTCTCGATCGACACATTTATGACAAACCAAATACTTGTGGGCATAACCGTGAGCATATTTGAAGCATGTGGGCCAATATAAATTGACCCACATAAATTTGTGCATAGCAGCATCACTCGTGAAGTGTCCTCTCATTGGTCTGTCATGGAGGTCGCATAGTACCTTTTATGAATCTAGTACTTCCAAGCATCAGAGAAGGACTCATTTGTGGTGATTCCTAAAGAGTAATCCTTGCAAAAAATTATATGATAAGGATTTCTATCTCATTTTCCTATTCTGTATTGTGGATAAGTGAGACAAATAGTATTTTTCTCAACATATTTTCATATATCTACATACCAAGAATTCGATGTGTCAGTGGGGCTATATTGCTCAATATTCTACATTTTGGTCTCCTTCTCCCATCTAGAAGAATCATCTTCTCATACATTTAATGCTTCTGCTACTAGTTGGAATATACCATGGTATTTGATGGTGTGAACTAGTTTGAACTTGAGATCATATTCCTATAAACCAATCATGTAGCTTTCTCTTCTTTCACCTAACTATATTTGAACAAACAAGGATCTGAGAGATCGGTGTGCCACAAAGGCAATACAATGAGATTTTAAAAGATAAGGCCTAAAGTGTTTTACTACCTTTTAGACTACGTATTCTTTCTTATCGATCATGGGATAATTAATTCTAGGCCCTCACAAGTTGGCACTCATGAATGATATTGGTCACTCATTATTATAATAATATTTCTATCCAAGCAAGATAGTGAGAGAACTATAAAAAACGAAGGTGTAAAGCATTAAATATTTACTGAAGTTTGGACTATACAATGTTGGTGTCTCTGTGATTTCTTGCTTTATATGAGAGAATGTGTCGTTTTCCCTTTTATCCCATTTGGACATCACATCCTTCTTTACCATATCCTGCATTGGTTTCACTATGTGAGTGTAGTCATAGATGAATTTGTGGAGAAAGTGAATTTTTGCGAAGAATAACTACTTTTCTTTCGTGCTCACCAAGAAGGGAATATTTGTAATGGTTTTGACCCTTTCAAAATCCACCTTAATATCACTTTTTGCAATAATGTGGCCCAATGAAATTCCCTTAGACATTGTGAAAATTCTCTTCTTTGGATTCACATATGTCTCGTATTTACAACATCACTCAAAAATTTGATTTAAATGGCACAAGTGGTCCAATATTTTATTTGATAAGTATGTATATAGGGCAAGGTACAATCCAATACTCTCATTCAAAATAGTGTTTCAAATATTGGACATTCATAGAAACAGATTCAGTATTCCCGTGTAAATATTGGAGACACTGAGTATGACGGCCAAGATTCTAAAAAAGAACATATGGTTTGATCCACAGGGATTAGAACTTAGTTTTTTTCCCTTTATCTTCGTGGGATTTGTCCCAACTCAAGACTAGTTCACCCACACCGAATTCACTTTTCTTCATAGAATTATTGTGAAAACATATCTTGATACAACTTTAGTGAAGAGAAAAATTTTCCTTTTCTTTCTTTCTTTGGTCGTACAACTTAAGAAGGGCGTCTATCCTACTTTGAAAAAATAATCAAGGCTTCCCCTGGGATTTTTACAAAATTTGAAGCGCAGAAAAGTAGATGCTCAGAGGTAGGATGGATTATTTTTTGCACACCAGGAAGTAAGGAGAGGTATTCAAATTAGTTTTAGAAATGAGATGATTAGCCAATGTGGCGTTCACCAAAGTAGTGTGCTAGTTTCTTTGTTCAAAGAAAAAAATCTTTTAATTAATACAAATGAGGTTCTTATTAGTTGAATGAGAAAATCCATTTCCATAAAGGTATTAATTAGTTGAATGTTTAATTAAAATTCCATTTCAAATGAAAAATCATATAACTTTAGTTATGAAAAATACATTTCATTGTCAAAAACAAGTGAAGTAATAATTTCAAGCTCGGTAATAATATTCTTCTTGAGGAAGCTAATGACTTCCTGATAATTCACTTACTTGAGGGGAACCGCTTTTGTCCATTACATGAAATAGTCTGTAGCAATGAGAATATGTTGGCTTTGATTTGATGAGTGTGTAAAAATCTCACTAATAACATCAAGCCAAATTTTTTGAGTGGTTATTCTACTATTATGGGCTAAAATGATGAGGCTAACTTCTTTTCTCGATCGACACATTTATGACAAACCAGATACTTGTGGGCATAACCGTGAGCATATTTGAAGCATGTGGGCCAATATAAATTGACCAACATAAATTTATGCATAGCAGTGTCACCGGTGAAGTGTCTTATGACTGGTCTGTCATGGAGGTCACATAGTACCTTTTATGAATCTAGTACTTCCAAGCATATGAGAAGGATCCATTTGTGGTGATTCCTAAAGAGTACTCCTTGCACAAAATTATATGATAAGGATTTCTATCTCATTTTCCTATTCTATCATTTGGATAAGTGAGAAAAATAGTATTGTTCTCAACATATTTTCGTATATCTACGTACCAATAAGTCGATGTGTTAGTTGGGCTATATTGCTCAATATTTTGCATTTTTATCTCCTTCTCCCATCTAGAAGAATCATCTTCTCGTACATTTAATTATTCTGCTACTAGTTCGAATATACCATGGTCTTTGATGGTGTGAACTAGTTTGAACTTGAGATCATATTCCTGTAAACCAATCATGTAGTTTTCTCTTCTTTCACCTAACTAATTTTTAACAAACAAGGATCTGAGACATTGGTGTGGCACAAAGGCAATACAATGAGATTTCAAAAGATAAAGCCTAAAGTGTTTTACTATCTTTTAGACTACGTATTCTTTCTTATCGATCATAGGATAATTAAGTCTAGGCCCTCACAAGTTGGCACTCATGAATGATATTGGTCGCTCATTATTCTAATCATATTTCTATCCAAGCAAGACAGTGAGAGAACTATCAAAAGCGAAGGCGTAAAGCATGAAATACTTATTGAAGTTTGGACTATACAATGTTGGTGTCTCTATGATCACTTGCTTTATACGAGAGAATGTGTCCTTTTCCCTTTTATCCCATTTGTATATCACGTCCTTCTTTACCATCTCCTACATTGGTTTCACTATGTGAGCGTAGTCATAGATGAATTTGTGGAGAAAGTTAATTTTCCCCAAGAAGAACTACTTTTCTTTTGTGCTCACCAAGAAGGGAATATTTGCAATAGTTTTGACCATTTAAACATCCACCTTAATATCACTTTTTGTGATAATGTGGCCAAATGAAATTCCCTCAGACATTGTGAAAATTCTCTTCTTGGGATTCACAGATGTCTCGTATTTACAACGTCACTCAAAAATATGATGTAAATGGCACAAGTGGTCCAATATTTTATTTCAAAAGTATGTATATAGGGCATGGTACAATCCAATACTCTCATTTAAAATAGCATTTAAAATCTTGGACATTCATAGGAACAGATTCAGTATTCCCGTGTAACTATTGGAGAGGATAAATATGATGGCCAAGATTCTCAAAAAGAACGTATGGTTTGATCCACAGGGATTAGAACTTAGTTTTTTTCCCTTTCTCTTCGTGGGATTTTTCCCGGCTCAAGACTAGGTCACCCACACTGAATTCACTTTTCCTCGTAGAATTCTTATGAAAAAATTTCTTGATACAACTCTGGAGAAGAGAAAAAAATTCCTTTTCTTTCTTTCTTCAAACCTACAACTTAAGAAGGGCGTCTATCCTACTTTGAAAAAATAAGCAAGGCTTACCCTAAGATTTTTGCAAAAGTTGAAGGGCAGAAAAATAGATGCTTAGAGGTAGGATGAATTCTTTTTCGCACACCAGGAAGTAAGGAGAGGTATTCAAATAAGTTTTTCGAATGACATGATTAGCCGATATGGCATTCACCAAAGTAGTGTGCTAGTTCCTTTGTTCAGAGAAAAAAAATATTTTTAATGATACAAATGAGGTTCTTATTAGTTGAATGAGCAAGTCCATTTCCATAAAGGTATTAATTAGTTGAATGTTTAATTAAAACTCCATTTCAAATGAAAAATCATATAACTTTAGAAATGAAAAATACATTCAATCGTCAAAAACAAGTGAAGTAATAATTTCAAGCTCAGTAATAATATTCTTCTTGAGGAAGCTGATGACTTCCTAATAATTCACTTAGTTGAGGGGGACCACTTTTGTCCATTGCATGAAGTAGTTTGTAGCAATGAGAATATGTTGGCTTTGATTTGATGAGTGCATAAAAATCTCACTAATAACATTGAAGCCCAATTTTTTGAATGGTTATTCTACTACGATGGGCTACAATGGCGAGGCTAACTTCTTTTCTCGATCGAAACATTTATGACAAGCCAAATACTTGTGGGCATAACCGTGAGCATATTTGAAGCATGTGGGAAAATAAAAATTGACCATAAATTTGTGCATAGCAGTGTCACCTGCGAAGTGTCCTTTGATTGGTCTGTCATGGAGGTTGCATAGTACCCTTTATGAATCTAGTACTTCCAAGCATCCTAGCAGGACTCATTTGTGGTGATTCCTAAAGAGTATTCCTTGCACAAAATTATATGATAAGGATTTCTATCTCATTTTCCTGTTCTATCTTGTGGATAAGTGAGACAAATAGTATTGTTCTCAACATATTTTTTTATATCTACGTACCAAGAATTCGATGTGTCAGTGGGGCTATATTGCTCAATATTTTACATTTTGATCTCCTTCTCCCATCTAGAAGAATCATCTTCTCGTACATTTGATGCTTCTGCTACTAGTTGGAATATACCATGGCCTCGAGATCGTATTCCTGTAAACCAATAATGCATTTTTCTCTTCTTTCACCTAACTATATTTGCACAAACAAGGATCTAGGAGATCGATGTGGCACAAAGGCAATACAATGAGATTTAAAAAGATAAGGCTTAAAGTGTTTTACTACCTTTTATACTACATATGGTTGCTTATCGATCATGGGATAATTAAGTCTAGGCCCTCACAAGTTGGCACTCATGAATGATATTTGTCGCTCATTATTCTAATCATCTTTCTATCCAAGCAAGATAATGAGATATCTATCAAAAGCGAAGGCGTAAAGCATTAAATATTTACTAAAGTTTCGACTATACAATGTTGGTTTCTCTATGATCGCTTGCTTTATAAGAGAGAATGTGTCCTTTTCACTTTTATCCCATTTGTATATCACATCCTTCTTTACCATCTCCTACATTGGTTTCACATGTGAGCGTAGTCATAGATGAATTTGTGGAGAAAGTTCATTTTCCCCAAGAAGAAATACTTTTCTTTTGTGCTCACCAAGAAGGGAATATTTGTAATAGTTTTGACCCTTTCAACATCCACCTTAATATCACTTTTTGCGATAATGTGGCCCAAGGAAATTCCCTTAGACATTGTGAAAATTCTATTCTTGGGATTCACAGATGTCTCATATTTACAACATCACTCAAAAATATGATATAAATGGCATAAGTGGTCCAATATTTTCTTTGAAAACATCAGTACATCATCAAGGTAGACTAGTACACTCTGACCATTCAAAGGATGAAATGTGATGTCCATCACACATTGGAAATTTGCACCAGCATTAATGAGTCCAAACGAGATTCCTTTGAAAGTAAACATGCCCCACTTTGTTCAAAAGGTTTTTTTGTGTCTGTAAAGTTATAGCACTAGAATTTGGTTGTAAGTTAAAAACCAATCTAGCAAGGAGAAAATTTCTTACCCCGATAGTATCCGTAGGATATGTTCCATTGATGGCACTGGATAGTTGTATTTTTCCGAGGTGTGATTAAGATTGCAGAAATCTACGCACATGCATATTTCCCCAGAATTCTTCCTCACTAAGACCAAATTTGAGACCAATAGTGAATTTCACACTTTCAAGGTGACATGAGCATCCAACATCTTCTTCAACTCTTTCATAATCATATGCTCAAGCGTGGGATGAACTTTACATAACTTATTTTGGAAAGGCTTCATCCCTTCCTTCATGAGAATCATGTACTAGATTATTCACATTTTTTAATTTTTGAGACCATCATATGTCCACACTAAAATATCTTGGTATTGCTTGAAAAGGTAGATGAATGATTCTCGCTCCTTAGGTGTGCAACAAGTACCGATATTGAAAATATTAGGATATGTTTCTCAACTAAGATTAATATGTTCATGAGAAAGAGTTTAACTATCATTTTTCATGCTCACCATCCCTTTAAAGTCATTTTTCAAGTCATATATATTTTCAAGTGACACCATGCCCTTGGGTATGGGGCTTTCTTTATTTTCTTGAGCTACATATTGTAGTGATTTTTTGTGCTCATCCTCATCGATGGTTTTATCCTTGGATACACCAATGTTCACCATCAATACCATTATCTGTCGGTCATCATTGAAAATGAAAAATTTAGTGATACTATGAGGGACACATGGCGTAAAAATAATTTCAATAGAATAACCATCCCTAAGCGGTGATAACCTAGTAGTAGAATTTTCTAATGTATATGTATCAAAATTATGTATTCTAGGAACATAAACAATGTTTAAGACTTGGAGTTGTGAAATTAAAACTACAATAAAAAAGGAAATTGGTGATGGTGTAAAAATGTCACCATAAGCACATTTGTGATGGTCAAAAGAGCCTCTGTCACCAAAAACTAAATATCACCAAAGGTGGTGTCACCAAAAGTATAGGTGTTGTGGTGACATTCAAGGCCCGTCACCAATAATGATCTATAATGATAGATAGTGATTGTCACCATTTCGTATGAGCAATGGTGACGGACCTTAGCCTCCATCAACAAAAAATTAAATGTCACCAAAGGTGGTGTTGCCAAAATATTTTATGTCGTGACATTCAAGGTCTGTCATGAATAATAATTATAATGATGGATAGTTACCGTCACCATTTCATGTGAATAACAATGATTTATTTTGATGGACCTTTCTTGGTCGTCACTATTGATGCATATATATGACGATGTTCATTGACCGTCACCATTTAATATGAACAATAATGAATTTATGGTGATGTACATTTCATGGTTGTCACTATTGATGCATATATATGGCAACATTCATTGACTGACACCATTTCATATTTTAATGAGGGTCGGAAACTGTCACCATAAGCTCATTCATGATGGTCAAAAGAGCCTGTCACCAAAAATTAATCATCGTCATTCCATATGAATATCAGGGCACGATGGAATCGAACCACCAACCTCCTGCTTATAAAGCAGGTGCTCTTCCATTGAGCTAGAACCATTTAAAGAATTAGAATTTAAACTACCAATTTCCCCTAAATGTGCAAAGATATACCAAATGAATATAAGATCTGAGAAGATCAAAAGTTTCTAGAAATAATACGTTCAATATACATAATAAAAAGACAATAAGAATAGATATGATATTAAATATAGATAATAAAAATACGATAACTCAATTGATTAACTTCCTCTATGATACCTAATATCTACGAAAACTATTCATGATTAAATACTTAATATTTACCAAAAATACTAATGATTAAATACGTTTATAATGTTAGGAAGGAAAATTTTCTCATTACAATTTTGGTGTCCTGTCATGTCACGATTTAATACGGAGAATGGTTAAATACATCCTGATTGTGATTTAATACGAGTGGTTAAAAACACGTTGTAAATTTTAGAAATTAACATTTTCATGTTACAATCTGTTTTTAAGATGACCAAAGGCCATAACTAAACTTCTATGAAATAATCATTTATGGCAACAGGATAATGAGAATCTCAAGTAGCGACCACTAAAATCATCTTGATTTCCACCTATATTACATTGAAAGCTTCAATGTTCTGGTTTACAATTAAATGCTTGTGCCCAAGGAGAGTAGAGAAGAGGATATCAATAATAAGATGCTAACATAGATGATGATGATAATGGTATTGATTTTTTCTTTCCTCGTGGTGTTTAATAGGGAGAAAGCTCTATCTTAGAAAACCCACCACAATTATTAACTTGGAGGGCAGATTTATCAAAAACACAACAACACAATGGCCCACGATTGGGTAGATAGATGCACCCTCTAACCATTGGACTCTCATGGAGAATGATTCCCAAAGAGTTACAGAGGCAAGCTTATATTTTGGGTATTAGTATTACGTTAGATTCAGAAGGTTATACATGAACAAACCTAAACAAAATTATAAGCTACAAAGTGGAAGTAAATATGAAGGCCTTATAAAGAATAAAATTCTAGGCCATATATAATTACCATCATCCCAATACAATGCAAATTTTGGGTTCCACATACTATTGAAGAGAATATTTTTAATCGTTGGAAGTTGCCTTAGCCTTCTTCTCAGTATTGGCTTCCTGCAACAAATGTAAAACTCTCTTCATTATTGGCATGTTAATGGGCAAGGTTCTTATGTAGAGGAGTCCTACTTTTAGAACCATGGCCATTTCCTCCTTGAAGCATCCCACAAACTCAGGATACAACACTTCAATAATTCCATTATTTCTCTCTATTTCATTACACACCCACTTCATGAGATCTTCATCCTCTCCAAATTCTCTATCTATTGGTTGTCTTCCCGTAACTAGCTCCAAGATCACCACTCCAAAACTATAGATGTCTCTTTTTCAGTCACTTTGATGTGTAGGCATATTCTGCACAATTCCAAACATAATATTTTCAAAAACTTCCATTTCACCCACAGTACAAAATGCTCTGCAAAATGCATAGATAATGGAATTCCTAAATCAACCTACAACTCATTAAAGAAAAAAATGAAATGAAATTGGATTATAAATTGGCTTTATTCTAAATGTCCTTACATGTGCAACTGACATAAGAAGAATAACATACTAGCGAGTCATGACGAATTTGGGGTTGAAGCTGTGTACATGGTTTAGGATACATTGAATCTAAGAATCCTCCCATTTATGAACAATTCTAGAAAGGCTCTAAGCTAACATTGAAATAAATGTTTCATAAGAAAATTATTCCATACCTCTTGTTGATATCTTTTGATAACTTTTAATAGTATTCCATAATTTCAGAATCACCTATTTCTTTGAGAACCCAAAATTTGAGGTCGGTTGATTTCTTTAAAGCCAAGATGTGTGATCCATATTTTGTGATATTATTGGTGCACTCAAATTCAAAGCATCAAGTTATCATATTTTTTCTCAATTGTGCATCTACTAAACCAAAACCAGCTTCAGATCCCTCCTATATTTTTCAACCGTCAAAATATAAAAATTCAAGAATTAGAAATATTAGAGCTATGTACTATAATAGTACTACCTATGTCTAATGTATAGAGTTCATTGTCACTAGTTGGATTTCTAGTAAAGTGTTCTAACTGTTCATCTAGTGGGACTCACGAAAGCTGAGCTAGATAACATATATGAAAGACTTCATGAAATAAATTTCTGAAAATCATTTCTTTGAATTCCATTGGTTCATTATTTTCTTCAAGTTGTGTCACGGTACTCTTAATGTAAGGCTTATTATCAAGTTGGATTTGATTATTTCTACCCTTTTATGGAATCCATAAATGAGACCAATCCATCACAAAGTATTCTTGGAGTTTGTTGGACCAATATTTGCTTAGCCGTAATTCATAGGCTTCTAGAATGTCCAAAACTACATTTTTTATACACTAGTGAACTCTGTGATCAGATGAAAGATGAATAAGAACATTATTCAGTTCACCAATAGCATGGAAAAATGATTTTTCCAACTGTATAATCCATGCATCAATTTTATCCCAATGGTCATTACTTTTCTTAGAAACTGACAATGGCATAACATTCACGGATTCACCAAAATCAACTAAACATTTTTGAACATTACAATTTCAAATTTCAAATGTTAACATAAATGGTGGGGAGAGAGTTTTATAATATAAATTTACAACATTTACAACAGATTCAAGGATATCATGAGATTTAATGAACATTACCTGTAGTGTAGAAACTTCTTTACCTACAAAAGTGTGAGTTGAGAGTTCCTAAAGAATTGGTTCACGTTGGCCCATTATCCTTGCAAGATGGAAGAGTGAAATTTTTACGCGAATTATCTTCATGTATTCAACGATATTGTAATCAATGTTTACCATTGCAATGGGTTGTGATGATGAGTTAGGTGGTGTTACTTTATCCACTACAAGAGGAGTTTTTGGAATTTTTCTGATTTCTGTTGGAAGTTTTCTTTGTAGAAGAAGCACCTCCATACTTGATCTGTAAATTCTAAGCAGGGTTGGAAGGTTACATAATTTTTGCAACAACTGTCTCTTTCTCCTCATATTATAATGATCACATGACTGCTTGGGAGGATATTCACTCATTTTTGGTGGATTAGTACTCTTTTTTTTAGCGTTGTATAGCATTTTGAACATGTTAACTAAATGTAAAAAACCCAAACTGTATTTAGTCACAAAAGGTTCACTTGTTTCTTCATTCTACTCAGATTATTATTTCTTCAGTAGAGCATAAACACGATTGGCTATCATATTGTTCATATTGTGATTCCAATATGGGTATGTCTTCTCAGATCATTTCTCTTGATGGAAAGTTTAGAACTTATCGATGCCCAAACTTTTGATGTTGACCAATATGTTGGAACTCTCAGAATATTTGGCGAGCTGTGAGTTGTTAATCCTTTTGAAGAATGGTGGAATGGAATATTTTTTTTTTGGTAATATAAGCCTCGCTTTATCATCTATTCAACTCTAAAACTTCATTCGTGAGAAACTTGAGAGACTTGGTAAAGCATTCCATGTCGAAAGAGTCTGTCATTTTTCTTGCTAGAAGAGGCTTGGTTTTTCTTACTATATTCCTTGGAGTCTTTTGAATCCTCGTCATCTATGATTACTCTAATATATCTCAAATATTTCTCCACATCTAGAGCCTCTGCAAATTTCAAAGCCAATGTTTCCTTCACAAATTTCTTCATGAAAACGGAAATGTTGGTCGACAAGGAAAATGTATAATAGTATTTTGTGATTTCATCATGACATTTCACATCAGTGGGGAAATTGTTTAGAAATCACATAAATCTATGATTCAAATATTTTATTCTTTCTTTTCCCCCACTTTCAAATTCCCAAGTTATTTCAACAACAAGGTGGGAGTCTTATCGTCAATTTTTTTTTTAAGAAACAACTTCTTAAGCTCCCTCCAGTTTCACATTGATTCGGCTAGAAGACTATGATACCATATAGAATCTCTACCTTATAAATTATATGGAAATAATTTTCAAAAAACATCATCAAATCATACCTCAAGCATCTGTAAGTGTTGGCATAAATCATTTATATGATCTTCAAATTTTTTCTTCTTGTCAGGATTGAACTTTGAAAAACGATTTTTTGGATGTTTGGGAATCTTATCAATATTTTCTTGAAGAGCGAGTGGTTCTTGGGCCATCCAATCCAAATCTATGTCAGCCATGTCTTTGTATTTTTCCTCCTCCTCTTCTTCTGAATCTGAAGAAGCTTTTCCCTCACTGTTAGGATTTACGATGTGATCAGGGCGCTCCTTGTCAAAAAAATGAAAACATTCTCCTTCACTCTCTAGACTCTCCTCAACAGCTAGAACTTACCCTCATTTTTTCTATAGGTTCAACCAACTCTTCTAGGGTTTCAATAACCAAATATTCAATCTAAAAAAATAGTAATCTACTACGAGTTACTTATTTTTTCACATGATTATGAGGAAGAATCATAGCGACCATGATTAGACCAAGAGCTCTTGTAAACTGATGGTTGATGGGTCAAATAGTCCAGAGTTGATCATAAGTAACCTCAAAGACTTGTCCTGGGCTAAATTGAACACTTTCTTCTTTTTCAAGAGTATGTGTGGGAATGGAAAGGGGAATGTTGTTTACTTGCATCGAATTTTTATTTTTAGGATGTGGTGAGCTATCAACAATAAAAATATTACTGCCCTCCTTCTAGTGCTAGAATCTTGATGGTGTTGGATACCACCAACATGCAAGGGGTATCCCTGATGAAAATTTCCAATTATAATTCATAGTATTAGGTGTGGAAGCCCTTCCCAACATAAGGCCCAGATGCCATACGTTCTTTAAGATATACCTTGGCTTCAATGTTCAGCACAGGAGAGTAATACACAAGTCATTTCAGATCAGGAAGTGATTATTACTTGTATAATGTTCAACTACGAAATGTATCAAGGTTCTCCTATGGAAAAGGAGAAAGGATAGTGAGCCTTTTAAAGATAAGTAGTAATACTAATCTAGAAAAAACACACAAGCTTATACATATGAATGAATATTCGAACAACTAGTGGAATAGCTCACTTAGAATCAATGATTGTTATAACAGATATGACACACCTTCAAAAATATAAGTATAAAATCCATCGAAATAGTTCAATTTACTTAGTACATATGAAAACAACATACATCACAAACAATAAAATAATATTCTTACAATATTTATGATATACACATGAAAGTTTGTTAGCTCAGTGAGCTTCTGAATTAAGGAAAAGTTCCAAGATACATCAAGTTAGTGAAAACCACTAGCTCCAATAGTGGAGTGTTAGAGAAAGAACTTGATCCTCTAAAATAACTATATTCCTCTCTAATTCTTCATAGGAGGAGCCAAGGTTAATATTCCTTTGCATGAACAATGAGTGTGTATATATAAAAAAATGGGGTGATCATTCACCTCCCTTCTGACTCTAGGACTACCCTCATGACTATTTGAATTATCTATGCCCTTTTGACTCCTTCATGACTTTTCACATTACATGGATGACTCTTGGACTTCCACTTTACATTAAATTTTCCAATATAGATTTACATCATCCAAAAAATCATGTGGAAAATTATGACCCATGACATGACATGACATGGAGCTAATCACAGAAACTACATGATGAGATGGTAATGTCAAGCCACTCTTTATTGTTTCTTTCTTTGTGTCTTCATGAGATATGGAACATGGTATTCTTCTTTCTCCTCCACAAGGATGGAAGATAAGGAATCTTCAATGTGAACTTTATCTTCAATTCATATTTCAATTTTATTTCCCTACATATATGAAGGTATATTCTAGCAAGGCCTCCTTTTCCATATCCTTCATCATCCACCATGTCATAAAATGATATAATAGATATTATTTCAATGCACTTATGACAAGAAAAAATTAGTGTTATAAGCCCCCTAGTCTGACATGCTGCATGATAGTCATTGACTGGGCTATAATCGACTAACATGTTGGTAGATAGACTGAAGGATTACATAGCTCAGGAGGTTAGGTGTTAGGACTAAGCCTTCAGACTCTGTAATGCACATATTAGGTTGGGAAATGCTTGTCATTTGCGTGGTTGAGGGACTCAAGATTTTAGGTTGAGGGCTCAAGGGTTCATGTTTCCCACTACATAGTTTTGGAGAGACTGAGGTCGTGTGTTTTAACAACTACATAGTTCAAGAGCTCAAGGTTGAGACTTGATGATTGAGACTACATAGTGCGTAGGGGAGAGTAGATGAGGGTATGGATGGCACAATTTTGTAGCTTAAGGGTTGGGACTAATAACTATGACTGCGAAATGCATATTTCTAGGGGGTAGGAACTGCACATTTCACATTTCCAAGAGGCAAAGGTGATTTTTGAGGACTAATACTATGCAATGCATAGATTTGGAAGTTTGGGTGATGCCAGGTTGCTCGATCGAGAAGTTTTCTAGATTTGGCTAAGTGTGGGATCAGTGAGACGGAAGTGTAAAGTGATAAGAATTGATTATGATCACACACTTAGAATAATTGATGGCACAAAATATACCACCCAGAACACATTAAAAACATACTTTCCTCAATGCGATGACATTGCAACAACTTACCCCAAGTGCGACACTAAAGAGACACTTTCTGACGACCATGAAGCGACTTGTGCGATAGTGCTTGAAACTTTGGAAATGAGTGAGATACATGTATACATGATAATAATAACTCATTAACAAAAACATCATCCCTTGAAATAAACCAAAACTACATATACGAAATGTGTGACATGTGTGGTAAAAGACGACAATTTATTTTTCTTTTAAATGGGACAATAATACCTAAATAAAATAGATGTAATAACTCTTAATACTTGTGACGATAATATGCAAAGAAAAATTAGGCTCCAAAAATTGGATGCAGGCCAAAATTGTGGAGTATGTTTTAACATCGAGATCAACTGCTAAAAAATGTTGTTCAATAAACATGTAGAGTTTGACCCTTGATATGAAATTGGCCTTAAAAAGTTGATTGCAACAAAACCAGTTTAGGTTAGCCCATCCATATGGATTTCTTACAACTGCATATGGTCCTTCAACAAGAGAGAGAAGGGGTCAAACAACTAAATCTCAGAAAACTGAACGCACTAAAAAAAATTCACATATTATAGACTCTTGTAATAGGGAATGAAATTTTTTGTTGAACCTAGCATTCAATCATTACTAGTGGTGCATTATTTGAATACTATCATTTGAAAATTACACCCATATGCAATAAAAAATGATAATATTCTAGCCTTAGTGTTAGAATGGTAAAAAAACAAACACTCAAAGTCATTTCAAGTTATTTAGGAAAATAATTAATTATCAAGTGAATATTGTAATCAATCCACCTTTAAAAATATGGATTCATAGGCATCGATGATAATGTTCATAGGCTACCCATTCCATAATGATTTCAACATGTGGCCCTAGTGATGTATTAGGTGATCAATACATGACATGAAACAATGCATGTATACTTGATCTTACATCAACGAGAGTTATGAGAACAGATCTATGTCTTCCCTTCACAATCTCAAACACATGAATTCACATGATTATGAACTCGTGAGAGATTTCTTCGCTTGTCATATTGGAATTATGACCTTTGGGTATTCAATATGATTGTGGATGATTTGGTTATAAGGCTCACATCAAATTCTTGTGAGAATTATATTCATAGAGAAAGGTAACAACACTCCTTAGGTTTTCTAGGGCTGAAAAAGTTGATTTTTGGAGTACAATTTAGGTTCTAGAGACTTTTTTTATTTTATTTCTTTGTTCCTTTTTCTAGGAGAGGTTTTCTCTTTCTACTCCAATTGAATTTTCTCATCCTTTTTAGTGGGTGTATTTGTATCCTATTTTCTTTCTAATATAGCATGTAGGAGCCTACAAGTGAAAACTAGTCTTTAGTAACACAATGAATAGAGAATCTCTTTGTGGTTTTGAGTATTTATTTCCATAGACTTATCATGGATTACTAGGAATTGGAGGAGATCAAACATGTGTTATGAAATCACAAAGAGTCCATTTAGGATAATAAAACATTCATATTTACACACACATATATAGGATCATAAAGATAAAAGTATGTATTCGCTTAGGTAGAGATAATTATGGGATTATATTTCCAACAAAAGATTTAAAATAGTTATCCTCTAGGCTAAGTATAATATGCCTCAAAACATGACTATTAATTTTGGTAAGGGAGACAAATTTAGGACCCAAATAAACTACAATTTATAAATTCAAAACTATATAGGACTAAAGGAAGAAGAGATAGTGCATCATCTCATTGAAGGTATGAAAATTGGAAAATTTGACTTCAACCTAGCTAATGTAGTAGTGGAAAAGGCACATAATCAACATGTAATTTTCTAATTTTTTTTGTTTTAATAAGTCCTTAATATTTCAGGTTTATTTTTTAGATTCTATACCCCACTTACACACATATATACTACTAGCTAGACACATAGGGTTTTAAAGTTGTGGGCTATACCACTAATTTTCCCATTAAATATAGCTAATATTTTTTATATAAAAGTGCTTTTTTTATTTCATTAACGCTTCAAAACGAAGCTCGATCTAGTTACTCTATATCAATCCTATAATAATTTTTTATTAATATAAAACCTCTTGATTGTAATTAAAACAAATGCTACCTCTAATAAAATCATGACACGAGACCATAAATTACATTTGATTATTGTTTAATCATGAAACGATGCCATTTCTAACAATATTTAACCTAAATACCATACCTAATATAAAATACAAATGTTCGGAAAAAAAAAATAACTATGACAAATATCTACATTATTTCAATATTATTATATTTTAAATCGATATTATTTTTTTAATTTTCTAAATAATATTATTAATATTTATTTGTTTTAATTTCAATTTTATTAAAAAATAATAAAAAATTATTTTTAGGACATTAAAATGGATAATATATTATCCCATTTAAATTTGATACCCACATTATTGATCTAGAAATTTTTGACACTTCCTATTAACATTGGAATTAAAAACATAATTTTATATGTTGATAAACACCGTATACAATTTTGTATGTTGACTAACTATATACCATTAATAATAATGTTGGTCGACAGTTTATGCAAACAATAATAACAATAAACCAATCTCCATTCAATTTCAAGGTGGTTCACACACCAAAAAGTAGTGAAAATTGTGCATGGTTCTACTTCAATGAGTTTGTGATTCATTGGAAAATTCAGAACAAAAATGAGAGGAAGCAGTGAAAGATCCATAAAAACCATTGGATAGAGTGGAAGAAAGTCCTAAAAAGAATGAAGAGACGGTTCAGAAAATTGAGCCAAAATAGAAAATGGAGTTTCAACATTTAAAGGATGAGAAGGATGAGAATGGTTTATGGGCCATGCACTTTGATGGTGCCCTGGGGAAATATGGGGTAGGCATTAGAATCTGGGTTCACAACCCTTTTCATTAGCATAATAAAGTACCTAAAAATTTAAGGTTGCGCTCTTATAATTTAGCTTTTGATTGTATTAACAATGAAGCTAAGTATGAAGCACTGAATACTAGCTTAAAGATCTTGAAAAAAATGGGTGCAAGAAGGATTGCATTGTATGGTGATTTAGAACTTGTGATCAAGAAATTCAAAGGTGAATATCAAGCTAACCATCCTCGAATGAGACAATATAGTAGTTTTGTACTTTATATTTTGAAAAATTTTCAGGAGTGTATACTTACAGTGGTGCCAAGGAATCAAAATCTCATGGCAAATTCATTGGCTAAATCTGCAAGTAATTTCAAAATCCCCATCTTTTCAAACAGGAAATTTGAGATTCATGTGAAGCACCAGCCCATTGTTCTCGATAACTTGCGATATTGGCAAGTATTATGGGATGATAAGAAGATAAACAACTTTCTACAAGGTGAAGAAGAATTTGAGAATTGTTTTATAGATCAGATTTATGATAAATATTACCAATATATAGAAGCAACTTAGATGGATATACTACAGTTAAAAGAAAATAATATTCCAAAAGTTATCATACCTTTGGAAGAATTTTTTGACCAAGATGATGCAGCAAGGAAGCCTACATTTATGCCTATGGAAAATGGTTTTTAAGATGTAAACATTGGGACAGTCAATAAACCAAAGATGATGAAACTATCCAAGTCATTGTCTCTCGAGGTAAACGCTGAATATGTTAAATTAATTTCTGAATTTTCTGATGTTTTCGCATGAGAATATGAATATTTAAAGGTGTATGACAAGAATATCATTCAACACACTATTCCGATCAAGTCCAATCAAAATCCCTTTCGTCAAAAGTTGAGAAGGATAAATCCTAGATTGTTGCCATCAATTGAAAAAGAGGTAAATTGACTTTTTAAGTCCGATATCATTGTCCCGATGAGATTCTCTAATTGGATTTCAAATTTGGTCCTAGTGAGAAAGAAGATTGGATAAATCTAACTATGCATAGATTTCAAAAACTTGAACAAAGTGTCCCTCAAGGATAACTATCCACTTCCGAAGATGGACCATATACTTCAAATAGTTTTTGGTTCTTCCTGGATGTCATTGTTGGATAGCTATTCAGGCTACAACCAAATTATGGTGCATGAATATGATCAAGACAAGACAAAATTTACCACACCTTGGGGCACCTTCAAATATGCCAAAATTCCATTTGGTTTGAAAAATGCAGGGGCCACATTCCAGCGGGCCATGGACATAGAATTTGCCAATGAAAAAGATGTTTCTTGGTTATTTACATAGATGAATTGACAATGTTTTCACATTTCGATGAAGAACATTTGCACCATTTGAGAATTGTTTTCGAAAGATGCAGGAACTTCGGAATATCTCTCCACCCAAAGAAAAGTATGTTTTCTATGGAGGAGGGAAAAATCCTTGGTCACATCATCTTCAAGGATGGGATCTGGATTTACCCTTCTCGTGTTCAAGCAATTCAGCAGATTGATTTCCCTCACAGAAAAAAGGAAGTACAAGAATTCAACGGTAAGATGAATTTCTTACGTAGATTCATTCCTAATTTAGCGAAGCATCTTAGAGAATTGAGAAACATGTTGAAGAAAGATAGTGATGTGAAGTGGTCCGAAGATGCCCGCAAATATTTCTATTCAAGTAAGTTTTCCTTGACTACTACCTGGTTTTTATAAGTCCTTATTATACTAGTGATTTCATAATATTCTCATTTGCTTCTGAGCACACTATGGTAGTATTCTTGATTAAGAAAAGGGATAAAACAGAGCTACCAATTGCATTTTTCAGTGCAAATATCAGAGATGCAACCCTTCACTACAACATCATAGAGAAACAGGCTCCGACTTTTGTTAAAGTGCTGAAATATTTCAGAGTTTACATATTACATTCACACACTCTTGCCTATGTACCTAATGTAGCTGTGAAATAAGTTCTCATGCAGATAGACCCAGAAGGTCGGAGAGGAAGATGGATATCATCTTTACTGGAGTATGACCTTGAGATCAAGCCCACCAAGCTGATCAAAGGTCAGGGCTTAGCGAAGCTCATGGCTGAGTCAAATATTCATGCCCTTGAAATCAACTTGATTTCAGGTTTGTCCAAAAATGCAGAAGAAGTGAATTGCATCCTGGTATCCGATATCATTTTTTCATATCCATGATATTGTGATATTGTTTATGTTTTGCAACACCTAAAACCTCCTGTAGGCATGACTAAGAGTCAAGGAAGATATTTGAAACTCAAAGCTTAAAAGTATTTCATACTAGATAATGCATTTTACTGGAAGGATCCCGGAGGTGTGTTGCTGAACTATTTGGTAGAAGAATAATCTAAGGATGTGATGAATGACTTCCACAAAGGAGACTGTGGGGACCACCTATATTGGTAGACCACAACCAATACAATATTGAGAGCGAGATATTATTGGCTGGCACTTTTTGCAGATATTTACAAAGCAGTAATGAGTTGCCATGAATGCCAAGTTTTTGAGGGTAAGAGAAAGCTTCTCCCATTACCTCTTCAAACTATTTCAATCCATGTACCATTTCAGTAGTGGGGCCTAGATTTCATAGGCGAGATTCACCCAGCATCATTCGCACAACATAAGTGGATATTGACAGCCACAAACTTCTTTAAAAAGTTGATTGCAAGCAACATATTCTATGATCATTTAGTTTTTAGAAAATAATATTTTGTCCCATTTTGGTAGTCCTACTAATATTATCACAAATAAAGCAACAACATTCAAGTCTAATAAGATGATTGAGTTCTATGAAAAATATAACATTAAGTTTGGACACTCTAAAACCTACTACCTACAAGGTAATGGATTGGCGGAGTCCTCTAAAAAATCCTTGATCAATATTATTAAGGAGATGTTGGAGGCGAATAAAAATAATTGGCATAAAAAGTTGATTAATGCATTGTGGGAATATCAGGTAAGTAATAAAAATTCTATTGGTATGTCTCCTTTTCAAATCGTATATGGTGTCATACTATGTTTCCTTCATCATTAGCAGTCATGGTAATCAAATTGTTGCAAGAATCAAGGATTAAGGAAAATGACATACATCGTTGTATTAATCAAATGATACACCTTCAACAGACAAGGGATGAAGTATTTCATAATACTTTAAAAATTCATGACAGGATAAAGAAGATATATGATAAAAAAACTAAGGAAGGCAACTTCAAGATAGGAGATGTGTTACTCCGCTAGGATGCCATAAATGAAGAGAAGGGTAAGCATGGTAAATTTGAGAATTTATGGAAAGGGCAATATCAAATTTCAGCTTGTCGAGGACAAAATGCTTATTTTCTTGAAGAGATGAAAGGATAGGAGTGTTTAGGAGGACAAGTTAATGGTAGGCTCCTGAAAAAATATCTTTTCTAAAACAAATTTCTCTATCAGTTTTTTCGTTTTCATTAGAAATATTAGTTACATTTTCTGCAAGTGTGAAGTAGACAATCTTTGGAGTTTGGAGCCCAAAGTGAAGGCCATGGAGCTTCACTGATTTTCTGCCATTTTCAAAAAAGTTCAGTTTTCAGTCAATTAAGTCATTATTGAGTCAATTTTTAGTCATTTGAGTTCATCTTGTGTTAGTCTATTCCTTCGAGTTATTAGTTTTCAGTCAAGTTTTTCAGTTTGGGTTTTTGACCATATTGGCCCAATGGAAGAGGCATTGGTCTTCAAAATACAGAGTTCTATGGATCTTGACACCTCTTTCAGAGATATGATCCCCAATAAGGCCGATGTTAGTTTCAGTATTTGCATACTTCCATCAGCGATCAAAAATACTCTTTTCATATCATTTTAGGAGTCCCACTCAGAATTTTTTATTCATTCCATTAGGTCATGCAAAAAATTCACTCACTGATGGTAGCCCTAGTCATAAAAATTCACTCTCCCTTAAATAATTCATATTTGCTCGCGCACCTTCATGTCTTGTTGAGCATAAATCAATCTTGAAAGTTCATTTCATTATATCATTATGTCAGTCAAAGCCACCATGGAGTCGGGTCATTCAAGCTCCCATTAGGTCACTAGGTTTCATTTTCCAAGGTCCAAGTAAAACACCATTTCATTTTCATAAGGTTTGCAAAGGTATGCGAGTGATTGAAATAATATTCCTTTATCATCTGAAGAATATTTTCCAACATGAAAGATGATCTCCAAATAAGATTTCCAAAGTTCTAATTCTACTTTCAAGTTATGATTTTTATTCAGCAATGTAATTTTATTCAAAAATAGAGATGTAATTATTTTTATTTTAATGTAATTTTATGCTCATTATATGTAATAAGTACCATTCTCGAGTTTCCAACTCAAATCTACATGCTACAATGAAATAAAAAATGTCAAATCAAATAGTACCTACTCCAGCATGGTCAACCTGCAAAGAAAAAAGTCAAAGGGTAAAGGGTATTTTCAAAAGGTTTGAAAAGTGGAATTTAAAACATTACCAAAGTGGGTTTTAAATCAAAAAATAAATTTCACTCAAGTATTAAAGCCCTCATATCATCAAATTAAAATTCATTTCTATCCTATCATCATCAAGAAAACTTAGCATAGCTCAGAAATCAAGTTTAGAATGCCAAATTCACAAAGCACGGGAAGCATTGCACGCCTGCCAAAGGGAGGGCGCACCTATGTGTGGCGCTGTGTGGATTCTTTATGCATTGTGTGCTTGGTCGTTTTCCTCAGATTTTACTAGAAACACCTCAAATATTTGTGCCATTGCCTCCAAACTTCAGTAATGGTGCCCATGGCCTCTAGAAAATAAACTAAGTTATGATTGCTCCATTCCTCTTCTCCATCAAGTTTATTTTGTGTTTGTGAATTTTTTTGAAGGAAATTGGTGTCTTTATTCAAGTTTAAAAGCCTAGTTTACCCCCAAAATTCCCAATACATTATCGAATCCAAAATGACAGTCCCTAAACCTTCATTACTGTTCCCACATTGAAAAAACCCTTTCCTAAAACCCTACATTAGATTTCCATTTCTCTAAATCCTTTCATCCCTTAAAACCCTAAGCCCTAGGTACATTCTTTGCCTAGGATCCCAATTCCCTACATCTATAATTAATTTCCTATTACAAACCCCTCTACATCCCTACTCCCTGTCTCATCCCTTAAACTCATAAATCCATACCCCCATCTCCCTCAATTTCCCTATCCCATTCCCTATTTATAAAAACCACATTCCACCATCATCTCACCTCCCTAGGGTTTGAACACTAAAACACCATGGTAGAACAAGAAAACATACTACACAATAAGGGAGAAGAAATAGATGAAAAGAGGCCACACAAAGGGGGGATAATACTTAGACTTGAGCCAACAAATACTAGAGAACTCTTGGCATCTCCTATGCCTGTGACATGTTTCAAACATGTTGGATATTTTGAATTATGTGAGAAAATTTAGAGGGTCGAACACCATGTTATGTTGACTAGAATTTTCATCTCTAACCTCCATGACAACTAGGATACTCTTATTGGTGTCACTTTTATTGTTTCCACTGCCATTATATCAGCTGCCACTAGGATCCCAAATGTTGGGGGAAATTGTTCAAGCAAAAATACTTGGAGGATCAATACTATGAGCCATACATTAAACCTGGATACAAGAATGAAAGAAAGGGGATTTTTCCTTTCTCTTACCTCTTGGAGAGATATGCTCCCATGATGAATATCATCATGAAATAATTTTCTTGTGAAGGTAGTTTCTCTAGACTGTGTACCTATCACATACAACTACTTATGATCTTCACGAGGGTCAAGATGCTCAACATACCCTACTACCTCTCCCGGAGCATTGATAAGATGGAAGTTATTGTCCAGAAGAGAGAGTATGAACATGTTGTACTATAAAACACCCCCCATTTATTTTAATAAATAGGGGCCCTTTAAAAATAATAAATAGAAATTATGAGCATGATTTCATCTTATCCTAAGTCTAAAAACTTTAGGAATAAATGTTTTTCCCTTTTCACTTTGATTTCAAAAGCGCTCATGGAAAATCGCCTAACTTACAAGCTGAATAAGTTAAAACATATATAGGTATTGCGAATTGTGATATTTCCTTTAACCGTTTTGAGTTATATAAAATCTCTATGCAAATGCTTTAAAAAATCCCTTTAAAGAGAAATCACATCGCGCCTTTTAAAAATGAACAAAGCTTATAACAATTCAGTAAAAATTGTTATAAGACGGACCCGATGAAATTAGAAATGAACAATTATAAATATCAAAAGGTCTGATAAAGTGCAATAACATGAGTCTACAGTGCATTTCTCGTTTTACAAGAAGAAACCAAATGAAAAGTTTATTACTACTAAAAATTGCGATGTGCGATTTGCATAGATCACATTTCGCGAGATTCATCGATGGAAATAAACATAACTATCGGTAACTGATAAAAGTTGCGATGTGCGATATTAACACGTATTATGCAAGTACGTGAAATTATTATTATTTAATTATCACTTTATAATATCTAACATCTTGGATTTATATATTATACATATTTCTTAAAGGTGTGTAATTGATTTGATAAGAAGAGTTATGGGTCATTAGCAACATTTAAAAGGTGCAAGGTTCAAAATATTGATATCTTCCTGAACCATGTTTTGAATAATAGAGCACTGGATTTTGATTATGATGATTTAACTCTGTCATTCTCTTCATTTCATCTCAGATCCGAATTTACTCTTACTACTTGAATTCAGGAAACCACCTAACAGAGTGAGAATAGCTAAAATGACAAAGAAAGCCAAGGAAATTTCCCAAACATTCATTGCAGAAGACTTAGACATGCCTTCATTGTTCTCAAATATAACCTGCAAAAAGGATTGCAGCAGTTCCTCATGGGAAGAAATGTACCACCTTTTTGAGGGAGAATAGTTGAGAAAAATAGTCAAAATAGCAATAGCAGATGCGTCAGTTTACTCAGACCCGTCCTACTTTGAAGTTGCATAGTCATTCCTTCAAGAATAGCAATGAGACCAAAGATTTTACCCTACATAGATATGGTGAAATTGGTTATTTATAACCTTAATATAGTAGATATGTCATTCAAGAATTCTAAGATGGAGAGTATTGGTTCTTTCACTATAGAGGATGTAAGGAAAATGTATCACTTTCCTAGGCCGCAAAAGAATTATGATAAAGATTTTGTCTAAAGTTTTACAAAGAAGAATACAAACCTCATGAAAGTCATTAAGGGATGGAAAGAACATAAAGGGAAGTTGAAGCAAGATAAATTTGGTACGTACCCAATAGCACAACTACCTTCCCTTTACTATTATGCTGCTGGAATGCTTTGTAGACTGTTTTGAAAACAAGATACCATTAGATTTTCCATAGACAGGGTCCCCTTCATTAACACAATCATTAATTACTCTATTATGAATTGGGTGAGTATTCTATCTGATAATTTGGCCAGAAGTATCATGGATTACAAAATAAAAAGAAGTGTTTTCGCTAGAGTTATACCCCCATTCTATATGAGTGATTACATTATGGATGAAATTTTATTTTGTTCAAGATTTCCTATCACGGGATGGAAATGGACAACCTAGGACCCCAGTCCAATCCTTATTTACTATAGAGCCCTTTTGGAATCCAATTTTAATTTACATTTCTACAAAATTTTGAATGGAGTAATGTTATCCATTCATCAAATTATTTTTAATGAAAAATCCCCTAGGATTTATAAGGAGGCTAGCATAGACATTTTACCAGTTTCTAGATGGTTTGCTAAAGAGAATTTCACTTATATCAAAGTTTTTGGGAGTTATTATTCTCTCGATGTTTTACCTTATTATGTTCGTGATAAACTCCTAGCCAGGGAAATCGCTTACCAACTTCCAGTAGGTGGCATTTCCAAACAACTCAAAGATGCCAAGAAGGCCATTTGGCCTATTTTTCCTTTACAATGCGACAATTTCACCCTATTTGATATTGGTCATGAACTCAAAGAAATTTCAAATGTTACTTCATTAAATTTAGCTCTAATGCCAAAGAGGTTGTTTGATTGTAATAATGTGGTTAAGAACTTCACCACTCAGCTTAAATTGAAACCTTTATTAAATGAGAAAGATATCATTGAAGATTTTTTGAAGGTGTGGAGAAGTTCACAGATGTATTGAAAAAGCATCCAGTCATCTTAGTAAAATGGATTTAGAGTATTTCTAGGTATATAGAAGTAAAAGGCTAGAAATAGTCCCCTTGGACCTATTATTTATTGAAGATGTCAACAAAACTACTCCCAGAATCAGTATGGATACTGAGGCAAAGGATATGTCTCAATATGAATGCCAATAAAAATCAAATCATCAACCAAAAAAACCACCACATCACTCTCAGAACTCAGATCACTCTGACAATGAATCTTAGAGCAAGAATGAGAGTCCTTAGAATATAATCGAGCGGGTGATTAAAGGTATTGAGATGTAATCTAAAGGAGGAATTAATGGAGGTTAATCATCCTCTCAAGAAGTTCAATATATCCAGAATACACCCGAGCAGACAGAGAAGCCTCAAGAAAAAATATTTGAAAAAATAATGGGAGAAATTTTCTAAGGCACTAGAAACAACACCACCACCAAATCATAATGCTGATCAATCAACAAGTTTCCAAACTCCAAAGAAATCCAAGAATTTATTGGAAACTATAATTCCATTACAACAGGTACCATAAAATCATGATCATGAGATTATCCCGACAGACCCTAAGGAACAAATTGCTTTTAATATTGAAGAAATTCCCCCACTTGATGTCTTCTACAACCCGAATCATAAGGTTGTATTCAAAAGAAGAAAAAGAAGGAGAATTGATGTGTCAATTTCAAAACTTATGGATGAATCTATAGACATTTTACGGAAGGATCCTCTGGCTGATCCTTTAGAACATTTAACTAAGTTATCACAGTTTGTAGGGGAATATGCTACTGCTAACATTGATAAAGCTACATAAGTTAAAATTCTACTTAATAAATTAGAAGAAAAAGTGTAAGAACTGGAAAAATTGCTAGAACAACAAAAGTTTAATTCTAGTAAGCAGATTGAATTGAAGATGTCTCAATTTCAAAAAGACTTTGATAGATTAAATTTGCAGCATCAGGTGTAGATTACAGAGAAAGAAACAAAGCTTTAAGCAACAAAGTACAAATTGAAAAGTCAACCTCAGATAGAGCAACTCATAAAAGAAGCACTGGAAATAAATGCGAAGTTGAGGTAGTAGGAAGAAACCTTTTGTAAAAAAGTTTCAATCACTAGTTCTTACATTGATAAAAGTAAAATTCTGGTCCAACAAGTGGCTAATAGAAGGCTTGAACGCGAAAGATTTGAAAAGAAGATTATTTAGTTTATTTAATGGCAAGGTTCTAATGTAGGGAAGAAGGATGACTTAGCTAAGATATATAAATTCCATAAAGAGATTTTATTTAAGGATTGGGAAATACAGCTAAGACAAGCAGAAAAAGAAACAACAAAGGCATCAAGGTTAACAAATGAAATTATCGAATCTGTTAATGAACAAATTTTAAAAGCTGAACTTATTAAAGAATACACATCAGAAGTGCTCCTATAACTCAAACCATTAGAAGCACAGTGGCAGGAAAGTACAGAGTTACAGATGGAATATATTAAAAGGATAAATAATTTTGATCAAGAAAATTACTGGATTTTTCTAATCAAGCCTTATCATGAGTGCCTAACTCTATAGTGATTAACTGATCTACAAATAAATCGTAGCCATCACTTTCTAATACAGTTTTTAAAGGCCAGATCAGATTAGGAATTTCGCAACTATCTCAGCTAAAACCAATGGTGGATATTTGTCAGCTCCGAGATCAAATGCACGAAGAATATCAACCCACATATTCATATTGTTATTTTATTTCCTAGATTGTAGTTTAAGTTTACTCCTTACGAGGATGGTTTTGTTTAAACCTCCTCCATTTTTTTATGTAATAATATATTTTAAACATATTGTAGTTTAGTATTCAAACCCTTCTCATGCATTTAGAGAAGGGTCTAGAAATTTGTCAAAACATTTGCAAATAATTCACTAATGTAATTTTGTGAATGCCTTGATTAATTAATGGAACGAAATTTGTTACCTTTTGACATTTGAAGTTGTTTCACTGAAGTTGCAGTATTGTACTATTTAAATTGCTTGGAAGTGAAGAGGAGCATAAAACAACTACCAGTTTGAATGAGTGGGACCTCATATATATGGTACTTCTACACCTTGTATTATTTGTTTCTTTCGAGATTGACAGTTATCTTTTATCTGCATTATATATTTGAAATGTCATCATAAGGTGAATGCTAAATGCACTTATGTACTGGTATTTGTTTATGATTTCTTATACGGTATATAATCAAACATATAAATGCAATATACATTTCACAATTCTTTTGATTGAACTATTTTGTTAAAATAATTATATTTACATTTTTTTCATCTCTTTCAACTTTTAAATAATATTAATTACTAATAGTTGAAAGATATCCTTTTAGATCACATAAAGGAATCAACACCCTAGGTATATAGTACAATAGACAGCTTAGATAAATGCATATGGTAGATTAAATCATTTCTCATTTTCATGTTATATAAAAAAAAACACCCAACATCATCCTATATTGGGAAATTGGTCCCTTTATCCCTAGTATGAGCCACCATACCAAATGGAAAAGGACTTTCTCGAAGGTCTGGACTGGGTGGTTTTCCCCCATGTTTTTGCAACGAAATTCCGAGGCTTCAAAATTTTGGCACTAAACGGAGGGCATTGTGAATGGAAAGAAGTTATGATCAATCTAAAAGCCAATCTAAGAGTCTCTCTCCCTCTAGATCACCTTCAACTTCTAGAAAATTATCTAGATCTAAATTTTTAAGATCTGAAGTTGAACATCAATCTCGTAAGTCTCCTAGTGAAACCCAAGCAATAATGTCTTCACATTCTCATCAAAATTCCCCAGAAGTTCAGTCTTTGATAGAAAATTTAGAGATAGTATCCATTTCTGCTAAAAAACCTGAAACTTCTCAATCATCAAAGATTAGTGTTTCATCTTCTTTACAACCTAGATGAATATTAACTGGATTAGAAACTCAGAAGACAATAATCCCTCCTTTTGAATTTCCTATCCATACTTCTCAAAGGAAAACAAATAAGACTGAATCATATTTAATCACTAGTGAGATCTTATCTTGTAATCCGCCCCATTCACCTCCATTACCTCCAAACACTTCTACAACTTCTATTCCAACAATCAATATTACTTTAACTAGTTCCAGTACTCAGAATACTATTCCTTCAAATATTTCTAACACTCAGTCGTCCCCTTCTTCAACTCAAACTCAATCCATCTCATCCACTCAAGGTCCAATGGCAGGCCAAGTACCTCAACCAAATGTACAACCATGGAACAATCCAGGTGTTGTACAAATGCATGCTCCTCTTCATCCTCTTCCAAAATACCCTAAAATATAGTTACCTAAATCTAATCTTGATGATGGTCTTCTAGACAAATAACAGGTCCATAATTACATGTTATCCATCAATTTAGAAGAGGTTATTGAAGAATATTGTGTAGTAAGACTATTTCCATATACTCTCACAGGATCTACAAGATCCTTGTATTTCTTATTAGCTTCCCACTCTATAACTAGCTAGAATATATTCAAAGAACAATTTTTAGCTAAGTTAGGATATGATATAACTACTGCATCGCTTATCAACAATTTATCAAATCTAAAGGCTAAAACAGGAGAGAAAATAAAAGACTTCAATTCCAGATTTAATAAATTACTCAATCAAATCCCTGCTGCATCAGTTCCTGATGTAGAAGTTCAAATTTAGTGGTATATTTCTTCTCTCCCATCTAATATAGCCATTTATTTATAGAGAAAATTTCTAACATTGGCAGAAAATATGAAGGAATCCTTATGTGTAGAGAAACGCATAATCACTCTTGAAAAGAGGAATTCCCAAGAAGACAGGAAATCTAAAAAGGTGTCCTTCAAAGACGATTCAAAGAAAAAGTCACCAAAAGACACTTTTGATGTAGAAGGTCTTCAAAAAGTTTTAAAAACTATGACAAATGAAATGGCATATATAAAGAAGCAAGTTGCTGAAAATTCCAGTTCAAAGAACACTTTTAGGACTTTCAAGAAAAATTAGTCTTCTAATTCTGAGCTGCCCAATACCATATCTAATGTTGAGTCTGATCAAGACAAAGATGATGAGCAAACAGAAGAAGAAGAAATTGAAGTATAAGAAGAAGTTGAACTCAATGGAATGTGGGATTTTATCCTACTAAATTATGAACAACAAGAAGCTTTACCTGTAAGTACAAGGAGCAAGAATACCACTAAAGCAACGTAGCCAAATCAGAAACAAAATAACTTATTGCCTACTAAGGACAAATTAGTAATTAAAAAGTTTACATAGAGCTACACAAACTAACCCTTCTTCTTCAGATGTTCCACCTACATGAAAGACCATGGTAATCTCTGACACCATCGAATATAATGTAGTTGAAGATATGAAAAATACTAGGGCCAGCATCTGAATTCATCAAATTAATAAGCTAAAACAACAGTAGAAGATTTTACTTAGAGATTTGAATGCAGTCCTTGATTCAGCCTTACCTTCTCCAATAGTAGTTCAAGTTGCTAATCAAATGGGTAAACCTCCTCCTTCAACTAAAATATATGCTACAGATCTAATTATGATAGGTGATCGATCTATCTCTCATACTCCTCCATTTATTTTAACCTATCATATATATAATAAGAACATTGAAAATTGTTTAATAGACTCAGGAGCTTCCTATAATATCATGCCAAAATCAATATGTGCTAAGTTGAACATAACTCCTTAGAGTTCACCTACTCATATAGTAAAACTTGATAGAACAAAAGTAGAGGTTGTAGGAGAAATAAATTCTGTCTCTGTAAGATTGTCATCAAAGCCTAAGGTTGCCTGGATAATTGATATATTGGTGGTTTATATTCCTGAATTTTATGGTTTTGTATTAAGCAGAGACTGGTCTAAGAAGCTTCATGGATATTTGGCAACAGACTCGTCACATATGTGGCTAACCCACAATGGAAAGCCAAACCAAATTTGGGTAGACCAAGAGAAATTCATGAAACATTTAGTTATTGAGATTGAGGGAATCAATGAGCCAGTAGCATTCAATAATAATATTTTTGGAAATTACTCAGCAAACTCATTTCTTGGAAATTTTAATGCTCAACCATCACCCTTTTTCGATAATGCGGTTATCTCTGAAACTGAAAATTTTTCACAGACAAAAACTCATAAATGTAAAAATTTTGTAAATAAACTAGTACATAATTGTTTTGTTTGGATTCTTTATTTTAATGGTTGTAAATCTGAAGATGGTGCAGGATTTGGCTATATTTTAATAAGCCCAGAAGGAGAAAAACTATGTTAGCCTACAGACTCGAATTCAATTACATAAACAATATAGCAAAGTATGAAGCATTAGTTCAAGTTTTGTACAAAGAAATTGACCGTAACATTAAATATCTGAAGGTACTGGCAGATTCAGAAATCATTGTCAAACAAGTAAGAAATATTATCCATTGTCATTCTAGACATCTTAAACATTATCAATAATTATTCCAGGAATTGACTTTCCATTTCTTACCTTTCAATATTTGTTCTATACCCAGAATATAAAATTCTAGCGTAGATTTATTGGCTAATGTAGAAATGAAATTAATTCCATCTCAAGAATTTAGTCCTGATAGGTTTTCTATTGAATTGATTTTTAGGTCATATATTCCTGATAATATTACTAATTGGAGAGTCTTTAAACATGATTATGATATCATATATTTCCTTACATCTGAAGGATCTTATGATAATCAAATTCTAGATGAAAATGAACATGATACTCAGATTAAGGAAGAACATGATGAAAATCCAATTCCTAAGTCAGTTTTCAAACTAGAAGATCTTTACGATTTAAAAGATAGGTTTAAAAGAGTTACTAATTCTAAAATTAAAATTTCAACCTTAATATTTGAGTTAGTAAATCTTGGAACCGATGATAAACCACAAAATGTCAATCTAGCTCTTAGTCTCTCTTCTGATGAACAATTATCATTTGTTCAGTTATTAATGACTTACAAAAGTGTTTGTTCTTGGGATTACACTGATCTTAAAACATATGACACTTCTATTATTCAACACGCTATTCCTATGATTTCATAAGAGAAACCAACAACATAATTTGAGGAAAATTCACCCTAATATTGAATATCAAATCAAAATAGAGTTGAATAAACTCCTTAAATATAAGATCATCTTTCCAGTTAGACATTCAAAATGGGTTTCAAATTTGGTTCCTGTAAAGAAGAAAAATGGTGACATTAGGATTGGTATTGATTTCAGAAATTTGAATAAATCATGTCAGAAATAAAATTTTCCATTATTGTCCATAGAAGAGGTACTACAGACTATAATTGGTTCAGAACTTACGTCTTTTCGAGATGGGTTTTCAAGATATATCCAAATCCTGGTACATCGAGATGAAATATTAAAGACTACATTCAAAACTAAGTGGGGAACTTATGCCTATCAAAATATGCCATTTGGGTTAATCAATCCAGGTGCCACTTTTCAAAGGGCCATGGACACAAATTTTAGAGGACTCATTAAGAATTCAGGGGTTATTTATCTAGATGACATTACCGTATTTTCTAGACAAGCAACCAATCATGCGAATGACCTAAAAAAAAGTCTTTGAGTGATGTAAAAAGTATGGAATTTCATTAAACCCAAAAATTCATATTTTTCTATGGATGAAGGAAAACATTTAGGATTCATTGTGTCTAAAAAGGGTATCTATATTGACCCTGAAAGAATTAAAAAGATTAAAAGGATTCCTTTTCCTCATAATAAGAAAACTATGCAGTCATTTTGAGGATAGATAAATTTTGTAAAGACATTTTTCCCTTACTTTTCGCAGATAGTTTTACCTTTACAATCAATGATTAAGAAAAAATTGGTCTTCAAGTGGGGACATAATGAAAGAGAAGCATTTGATTTAACCGAACAATCTATTATCAATGCTCCATTCTTGACTACTCCCAATTTTCTTAATCCTTTTACTTTATATACATTCTCATCAAATAAATATTATGTTGTAGTCTTGACACAACTCAATGACAAGCAAATTGAAGCACCAATATCATTTTTTTTGTTCTAATTTACAAGGAGTAGAATTGAACTACTCATCCACTGAGAAACAAGAATTTGTTGTTTTCAAAGATATAAAGCCATTTAGGCCATTTCTCCTCAAAAATAACACCAAGATAATAGTTTCATTATCTACAGTAAGGGGATTATTGACGCAAAGAGAACTAGGAGAGAAAATGGCTAACTAGGTTACCGCTTTACAAGAATATGATGTAGAAATTAGGCCTTCTAAAATTTTTAGAGGTCAAGGTTGTTGCAGAATGCTAACAGGAGCATCATATTTATCCTCATAGGGAGATTAAGGTAATGATATGCAAGTGTTAGAGGTAAGCCTCAATGATGCTTAGTCTCAATACTCTGATTTCAAACTTTATTTGAAAGATGAATCCCAATAAAAATTAGATCATGAATCATAACAATCACCACATCACTCTTAGAACTCAGATCACTATGACAATTGAGATGCAATATGAATCAGAAATTAATGGAGCTGAATCATCCTCTCAGGAATTTCAACATATCTAGAACACACACAAGCAGATAGATAAGCCTCAACCAAAATATTTGAAGAAATAATGGGATAAATTTTCCAAGGCACTGGTAAAAACACCACCACCAAATCCTAATGCTGATCAATCAACAAGTTTCCAAACTCCATAGAAATCCCAGAATTTAATGGAAACTAAAATTCCATTACAACAGGTACCAGAAGATCATGATCATGCGATCATCCCATCACACCCTAAGGAACAAATTGTTTTAAATATTGATGAAATTCGCCCACTTGATGTCTTATACAGCCTGAATCATAAGGATTTAGTCAAAAGAATAAAAAGAAGGAGAGTTGATGAGTCAATTTAAAATCTTATGGATGAATCTGTAGAAATTTTATGGAAGGATCCTCTAGCTGATCCTACAGAAAATTTCACTAAGCTATCACATTTTGCAGGGGCATATGCTACTCCTACCATTGAAAAAGCTACAAAAGTTAAAATGTTACTTAAGGAAATAGAAGACAAAGTTTAGGAACTAGAGAAACTACCAGAACAAGAAAAGTTTAATTCCAGTAAGCAGATTGAATTGAAGATGTCTTAATTTCAAAAATACTTTGATAGATTAAAGTTGCAGCATTAGGTGAAGATTACAAAAAAAGAAACACAACTTGAAGCGGCAAAGGAAAAATTGAAAATCAACTTCAGATAGAGCAACTCATAAAAGAAGCACTAGAAATAAATGCAAAGCTAAGGCAGCAGCAAGAAACCTTTTGTCAATAATTTTCAATCACTAGCTCTTACTGTGATACAAGTACAATTCTAGTGCAACAAGTGGCTAATATAGGGCTTGAATGTGAAAGAGTTGAAAATAATATTAATTATTTTATTCAATGGAAAGGGTCTGATGTAGGGAAGAAGGCTGACTTATCTAAGATAGATAAATTCCATAAAGATATTTTATTTAAGGATTGGGAAATATAACTGAGACAAGTAGAGCAAGAAACAACAAAGGAATAAAGGTTAACAAATGAAATTATTGAATCTGCTAATAAACAAATTTTAAAAGCTCAACTTATTGAATAATCCACATCAGAAGCACTTCCAAAACTCAAACCATTAGAACCACAGTGGAAGGAAAGTATAGAGTTACGGATGGAAAATATTAGAAAGATAGATAAGTTTGATCAAGAAAATTACTCACCCCATGAGATCAAATGCATGAAGAAGATCAACCCACATAGTCATATTCTTATTTTATTTCCTAGATTGTAGTTTAAGTTTACTCCTTACGAGGATGGTTTTTTTAAACCTCATCCATTTTTTTATGTAATAATCTATTTTAAACATATTTTAGTTTAGTATTTAAACCCTTCTCATGCATTTAGAGAAGGGTCCCAAAAATTTTCAAAACATTTGCAAAGAATGCACTTATGTAAGTTTATGAATGCCTTCATGAATTAATGGAATGAAATCTGTTATATTTTTACATTTGAAGATGTTTAACTGAAGTTTCACTATTGTACTCTTTAAATTGCTTGAAAGTGAAGAGGAGAAGAAAACTATTGTCAGTTTGAATGAGTATGACCTCGTATATATGGTACTTATACACGTTATATTAAGTTTTGCTTTTTAGATTGACAGTTATCTTTCATATTCATTATATATTTAAAATGTCATCATAAGTGAATGTTAAATGCACTTATGTACTGAAATTTGTTTATGATTTCTTATCTAATATATAATAAAACATATAAATGTGATATACATTTCACAATTCTTTTGATTGAACTATTTTGTTAAAATAATTATCTTTACATAACTTTTCATGTCTTTCAACTTTTAAATAATCTTCATTACTAATAGTTGAAAGATAAATTTTTAGATTGCATAAAGGAATGAACACCCTGGGTATATAGTATATTTTATAGCTTAGATAAATGCACATGATAGATTAAATCATTTCTCATTTGCATGTTATATAAACAAAACACGTCCAACATCATCCTATATTGGGAAATTGGTCCCTTTATCCCTAGTCAGAGCCACCATACCAAACGGAAAATGACTTGCTCTAAGGTCTGGACTGGGTGGGTTTCCCCCATGTTGTTGAGACATAATTTTGAGGCTTCAACAAAACACCAAATGAAAAGTATTTTCCATCACTTCCTCATCAAAATCATAGTCCTCCATCACCTCAAACAATTAAAAATTCCATGGAATTCATTCATAGATAATGACATATTCATTGCTCCACCTATTCAGCATGCCCAATATGTACCTTCATCATCTAATCCTTCCACATCCATTCCTCCATCTCAGCCCACAGTTCATGCATCATCATTAGATCAATCTCCTTCATCTATTTCACCACCATCATCTCCATCCCACATTGAGACTGGGTCACCTAACAGAAATGATATCAATGAGCCTAAGCAAGCTAATGTGGCTGAGATAGAGCCATTGGAAAAAACATACCAGAGGGGTCATAGGCAGGTGTTTTCTCCACAAATTGTGGAAGGGGGCCCTACCTTCTTCACTAAAAAATTAGGTACAGAAGGGGAAATAAAATATGGTAGAGGAGGATGTACATGAGGTAGTCATTCATGATGAGGATGACCTCCATCAGACATAACAAGATTTTGACCTTGTTGACCTAGACGAGCATGATGATGATGAGGAAATCAGTATAATAATAAATGTAAAGGATTACAATATTAGAGAGCTCCAAACTAATCTTGACAAGTCAAAATTTCTCATAAACTTCCATGAGCAGGACAACCAACAGTTGAAAACAAAACATGTCATTGATGAGGTTAAATTCATCAAAGCTCAAAGAGAGGTAGACAAAGCCAAAGTTTTTCTTGAAGAGACACTTGAAACATATGGTGTCACATATGAGGTATTAAAAAAAGTGCCAAGGAGAAGGCCTAAGACTAGAGGGTTGAAAAGAGCTCTAGCACTAGAAATGAAAAAAGAAGATGAGCTTGCTAATAAACTCACTCTGAATGAACAACCTGCAATGGTAGTCAATGAGAACTGGGAGCCATGCCTTGACAAGGCTAACAAGTACTTAGAGAAGCTTTTGGAGAATTCAAATAGAGATAATGATATATTGAGAAGGAAGCTCAAGAACTATCCCAAATAAGACAAAATTGCAATGGCCAAGCTCAAAACAGCCAATGCAAGAATTGAAGCTTTTACCTTAAAAAGGAGAAGAGGAAGTTGGTTATACTAGATAAGGCTTCACTCCAAGCCTGGCCACACCATCAACACTCACTTTAGCAATTTTAAAACATTTTGGGTCATTTTTGCAATTTCTCTCTTTTTTATGTGTTCCTGGACAATGTTTTGACAACAAAATTGTCAAGCACATAGTGCCCTTGGCATTGCTCCACCTATTCAGCATGCCCAAAATGATAAATACATATAATAAAACCACTTTTTCCAGCCTTGGTTTGCAAAAATAACAAGTCAAAATGTCAAAAAACAAACAAAAAATCATGGTTTTGCCTTATTTTTGGCCTTGGCGCTGCGCACTAAGAAGTCTTGCGAGGATCAAGCTTCGATAGGACAAATCAGCTTCATTTTGCAAAATGAAGGCATATCTAGAAGTTAGAATTGAAGGGCTTGCCAAGATTCCACCTTGATCCCATTTTGGACACCTACAACTTAGTCAAAAGCAACCTACAACATGGACGGCTCTCTTGGGAAAGATAGGGCACACCTGGCACAAAATGGCGCACTTGACCAATTTCTGATATCTTTTAATTTTCATTGCAGATTTGAATTTTATCTTGAAAATTATGATTTAACCCATGTAAGTGTAAGTGAGTATGGTAAATGTAATTATGATGTGGATAAGTTACCTGGGGGTAGATTCATGATTTAAAAGTTATCATCAAGTCAAATGAATCAGTTTCAATGTAATTAGGGAGGAGTAACCTAGAGCTCCTTATATTCCAGCTATTAGTTCTGATTTTTGTGGATCTATTCCTCAAATATGGGATTAAACCCCAGAGAATGAGATAATGTTGTTTTGATGTCTATATATTTCCTTTATTCACTCTTAGCAAGGGCTGGAATAAGTTGGATGTTGTTGTATTGATCAACGACTATAGTGTAATCAGTTTGGCCAGAAATTAATGAAGAGTTGCAATTATTTATTTGGGATACCTGTGGTATGGATTTTTGGCATTTTTTTTCTCCTGTTTCATTTGTATGAATTTTTTGTAAGCTCATATACCATTTCATGTCTATTATATGATGATTTTCAAGTTGATAGGAATAATTCATGTTCTTTCATCCTCTTTTTTGGGAAATTATTCATAATTTGTCCATTTTTTTCAGTTTAGGAAGAATACATCTCTTATTCTCTTCCTAGTTCCTCATTAGTCTGAGACCCCTAAAAAATCACCTTAAAGTGCTAAGCTTTCTATAGACCTTGCCCCATTGAATGGACTGCAATTCCCATCTTATTTTCCATGACCTAGCCTCTTCGACCTAATCCTAATCTAGCAACCTAATCAAAACAAAACAAACCCTTCTGCGTTTCATAGCTAGCCTAAAACCATTTCTTCTTCAACCCTCTTGGCTATGACATTGTGGAGAGAGCCCTCTCCAACTTGGTAGGGTTAGATACTAAGACAAAAGATTGGTCTATGGTTACCTCTGTTGGGATTTCTTGTTCAGCCTTAGAGATCTGGGGGAGTGATAACAGTACATGCCTTTCAAATTTTAGAGGTAAAATATGTATGCTGACACTTGACCATATTCACTTTAGGGAGGCAAGCATGATATACATGTTTTGGAACCCAATCATGAACCCCGTGGGTAGCAGTCATACATCAATGGTTTTTCACAAGGCTTACCCAACATTGTATAAAATTGGCTTTTTCATGGGATGAGTTGACCTGGTAATAAAAATAGGTATAATTTGATAGGTAGGATGAGTTAAACGTAATGTTTTACATCTTAGTAATTTTTTTAGTTTTTCCTAGTACTAGGAAACCATCATCATTCGTTCCATGATCTAACATGCCCGAGGATAGCTAGGAAGGTGTGACTATTGATTTATACATGTTCTAGTTGCATTTATATATATGTAAAAAGTTGTTTGGATGAAGCTACATATTTTTTGGAATCCATAATGTTTCCAAAAGGTTCTGTTATATACCTGCATTATGGAAATTATGGCTGAATTAATTTTGGGTTGCATTTTCCTAACTATTTGTTGTTTACATACATGGAATAGTACTAAGAGTCACCTTATGAATCAATTGCATGCACCCCATTATGTCAAAATAATTATGCACACACTACCATTCTATGAAAAATACATGATGTCTTAATTGGATATTACAAGCACATGAATCTAGGCATTAATTAAGTACAAACTCATTGAACTAGAACCATGCAAAATTTCAAATGTTTACAATAAAACTCTACTATTCAAGGGATAGTAAGGTGACATACAGTGCATATGTTGTTAATAATACATGTTACAAACTAAATAACATGTTTCACCTGTAGGTTATATGGCTACCCAGATTTGACAATACTTGATAATGATTGTATGAGGACAATATGTAATAAAGAGAAAAATATCTTCATTACCTTCAGCATAGATTTCTTCACTGCCAAATATCATTGCTAAATTGACCTCTATGCATATAGCACACAGAGTGTAGGTGAATAGAATATTGTTGCATTAGTTTTCACGTTAACAGGTGGATTATTTTGACTCTACCAGTTGTTGAAGCCAAGGTTACAAATAATTTGGTTGTGGTTGTTGCTAAGTTGACAACTCCTAACAAGGACATTGATTGTTTAAACAAAAATGGTATGTTGTGATATCTATGAAGGATAGTTGGTGTAGGGTCTTATGTTGAAATTTATGGTGATATTTACTCTGTGTAAGTGCAATACACCCTAGAAATGAGGGGAGCACGTGAGGTTGGCCAAAGAAAATACATGTATTTATTTTTTTTGTAATTTCTTCCTTGATTGAGTAAAATTTGGTTTATAGTCTCCAAAGGATGGAAAATATAAACAACCTTATTTTTGTTTCCGCCATCTAACAAGCACTAGATACTTTGATAGAAATTCTACTTCTTGTCATGAAATCAACCTTAAGAGTTGGAAGCTCGATTGTGTATGTTAATTGTTTTTTTTATTTAAGCTCAGTATTTGTATTCTTGTTGTAACATTCTTGTAGAAGAATTTAGAATATGGACTGTGGTGGAAATATCACTGGCCGTTGGATGTTAGTGGTACAAAAGAAATAAAAATCCCATAGATTCAACCCATGTCATATGTTGAAGAGAAATTGGGAGAAGCCTCAGTCCAATAAATAGATACCCCTAGTACAGTCTTCGCTCTCCTTGCCAGAAAATATCGGTAGTGGAGACATGTTCACTAAAGATAAAATTAGGTTAAGTTCTCAAAAATAGGGTTGTCACAACAGGTGTTACAATCCCTACCTTTAAAATTTCAAAGGTAAACTCTGTACGATGATACTTGACGATATTCACTTTAGGGAGGATATCATGATATAAATATTTTGGAACCCGATCATGAACTCCATGGGTAGCAGCCATACACCAATGGTTTTTCACATGGCTTACCCAACGTTGGATAATATTGGAATTTTCATGGGATTAGTTGACCTAGTAATAAAATTAGGTAGAATTTTATATCCAGGATGAGTTAAGCGTAACATTTTACGTCTTACTATTGTTCTTCAGTTATTCCTAGTACTAGATAGTTGTTATCATTCGTTCCATGATCTAACATGACTGAGGATATCTAATAAGGTGTGAATATTAGTTTATAATTGTTATAGTTGTATGTATATATATGTAGAATTTGGTTGCATGAAGCTACATATTTGTTGGAATCCATAATGTTTCCACAAGGTTTTTCTATATACTTGCATGCTGGAAATTATGGTTGAATTAATGTTGGGCTTCATTTTCCTAACTATTTGTTGTTTACATACATGGAACAATACTAATAATCCCCTTATGACTCATTTTCATGCAGCCCATTATGTCAAACTAATTATGCTTGCACTACCATTCTATGAATAATGCATGATGTCTGAATTGGATATTAAAATCACATGATTTTAGGCATTAATGAAGCACATACTCATTGAAGTAGAACCATCCATAGTTTCAAATTTTTACATTAAAAATATACTATTCAAGGGCTTGTAAGGTGATATATTGTGCATATGTTTTTAATAATACATGTTGCACCTGTAGGCTATATGGTTACATAGATTTGTCAGTACTTGATAATGATTGTATGATGGAAATATTAATAAAGAAAAAAAATCCCTCATTACCTTGAGCATAGATTTATTCACTACCGAATATCATTACCACATTTTCATCTATTCCTATAGCACAGAGAGTGTAGGAAAATAGAATTTTGGTGCATTATATATCACACTAGTAGGTTTATTATTTTGACTCTACCATTTGTTGAAGCCAAGGTTACAACTCATTTAGTGGTGGTTATTTCTATGTTGAAAATTTTTAACATCAAGGACATTGATTTTTTTAACTAAAAATGTAACACACACTCATGTTGTGATAACTACGATGGAGATTTGGTGTAGGGTATTGTTGAGCCTCATAATTGTTTCTTTTTTACAATCCTTTTTCACCTATTTTGACCATCATAACCATCAATTGGCATTAAATCAGTGGAATGAAATCTTGAAATGTATATAATTCTCTCATGTTTCATATGTTATGAATGTTCTTTATTATTTGCCTAATATTTGCATCAGCTACTGGATTTTGATGTTTCTGTAGCCAAAATATGATTCAACAACTAGAATTTGATTCAACAGTTGACCCCATTTTTAAACAAGATCCAAAGTGCCAGTTGGAGAAAATGATATATGGGGACATAGAGATTTGTATAATCAACATTTTCCTCCTATTGTCATGAATCGAGTTTATGGAAGAAGGTTCCAATCAAATAGTCGAAGGTGAAAGTCAACATGTTCGCTTAAATTAGTACTTTGTTAGCTAAAGAAACTCTAAACATTTATGATAGAGGCTTTATAAAAACCTCGTAGCAGATATGTTATGGATCATCATCGTTATTATTATTTTGTGTAGTAGTGAAATTTTAAAACTATTTTATAATATAAATCAAAGCTTTTCTCATCTTGATGCATGGTTGATCTTTCAACTTAGTTCTATTGCCATCTACTTGTGGAGGGCCCCCTCAAGCAGTAGGGTTTTTCATTTATGTCATCTAGATTTCTGAATTTCATTTAGGTTATTTCAATTTTTGAATTTTATGATCAATTATATGGATGCATCCCCATAATGTATATTTATGTTGATTGAGGAATAAATTAGATGTGTAGTGTTTATACAAATCTAACAATTGAATTCATAGATAGAAATAATTTGGTTATTTTTAATCATTTTCTTCTATTAATTCAGGAACACATCAATGGAGTTGGCATTGAGAGTTTGAATTAAGAACGAGATTGTAATTTTGAGAATCTGAGAATTAGTTTGTAGGTTTCATTTAAGAGCATGAGTGGTGTGAGTTTTATTTCAAATAAAGAGTGGATTATCAATTTAAGCAAGTGTGAACATAGTTTAAATTCCTTTTGATTTTTCATGCAAGGGTGTGTTTATTCTTTTAGAAATAAATTTTCTTTCAAAGAAAATTTTAGATATTTTGCAGAGTGTGTGTGTGAATATTTACGAGTTAAATTTCATTTTGCAAGAATGAGATTAATTTATGAGTTTGAGATATTTATTGGTTGTGTGGAATTCATAATTAGATATCAGTGTAATCATCTTCCTTAGAGTTAATTTCAATAAATAATCCAATTATGTGCACTCACAATTTAATTCATCAGTCTACTAGCCATGGTCAATAATTTATGTAATCAATTTAACACAAATAATTTGACAAAAATTTGGCGTCGTTACCATGGAAATGTAAATAGGAACTTTTCTTTTTATTTTGACAATAAAAAAAACATAAAAATGACATGCACAGGGAAAGAGATTCTAGAGGTAAATTTGTAGCTAGAGGTATAATTTTAATTCCATCAAGACCACTCACCCCACCATGACCTCATAGTGCCACACCATCCACTCAAATGCATGTACCATCCATTTTAGGTAGACATAGGCTTCCTGAGGTACTTAGATATGAAATCCAACCTAGAGATTCGCCAAATTCATCAACTGAAGACATAGTAAAATAAAAAGATCCTTCATCCCCAACAAAAGGAGTAATTTCTCTAAATTAAACTATAGAAAAAATTATGGATGAAGAATTATAATTCCATAGTGAATAAGAGGAAGAAGAAACCTATTTGAATATGCCATTGATAGAGGAAACATAATAACTAGAAGAGGAACAAACAAACCCAATTTTGGAACCTTACATTAGTTCTCAAGAATCCAAAATGGCTGGAGAAGGGGAAGGATAAGTACAAAATGTAAATGGTTAACATATTAGGATTGGAGGTGGAAGAGGTGGAGGAAGAGGAAGAGGAGGAGAAGATAGAACAGAACTAGATCCTATTGGGTTTCCTATCGATGATGAAGATACTATGGTAACAATGAAACATATCTCACCCTCTGTCCTTCTTAACTTCCACGGATTAAGAAGTGAGGATACTGAACCATTTCTTTTTGAGTTCAAATTTTTATGTAGATATTATGACTATTTTCTCAAATCTCAAAATTTGAAATTGTTTCCAAAAACTCTTGAGGATGTAACACTAAAATGTTTTATGGGTTTAATGACAAAATATATTAGAACATGGGTAGAAATGAAAATTGCATTCTTAATGAAATACAAGGATTATTGCATGCCCCATAAACTTAAGGATGAAGTTTTCAAAATGATGCAAATAGAAGATGAAAATATTGAGGATTTAATTGAAAGGTTTAGATACAATCTGAAGAAAGATAAAATGGAAAGTTTAGATGAAGACACTTTGAAAGCTCTCCTATTAAAATCCATTATAGATGAATGGATAGATATTCTAAACATAATGGGTAACGGGAATATTTATCAGTTATCATTACCAGATATTTCTGAGTTATGCATACATATTTCAAGAGGAAAAACAAAAGATGGAAAAAGCTCAAGAGATCCTATTATTTCTAGGATCAATAAATCTGCAACCGAAACAGTAAGTAGGGCTGAAATAGGAAATTTTATTGATGATTTTAGGACATGCATTTTAGGGAGTCTTAGTTAGAAAATATATATCCTTAAAATACAAAACAAGAAAAAAGCTGAAAAATGTTGCTCTATCCATCTTTTGCCCCAAGTGCAGGAAAAAAAAAACATGACTTGAGAGAAAGTCCTCTTGACTTGAAAAGTGTAGAAACTTGTGTATATATGCAAAAAATCATGATGTTAAAGAATTTCCATAAATACCAAGTCTTAAAGTTGTTTACCAAGAGGAATTTATCCCAAATCAGGTAGACCCTCTCTTTTTTTATTGCCAAGGGATCATGGAAAAATCAAGGATTTAACACCCAAGAATATGCACAAACACCACAAAATAAATGGATTTCACCCATGCCTTTGCAACCTTGGGCACAAGGATGGAAAAATCCTTATGGAATATATCCTTAGTACTCTCAAAACCCTCAACCTTACCCTACTTTTCCCCCACAATATTTCCCTCAGTTCAGCCAACCACCTCAATTTCAATTCTAGAATCCAAATCTATAACTTTCATTACCATTGCCACAAAGAAGAAATCAGTTTCCTTCCCAACCACTTCCAAACCCAAATAATAAAATATTACAACCAGTTTACAATATAGAAAGGAAAAATTTCCAGGCCTATATGATAACTCCATTAGATCTAAACAATGTTCAACTTAGATCTATGAGAGTATTGGAAAATAAATCACCATATGTCGTTATTCAAGAAAGTGAAAAGGATGATCATTCTGAGAAGGAGACAACTCTTCATCAGGATGAAAATCCTCAAAATAGGGATTCTCACTCTAAGGAAGGGACATCTCTTCATCAGAAAGAAAATTATCAAAAACAATCCATTTCTACATATTTTAATGATACTCCAATAAGCTCAACTCCCGTTATGGAACAACCTTCACTATCTATTTCAAAACCACCTTTTTGTTGGGTATGTGTTATATTCTTTCCACGACTAGCCCCACGTGTTGTACATTGCGTCGAGCGCAGCAGGGGGGTCATAAGGGGGGATGTAGCCCCCACTGTTGGGGTTCGGGGCAGCGCCCCGGTGAAAATTGTTTTGGTGTGCAGACCCACTCATAGACAGACCCACCCATGTTTTGTTCATGAGTTTGCACATGGTTTTGGGGTACGATGGTTTTCGGCCCCTTGCATTTTGTAGATCCGTTCAAGGGAACTACAGTTATGTTCTAATCCAAGGTTAATGGATTGGGGTTTATGTATGCTTCGACATGTATATATATGTGTTGTAACACTAAAAGGAATATAATGAAAAATCAAGCTGGGCGTCCCGATTTGGGATCCAGGGGAAAATCTCTATGTTCATATATTTTATGTTTTATGCTCTTGCTATTGTTTATTTTCTGTTATAAGATTCGTGTGTAGATAATTTATGTTCAGGGTTAAAACCTACATTTGGTATTAGAGTTGTTTTGGCTTCAAAGGGACGCCTTTGCTACTGAGGGTTTTTTGCTCGGGCCTGAGGTAGACCCTGTTTAGTGGGAGATCTACGGGATCAATTCTTGCGGTGAAAGAAGATGGCGAGCGATGGAAAGATAGAGATCGAGAAATTTAATGGTCAGAGTTTTGATTTGTGGAAGCTCAAGATGGAGGATCTACTGGTGGATAAAGATCAGTGGATCGTGGTAGATCTAGGTACTAAACCAACAGCAATGGCAGAAGAAGACTGGAAGAAATTGGATCGGAAGGCTAAGAGCACAATACAATTGTGTGTCTCAAATTCATTATTTTTGAATGTATCTGGGGAAGCTACGGCGAAGAATTTGTGGGAAAAACTTGGGACTTTGTACCAATCTAAGTCTCTGGTGAATAAGTTGTTCTTGTGGAAAAAGTTGTATAACATGAGGATGAAGGATGGAGACTCAGTGACAGAGCATCTGAATGCCTTCAATACTGTGGTAATTCAGCTGTCATCTGTTGATATTAAAATCTCAGATGAAGATAAGTGCATCATTTTGTTGTGTTCTCTACCAGACTCGTGGGATAGTCTGGTTATTGCAATAGGTAGCAATACAACTACCTTGAACTTTGATGACATTGTCTCAACCTTGCTATCGGAGGAAATGAGACGGAGAAATATGGAGGGCCAGAATGGAGATGCCTATTCTGTATGAGGAAGGTCCCAAAATAGAAACAAGAATAAGGTTTCGAGCGGGAGATCCAAATATAGAGGGAGATCTAAATCTCCTGGAAAGTTTGTAAAGGTATGCTGGAAATGTGGAAAGGAAGGGCACTACAAAAAGGAGTTCAGATCTAAAGCTTCTGAGAAAGGAAAGGGATCTGATGATGCTCCTTTTGCAGAGGAAAAAACCACGTCGGATGAAGGTGGGGATGTGTATTTGGCTTCTTCTTCAAATACACATGTAGATCATGAGTCATGGTTGACTAACTCAGGTGCATCCTTTCACTTCACTCCCCATAGGGAGTGGTTCTGCGAGTATGAGAAATATGATCGTGATGTCTTCCTAGGGGATGATAGGAAGGCCAAAATCATCGGATGTGGAAAGTTCAAGTTGAAGCTGCAAGGTGGAAGGATTAGAACACTTCCTGGTGTTCTGCATATTCCTGCATTAGCTAGAAATCTGATTTCTGTAAGAAAAATAGATGATGCAGGTGTAAAAGCAGTGTTCGAGAAATATGCCTGCAAGATGGTTCGAGGAGCACTGGTATTAATGCGGGGAGTTCGGACTAGAACTCTGTAGAAGCTACAAGGTAGCACTGTTATTGATGGGTGTAATAGTTATGTGGTTGTTGAAAGTGGAGCGGAAAGCCTAGCTGTCTCTAGAGAAAATACCATGCTATGGAATCAAAGGCTTGGACATATTGGAGAGAAGGGCCTTCGGATACTACATAGAAAGGGTATGGTAGAAGGTATGTCTAATTTCTCTCTGGATTTCAATTTCTGTGAACATTGTGTATATGGGAAGCATAATCAGGTGAGTTTTCCTTCTGGTGCTAAGAGGGCGAACAAGATATTAGAACTTGTGCACAGTGATGCGTTTGGACCTGTGTCAGTTCCATCACTGGGAAAGTCTATGTACTATGTTTCATTCATAGATGACTTCTCAAGGAATACATGGATATATTTCTTGAGGAAGAAATCTGAAGTCTTTGACAGATTTAAAAAATTTAAGGCTCTGGTGGAAAACCAGACAGAGAAGAAGATAAAGGCACTGAGGACAGATAATGGTGGGGAGTTCTACAAGAAGGAATTTGAAGAGTTCTGTAAGAAGTGTGGTATAGCATGGCAGAATACTACTCCATACACACCTCAAAAAAATGGAGTTGTAGAAAGAATGAACAGAACACTGATGGAAAAGGCAAGAAGCATGCTCAGTGGTACCAGGTTAGGACAAGAATTCTGGGCAGAGGCAGTGGAGACTACATGTTACTTAGCTAATAGATCACCTTCATCAGCGTTGGAGGATAAGACTCCACATGAGGTATGGACTGGTAAGAAACCCTCTCTTTCACATCTAAGGGTATTTGGATGTGATGCATATGTACATGTTCCAAAGGAGAAAAGGACCAAGTTGGGTAATAAATCTGAAAGGTGCATCTTTATTGGGTATAATGATGGTTTAAAAGGTTACAAGCTTTGGAACCCGGAAACAAGGAAGGTTGTGTACAGCTGAGATGTGGTGTTTAGAGAGGTGAAATATGTTGTTAAACATGAAATCATACCAAAGGAACCTGTGAAGATAGAATTTGAGCTAAAGGAGGATGAATCGGACTCTACAGTAGAAGAAGATTCAGAAGAGGAAGAGCCACAAACTCCAGCTTTGAGAAGATCAGTTCGGGAAAGAAGGCAACCAGAAAGGTATAGTCCATCTGCTTTCTGTTCAGGTTTTGCCTTAACTATAACTGATGATGAACCCAGAACTGTCAGGGAGGCAGTAAATTCAGAGGATGGAAAACTTTGGAAGGAGGCCATGGTTGATGAAATGGAATCCTTGCACAAAAATGAGGCATGGGATCTGGTGGAGTTGCCGGCTGGAAGGAATCCCATTGGGAGAAAATGGGTGTTTAAAAAGAAGATGAATGTAGAAGGAAAGGTGGAGAAATACAAAGCTCAGTTCATAGTAAAAGGTTATTCCCAAGTGCCAGGAATTGATTTTGGTGGTATTTTTTCTCCTGTTGCCAAAGTTACTTCTATTAGATTACTTTTATCTGTTGCTGTTGCATTTGATTTTGAGATAGAAAAAATGGATGTGAAGGCAACATTTCTTCACGGGGATCTAGAAGAGGAGATCTACATGAAGCAACCTGAAGGCTTTATGGTGAACAGTAAGAAAGAACTGGTATGCATGTTGAAGATGTCTCTGTATGAGTTAAAACAGTCACCAAGGATGTGGTATCCGAAATTTGATACCTATATATGGGGACTTGGATTCACCAGAAGCAAGGAGGATCACTGTGTTTATTTTAAATTAATTGGTGACCATGTTATTTATTTGTTCTTGTATGTGGATGATATGTTGTTGATTGGAAATGACAAAGAAATTATCCAAGATTTGAAGACCCAACTGTTCTCCAAATTTGACATGAAGGATCTTGGTGATGCAAACTATATTTTGGGCATGGAAATTAAGAGAGATCAGGCAAAGAGGAAGCTCTGGTTAAACCAGAGGAAGTATGTCGAGACTATATTACAGAGGTTCAATATGCAGGATAGTAAACCGGTGAATGTTCCTATTCATGTAGGTGTAAAGCTATCTTCTAAACACTGTCCCAAGACACAATAAGAAGAGAAGGATATGTCCCATGTTCCATATGCAAGTGCAGTGGGTAGTCTAATGTATGCAATGGTCTGTACTAGACCAGACATTGCACATGCAGTGGGAGTATTGAGCAGTTTTAGTTCAAACCCAGGGAAGGAGCATTGGACAGTAGTGAAGCGGGTTTTCAGATATTTACGTGGCACTAGTGACTATGGCTTGTGCTACCAGGGAAGACCAGGATTGGAAATAATGTTGTACATTCATGGTTTTGTTGATGCAAACTGGGCTGGAGATTTGGACCAAAGAAGATCTACAAGTGGGTATGTGTTTAACCTATTTGGAGGCGTAGTCAGTTGGATGAGTAAAAGACATTCTGTAGTGGCTCTTTCAACTACAGAGTCAGAATACATAGCAGCCACTCATGCAATAAAGGAAGTAGTTTGGTTGCAGAGATTGTGTTCAAGTATGGGGTTGGTACAGCAAGCTATAAGGATAGACTGTGATAGCCAAAGTGCAATTTTCTTGGCTAAGAACCATGCTTACCATTCAAAGACAAAGCACATTGATGTTCAATATCACTTTGTTAGAGATATGGTTGAGGCTAAAAGGGTGTTGCTGGTAAAGGTGGACACTTTGAAGAATGTTGCAGATGCATTGACGAATTTTGTGAGCACTCAGAAGTTCTCTTGGTGTAGAGAAACAATGGGTGTTGAAGAATTGGCCCAATGACTAAGCTCTCATGTGGCCCCCTATGGAAGGAAAAGAACAAGTGGGAGAATGTTGGGTATGTGTTATATTCTTTCCACGACTAGCCCTACATGCTGTACGTTGCGTCGGGCACAACAGGGGGGTCATAAGGGGGGAGGCAGCCCCCACTGTTGGGGTCTGGGGCAGTGCCCCATCGAAAATTGTTTTGGTGTGTGAACCCACTCATAGGCGGACCCACCCATGTTTTTTGCATGAGTTTTCACATGGTTTTGGGGTACGATGGATTTCATCCCCTAGGATTTTGTAGATCTAGTCAAGGGAGCTACAATTATGTTCTAATCCAGGGTTAATGGATTGGGGTTTATGTATGCTTCAGCATGTATATATATGTGTTGTAACACTAAAAGGAATATAATGAAAAATCAAGCTGGTCATCCCGACTTGGGATCTAGGGGAAAATCTCTGTGTTTATCTATTTTATGTTTTATGCTCTTGCTATTGTTTATTTTCTGTTATAAGATTCGTGTGTAGATAATTTCTGTTCAGGGTTAAAACCTACACTTTTCTTGAAATATTAAAGATTGATAAAGGGGTAGAAAAAAATATTTTATTGCATAACTATGATATATTGGATGAACTAAATAATGTTTGCATAAAAATTATTTTGTTACAAGCCATTAAATAAATCCCAATTTTGTCGAAGAAAATTAGGAAGTTAAGTATTAGGATCCCAAGAACGAAAAGAAAGGAAGTCAAAAGATTTCAACAAGTTAGAAAAGTTGCAATATCATGATGGGAAAAATGAAAATTCAGAAATATCTTGATCCAAGAGGTCCCATTGTGAAAACACACATCAATGGTGTCAAAATACCAAATACATTGACTGATTTAGGAGCATCCATAAAAATCATGAGTAAGCAAACTATGGATCAATTAAAACTCCATAATCTTCAATATACACCTACATTGTTACAATTGGCAGATAGTTTTGTAATCGAACCTGATGGTGTGTTAGAAGATGCATTTGTATCCTTAGATTCTTGGGAATATCTTGTTGAATTTATGATTTTAACACCCAAGAATAATTTACAAGGACACCCGTTTATCCTAGGAAGGCCATGGTTAGACACAACTGATGCTTTTATAAGCTGTAGAATTGGTGATATTTTTATCTCTAATGAGAGTTCAACAAAGAAATTCCCGCTACATCCAACAGTAAAAAAATAATAGAAGTCGAAAATGAAGAATGGATAGATTATGATATTGATATGCAACAAATATTTACTACTTCACAAATAGATGAAGAAGATCAAATTTTGAATTTAATGGAAAATAATGAGTCCTCCTCATATTGTGAATCTAGTCAAAGTTTTCAAGAACAATGTAATATGGAATATTTTTTATCTCATTAATTCTCTTTTCATTCCATGGAAAAATTTGGCAATTCTACAATAGAAATATTCCCAGAGAAAACTTTGAACATCAATAATAATTTGGAAAAATTTCAAAATAAATAATTAACGAAAGTATTACAAGAACATTCTTTTGCTTATGCATGGGAATATATTGACATGAAGGGAATTTATCCAAGTACTTCTATACATCATATTTATATTAAGGAAAATGTGAAACCAATTTTACAACCTCAAAGAAGAATGAATCCAAATTTGAGGGAAATTTTTGAGGAACTACAAAAATAGTTAAATGTGAATTTAATCTATCTAATATCAGACAGTTATTGGGTTTCACGAATAGTAATTGTTCCGAAAAATAATGGAAAATGGAGACTATGTGTTGACTTTAGGAAATTGAATAAAGTGACTTTAAAATATCACTTTCCACTTCCTTTTATAGATCAACTTCTATATACATTGGCAGGGAAAAGACAATTCTTATTATTGGATTGTTTTAGCAGATACAACCAAATCCAAGTAGCTCTGGAAGATCAAGATAAAACCACTTTTACCTGCCCATGGGGAACTTATGCTTATCGAGTACTTCCTTTTGGATTATGTAACGAACCTGCAACATTTCAAAGGGAAGCGTTAGTGATTCTTTATGAATTAATTCATGATTTTATGGAGGTTTATATGGACGATTTTACAATTTATGGAAATTCTTTTGAAGAAGCTCTTAAGAATTTGGAGAAAGATCTTGTTAGATTTATGGAAGCAAATCTTCCATTAAGTTCTGAAAAATATTTTATGATGTTTACTAGGGGGATTGTTTTAGGTCACCGTATTTGAGGAAATGGAACTAAAGTAGACACATCCAAAGTAGAAGTCATTTCTAAATTATCAATTCGAACTTTTCAATGAGATGTGAGAAGTTTCTTGGTTTTAGTAGTTACTATAGAAGATTCATAAGAAAATTTACAAAAAATGCATCTCCACTTTTCAAATTTCTCAGAAAAGGTTGTGAATTCATTTGGAATTCTGATTTCCAAAGAGCTTTCGAAACACTTGTTGGGAGCTAAACTTGCACATTTCTTCCTTCCATTATATTATATTTCCTTTCTCCATTTGCACCATTAACATTAAATTCATGTCTTAAAGTGCACATGTAAACCCCTTTGTCATGTCTTTATGGAGTATTTAGTCAATGAAGCATATTCATCGAGATTATTACATAAGGGGTTTTCTAATTTAGCTATTATTGTAGATTCATAGGTAGGATGACCATGTTCGCAATTCTAGGAAGAGCTATCGAGATGACAACACTATCTTGGACAACACTGCAATGATGGAACAACTTCAGATCTCTCTCTCACCTTTCTTTTGCATTCAGTTTTTTTCTATCATAATGACTATGTAAATGTGGGCAATAATTGCCATGATTTTAGGAACTATCATTGTAATAATTTTTATAAGAAAGGATATGAATGTTGTGTAACCAGCTCCAAAAATAGAAGAAAAGAGATATCAACACCTTAGAAATAAGCCATTTCGAGGGGACAACCTCCAATACATTACATAAATGAACAATTCTTCGATGATACAATTTACAAAACCTCCTTTCTATATATAGGAATCCATGGGGCCATAATGTAATCCTAGTGGGCCACAATGTAATCCTAGCTGACCTAACAATAACAATTTAAGGGCACAATAATAAAAAAAAATGGGGGTTACAAGGGTACAATAATAACAATTAGGGGGTTACACTAACAACAATAAGGGACTATACTAGTAATATAGGGACCTAACATGCTCCTCTCCTTCAAAAAAGTGTTGTCCTCAACGCATGAGTAGCTCCAGGTGCTTCTGTATAAAATTCACATCCTCCCATGTAGAATCTTCAGTGGGTAAGTTCTTCCACTTGATGAGATACTCTGAAATTGATCGATTCTGTAACTATTGAGTTCTTGTTTCCGTGACCGCTTCAGGTTCCAATATGATTTTTCCTTCCTCATCAATTTCTGGAAATATTGTTTGAACTGGAAGATTTTCACCTATAACCTTCTTTAAGCATGAAACATGGAAAATTGGATGTACTCGTGAAGAAGCAGGAAGCTCCAATTTGTATGCCATAGTACCAATATTTTGCAACACCTTGTAAGGACCATAGTACTTTGGCGATAATTTATTATCCTTCTTTGCTTGCTTGAGGGACATTTGTTTGTATGGTTGTAGCTGTAAAAATACCCAATCTCCTACATCAAAACTTCTCTCGCTGCGATGTTGATCAGCCTGTTGTTTCATTCGATTTTGTGCCAAATTCAGGTTATCCTTTAAGAGTTGGAGAACTTCTTGCTGATGCTCGATGTGATCTTCCACTGCTTGAACCTTCGAATTTTCCCTTAAAGATAATGTGATGGATGGTGGATGATATCCATAAAGTGCCATAAATGGGGTCATTTTTGCTGCAGTATGGAAGGAAGTGTTATACCACCATTCAAAAAGAGGTAACCACTTGACCCATTGTGTTTGTTTATCAGATACAAAACAACGAAGATATCCTTCCAAACATTTATTTACGATCTCAGTTTGACCATCAGATTGAGGATGATAAGATAAGCTATGAGCTAATTGAGTACCCAAACAAGAAAATAACTCCGTCCAAAAATTTCCAGTAAAAATGGGATCTTTGTCGCTCACAATAACCCTTGGGCTTCCATTTAGCTTTTGAATTCTATCCATAAATGTAGTAGCAACTGTACTTGCTTTAAATGGATGAGATAATGCACAAAAGTGTGCATACTTGGTAAGTCTATCAACTACCACCATGATGACACTCTTTCCTTCGGACTTAGGTAAACCCATGATAAAATCCATTGAAATATCCTCCCAACGTTGACTTGGAATGGATAAAGGTTGTAGAAGACCTGGGGTCTTAATTGTCTCAAATTTATTCTGCTGGAAAACCAAACATTCCGCCACAAACTTTTGAATATCAGATTTAAGGCCATCCCAAAAAAATTCTTTCTTCACCCTGTGGTAAGTTTTTAAAAATCCTGAGTGTCCTCCTAAAGGAGAAGTGCGCAATTCCAGAAGAATATTTTGTTTTAGTTGGGAATTCTTACAAAGATATAAGCGATCTTTGTACCATAAGGAATCATTTTTCCAACTAAATGTATCAGATGTACTAGGATCTTGCTGCAAATTTTGAATGAGTGTCCATATATCTTTGTCCTTCTTCCATTCATCTCTTGCTTCGGTTATCCAATCTGGTTGGATAATAGAAATGGCACAAAGAAATGCTTCCACTTCTTCATTCTTTCTTGAGAGTGCATCTGCAACAACATTAAGCTTTCCTTTTTTGTAGATTATTTCAAAGTCATAACCCAACATCTTTGTGACCCATTTTTGCTTCTCTTCTGAAGAGAGTCTTTGTTCCAAAAAGTGTTTAAGACTATCATGATCAGTTTTTACCTTGAAGTGTCTTCCCATTAGGTAAGTTCTCCATTTCTTTAGTGCATGCAGTATTGCTAACATTTCCTTCTCATAAATAGGTTTCTGTAAATACTTTCCTTTGATTGGACCACTTTCAAAAGCAATGGGTCTTCCTTCCTGCATTAAAACTGCACCAATTCCATTTCCTGAGGCATCACATTCCACAATAAAGGTTTTTGTGAAGTCCGGCGTAGCTAAGACCGGTGCTAGGCACATTGCCTCTTTAAGATGTTCAAAGGCCTTAGTTGCTTCAGGAGTCCATGAAAATGCATCTTTCTTCAATAATGTTGTTAGAGGTGCTGCTATTCTCCCATAATTCTTAACAAACTTGCGATAACACCCTGTTAACCCGAGAAATCCTCGCAACTGCTTTATGGTTGTGGGGACTTTCCATTCCTTAATGGCTTTAATTTTGTTAGGGTCTACCTTAACACCCTCATGAGATACAATATGACCCGGATATTCCACCTCTTGTACTCCAAAGAAACATTTGGATGTTTTTGCATATAATTGTTTCTCCTCCAATAGTTTGAGCACCCTGTCAACATGTTGAACATGATCCTTCCAAGACCCGCTGTAGATTAGTATATCATCAAAAAATACTAGCACAAATTTTCTAAGGAAGGGTTTGAAAATGGAATTCATCAACCCTTGAAATGTAGAAGGTGCACTGGTAAGGCCAAAAGGCATGACCAAAAATTCATAATGACCCTCATGAGTTTGAAATGCTATTTTTGGAATATCTTCAGTCTTCATTCTAATTTGATGATATCCTGAATGAAGATCCAACTTGGTAAAATAAATTGCTCCATGTAATTCATCCAATAATTCATCAATCACAGTAATGGGAAATTTATCTTTAATGGTGAGCTTATTGAGCTCCCTATAATCCGGACACATTCGCCATGATCCATCCTTCTTGTGTACCAATACTACAGGAGCAGAGAAAGAACTTCGACTAGGTTGAATTATACCCGCCTCTAACATTTCTGCAATCATACGTTCAATTTCGCTCTTTTGGAAGTAAGGATATCTATAAGGCCTGATGTTTGGAGGAACACTTCCTGGAATCAAATGAATAGCATGATCATGATCACGAATAGGTGGGAGTCCTTTGTGAGTTTAAAACACCTTGGAATGATTGTCCAAGACTTGTTGGAGATCTGCAGAAATAGATGATTTTGATGTTGGAACTTCTAGTGAGCATAATTGTGCAATTACGCCTCGTTGTTCTTTCTTTAGAAGCTTTGTCATGCAATTAGAGCTTATTATCCTTCCTGGCTTCCCTTCAATACCCCGTAATTCGACTTCCTTTCCTTCTGAAAAGAATTTCAAGAAAAGTTCTTGAAAATTAAAAGCTACCGTCCCCAAAGATTGCAACCATTGTACTCCTAGTACAACATCAGCACCTCCCATAGGAATGGCAAGCATTGGACTAGTCAATACATATTCCCCCATGGTTAGCTTGATATTATGGCATTTTCCAGAGCAATTTATAGTTCCTCCATTTGCACCCATCACTTGACATTCTGGTGCTGGGTATAGGAAACAATTTAATTCCTTGGCTACCTTATAATGAATAAAATTATGGGTGCTACCTGAATCAATCAACACTATTACCCTTTTCTTCTTTATATGTCCTTCCATCTTGAGAGTTTGAGGAGTGGTAATTCCTGCCAGTGCATTACACGATATGGTCGGATTCATTTCTTCTTCTTCTAGGGGTGGTTCCTGGTGTATATCCTCTTCTTGTTCATTTTCTTCTTCTTCTTCACAATCTATGTAAAATAATTTCTTCTCAGAACACTTATGACCTTTAGTGTATTTGCTATCACAACCGTAGCAAAGCCCTTTTGCTCTTTTTTCTTCCAATTGTGGTTGTGTCAACCTTGTAGGTTGTGGAAATCTAGGTAGAACAAGCAACAGACGCGGTACTCATTCAATTCATTCAACTAATGCCTTTCTAAGATGGCAGTGTTCCAAAACACGAACTTCATGTTGGATGTTATCCTTTAGAGTACCTATGAAGAGATCAATCATGTGTTCCTCTGGAATATCAGTTACCCTTATATTCAATTTTTGGAAGTCCTCAATGTGTTGCCCCACTAAACCCTTTTGTTTGAGATTTATCAATTGGCTAAAGAAGGTGTTGCTCTTTGTATCTTCATAATGTGCTATCATTTCCTCCGTAAAAATTGACTAAGTGACAATTTTTTTACGGGAGCAAAGCCATCGATACCATACAAATGTATTTTGTTCTAAATGTAAAGTTGCAATGCGTACTTTTTGTGTGTTTTGCACGTTATGGAGATCAAAATATTGCTCCATCTGTAGTATCCATGTTACAGGATCCTTTCCATCAAACTTCCTCATATCCATTTTTGGAATATGGTGGTTCTTCCCACCAACATTAGAGTTGATGAAATCATGATTAACATTTATTTTTTTCTCATCATGAGGTTCTTCTACTATATTTCTACCATTAGGAATCATTTCTTGTTTTAAGCTTGTCATCAAGCCTTCCATGTATGCTTTTAGATCATTCTTCATGTTTTCCATGTTGTCTTTCACGTCATCCATCTTAGCTTCCATGCCCACTTCCATGCCATCCATCTTAGCTTCCAAACCATTCATATTAGCTTCCACGCCTTTCTTCAAACCATCCATCTTAGTTTCCATGCCTTTCTTCAAAACTTCCATTTAATTTTTTTTTGTTCTTTGCGAGAGCGAAATTTGTTGCACTTGCTCTTGTAATTTTGATATGTCATGTTGCCATTCTTCGTCTTCATAAGTCACAGTAGAGCCTTCTAAAGGATTAATTGGAGTTGAATTCTTTTTAGGGGCCATTTTAGAATCCAATACTAATATCTATTCTACAATATGCCCTTGGAATCAATTCAACTTGATTCTTCAAACAAGATTTATGCAATTCGGAAAAACAAATACACACCTTTTACTTGCTTTTGAGGAGATATATATTGAAATTGAATTATCTCTGTAATTGAGAATATTAAATATATGAAATTCACTTCTGTAGTAGCCTTCTAAAGTTTCTTTCAAATGCCAGAGGTCTGATCTGATTTGGATTCTTCAAGACAAAGTTATTTCCAATCTCCCACAATGACCCAATTTTGGACTGGTTCAGTAGAACGAACTTGTACGACTTGCCAAGTGTCACTACTTCATCCTTTGTTTCTGAAATTGATAGCCAGGAAACTGCAGTCTGTGTGCTTATGACCACTTTTTACGGCACTCCAATCCGATGCACAGAGAGAAAGTTATTGAACTCTTCTCATGATCACCTCTTTGAGATGAAATTTAGGAGCCTGAAAAAGCACTACCTTCCACAGATCATATCTCCCAAAATAGTGTGAACCAAGCTCTGAAATTTTTTGACGAATTTTCTCAAGATTTCAGCTTGACACCATATGAATTTCAGATTCTGAACCTTTGTAGAAACAAATTTATAGCACAAATTCCACGATGACCTGTTTAGGAGCCTGAACAAATAACTAACTTCCACAAATCATATCTCCGAAAATATTACGAACCAAGCTCTGAAATTTTTAGAAAAACTTCCTCAAGATTTCGGCTTCGCACCCTAAAAATTTCAGCTTTTGAAGCTTCGTAGAAAAAAATTTATAGCTAAAATTCCACGATGACCTGTTTGGAGCAGCGAAACCCTAAAATCCAAAGCTCTGATACCAAATGTTGTGTAACCAGCTCCAAAAATAGAAGAAAAGAGATATCAACACCTTATAAATAAGCCACTTAGAGGGGGAAACCTCCAATACATTACATAAATGAACAATTCTTCGATGATACAATTTACAAAACCTCCTTTCTATATATAGGAATCCATGGGGCCATAATGTAATCCTAGTGGGCCACAATGTAATCCTAGCCGACCTAACAATAATAATTTAAGGTCACAATAATAAAAAAATGGGGGTTACAAGGGTACAATAATAACAATTAGGGGGTTACACTAACAACAATAAGGGACTATACTAGTAATATAGGGACCTAACAATGAAGCTGTGAATCGGGGGTTGGCTACTAAGGGAATTGAGAATATGTAACAGGACTTTTTTTTCAAGTAATTCAATTCATGTTTTTGGTTCCTTCGTGAGTTTGTGACTATACCACAACCCTGATCAAGGAGTTGGGCCTGCTCTCCTGACTAGGTGTTGTTTAACTTATGGGTGAGTAGTTTCTTTACTGTATTTCATTTTCTTTAATTTCTGTGATAGTTAATGTGATTTTTGTAGCTCTTAATTGTTGTGGATGTATTCGCTATTTTAAAATAGATTCCTTCTATCCTTTCATTGTTGTTAAAATGGTTTGTTCTTTTACATAGCTTATCGAATCCACGATCGACACAAGACTGTGTAATTTTCATCTGCATATATTTTTCATGTTAGCCTTGCAATAACCAACACATCCTAGATAGATAATTAATGTGGGAAAGGGCTGAATAGTATTATTCACACTTGGACACCAACATTTTGGCGTCGTTGCGCAGGAGGCTATCAAAGGTGCAAGGAAAAAAATCACATTGGTATAAGTATCAATCTCTCATCCTTGGTAGGGAAGTTTCACCCTACTCGAGGTCCTAAGTGTTAATTTTTTGTTTCTTTTCTTCTGTTGATTTCTTAGGGGCTAATCTCTCGTCCTGTGGATGGAATTTCTCTTGCCCTGCTCCAGGTCTTGAGCTTAAGATTTATTGACTGTTTATTTATTTCTTTCTTTGTATATTTTAACACCAAATATATCATCTTGGGGAGGGAAGTTTCACCCTGATTCAGGTCTTGAGATACAATAATTTCTTGAATGTTTTTATTTTCACCAATTGTATGAAAAGGGATCTGAATAAAAGGGGTAGAGGAGGATGCCCAAAGAGAGGAAGGAAGGATTTAGGAAGGATTACCCATATCCAAGAACTCATAAAAAAATATTAATCAAAAGCATTTTCGCTAGCCACTTTCAGGGTAAGAACTCATACTAAATCCTAAGGGTAGTCTATTGTGTAACCAATACTACCCGCAGTACCAGAAACACCTTTTGACGAAAGAGGAAGAGGTAGCTAGCAAGGTACCGGGAGAAGAAGAAGAAGTGCTCATGTTGATGAAATAAGAAGACAAAGTAGCAAGTATAGGATCAGAGGAATCAAGCATTCCAAATGTAGAAGTAGAATATTTAAAGGAATTCGTGTTGCCACACGATCGAGGAAGTGTTGTTAAAAAACCTCAACCTTCTATTGAAGAATGACTCCAGTCGTATGTTGCAGAACCCATTGAGGTCCTGAATGAATATTGGAAAATATTAATGGCACCTGAAACTTCCTCAATCGACTTCCCAATTGGGGATATTAGAGGTGATGCACCAATGGAGCCCATTCCTTTGACAACATTTCCTAATTTCCATGGGATTTCCTATGAAGATCCAGATACATTCCTTTTTGAATTCGACATTGTCTGTTGGGGGTACGATTATATAGTTGATGCATAGAAATTAAAAATATTCCCTTCCACTTTAAAAGGGACAACACTGCGATGGTTTATGGGTTTAGGGGGAAAAGCTATCTCCTCCTGGGATGACATGAAAAATATTTTCCTAGAGAAATATCACGATTACTGCAAATATTGTGATATCAAGAAAGAAATATTTAAATTCATGCAAAAGGAAGATTGTGTGGAGCATTTCAAATATACTTTGCAGAGGTCAGACCATAGTAACCTAGATAAGGACATTTTGAAAACAATCCTTCTCTGGGAATTAAGGGAAGAATCTTTGGAGCTCTGGAACATACTAGGAAAAGGGGATATATGGAAAGAAGATTTTGACACTATATGTGAGTTGTGAATTCAATGTTCGCGAGGAGCTGCAAGGAATGAACATGGAATTTTGTCGCTAAAGACATCCAACAGGGGATTTACGAAGGTAGAAATTGGAAATCTGCTGGACAATTTTAGGACCAATACCTTGAGCACATTATCCATTCAGATAGACATTTTGCAATCAAAGCAAAAGAAAATGGAATTGGAGAAGACCATCACCATATTCTGCCCACAATGCAGGAAGAAAAATTCCTTGAAGGAATGTCCATTAAAAACTGTAGAAGCTTGTGCAATCTGCGAATAGAGTCATTCAACCAGCTCATATCCTTCTCATCTAAGAATAAAGGAAGTCTTTAAGGCAGAAAATGAAGAGGTGGATCAACTGTACTTCATGGGATCCAAGAATCCATGACAACCACGAACACCAAATATGAATCAAGGTATGCCTCAGGACCTTTCTCAGTATTTCATTAATTTAAATATTGGTCCTCAGTCAGTACCTTTTTCACTTACATGGCCCCGGTATTGTCAATACCCTCAGACTATGTTCAAACCATTCATGGTCATAGAATTGGCGTGGACCTTATCCTCTGGGATAGTTTCCTCAACCTATGCCACAACAACAACTGCAACTGCCTTCTAATATTCCTTCAAGTAGTCCTCCCCTTCTTCCTCAACTTCCTATCCGACCTAATCCAAATCCTAACAATAAGGGAGTTTAGCAGGCTGACACTCTCTACCTTCCTTCATATAGCATCTCTACAACAGAATGTAATGAGATAAATTTGTGATCTAGTTGGGTAGTGAATGCTAATACTTTAATTGTTATTATTGAATAATTTGATGATGAAGTCAAAGAACCAGAACCTCCGGTAGTTGGGGATGAACCAAACCAAGACTCTATAAATCAGCCACCTCTTCAACCATATGTTATTTAGGGACATCAAGCTAATCGACCTTATATTGAAAGGCTAACCCTGAGTAAATATAACCATTGAATAGAGTTTGAATTTTTAGGGGAAATGAAAATTTATTTGTCAAAATTCCCTTACTTCAAGCTATGAGGGATGTACCAATTTATGCAAAAAGACTCAAATAATATTGCTTCAAAAAGCCTAGAAATAAATTAAGGGATCAGCTCACCATTCATGTTATGGGGAAGTTGTCTGACATCATTATGGGGATGTTTATACCTGTTAAATATGGGGACCCAAGGAACCCAATCCTGGGAGTACAAAGTAATTGAATTGATATTCCAAATGTACTGGTATATTTGGGCACCATAATAAGTGTTATTACTTCCGAAACTATGTGTATATTAGGTTTTCAAAATATCAAAGTGGCCCCTACTATCTTAGAATTGGCATACATATCTACAGTGAAGCCATTAGGGAAGTTGGAAGACATAATTATTTAAGTCAACTAATGGCATTATCCCGTTGATCTCTTGGTATTACAAACACAGTCCCCAGCTGGTGGTCTTTGATTTTAGGAAGGCCTAGGCTTGCAACTGCAGATGCCTATATTGGGTGTCGGTCAGGAAACATGGTTATATATAATGGGAAGGTCACAAATAATCTCGTTCTTTATCCTCCTACAGAACCAAGCCCATCAGGGAAGCCATCATCTAAATGAAAAATCGTACCGATAGAAGGGTCAGAACATGAAAATAAACAACATAGACAAATCCTTACCATTGGGCAGGCTCTTTATTTTCAAACAGAAATGGAGGATGATAGAATTATCACTTTCATCAGCGATCCCCATTCCGTTTCTGACTCAAATCGCCAAATCCTGAAAACCATCATGAGCTGTAATACATAGGAAACCATTGAACAAGAAAATGAAATTGAAAATATATCTACAACCTTGTCTCATGATAATATCTCCATTGAAATCAAACCAGGGAAAAATTTGAACATTAACCTGAATCTTTCGGCATTGCAGACTGAACGAATCCTAAAAGTCCTCAGAGATCACAAGGAAGCCTTCTAATAGGATTATATAGATATGAATGGGATATATTTTGATTTATGCACTCATTATATATATATTAAACAATATTGTTGACCTGTGAAACAACCCCAGAGAAGAATGAACCCTACCTTAAAGAACATTGTCAAAGACTAACTTCAGAAGTTGATGGATGTAGGATTTATTTACCCCCTATAGGATAGTCAATGGGTCTCCCCACTATTTATTGTTCCTAAAAATAATGGTTAGTGGCAGATCTTCATGGATTAAAGGGAATTAAATAAAGAAAATCAAAAGGATCATTTCCCTTTTCCATTTTTTTGGCTTCAGGGGTCCTGACCCAGGTTCGGAGTTAAGGTTTGCAAAAAAAACCCTATACTACTAGCCCTTTCGGCAATGACCTACTTTCACAGGCCAAGGTATCACCCAAAGGCGTATGGGTTGGTGTTGGAACCAGGTTTCCGCTCCCTAGGAGAGAGTAGGTAATTAAGGGAGATCTCGTTGAGTCCATTAGGTCCACATAGAAACATGCCCATTAATGAACCCTTAATAGTATAATCAAAATTTAACCATAAAAAAGCTACTATTATTACCAGATATGATCAACACATTCGCATCCACGTGCACATCAGCAATTGTCTCCACAGAACATTACAACCGCAGCTAATTTATATATCACATACACAATTGCAGCTTATTCAAATAACACAAAAGCCCTTCAGTAATAAACACAACCATCATAAAGATACTGAAATATATTCTACATTCATTAATATCCAAAAACCCAAATATAAAACCAAGTCATAGCCCACGCACATAGCCAGTGGGGTCCGCACACAACAGGACTGAGGATCTCCGCACACATAGCCAACAGGAGTCCTTACCCAAAACAACCCATAACAAATCTCAACAGTTAGTGGGTAGCATCAATATTACATACTTCTTATTTTCTATACCTAACTATCTATCTATTTATATCATCGTAGCCTTTGCTATCATATGGTCCGAAAACCATGGTTTGCAGACTCTAGGTTTAGCCTTTGAACCATTACAAAACTTTGGGGGCTTTGACTTGCCCCAAAGCCCCTGCATAAGACCAATTACTACAAAATTATATCAAGAATGTAGCTTAGGGAACCCTGTTCCAATGGGCCCCTAACACAATATTGTGACTGATCCTGAGTCACAGCAGCCATGGGGTTTGCGTATTTGCCTGAAGCTACTTGATATCATCGACTAGAGGGGGCAACACTCCTTTGCTCTGCATGGCAGCGTTCTGTGCAATGTCCACAAACTTCCACGAAGTTGGGCGTTCAGTAGCATCAGTGAAATTTTCCAGGGTCTAATTCAATTGTTTGACTACAACATCCACTTCTTGAGATAGCTTGAGGGCTTCATCGGCCCATGGCTTGAGGTGTTCACTCAAAACCTTCTTCTTCTGGAGAAGCTCTTCCAGGTCATCTCTTAGCACATGGTTGGCTCGCAAATGTGCCAGGAGTGGAGCAGGGATTAGAGTGGGCATAGTAGCCTCTAGTTGCTCAAATTCTTCTTCCTTCTAGTGTAGCTCTTGAGTAAATTCACACAGGAGAGGATCGCGCTGCACCTTAGACCACAACTACATAGCTGTCTCAAGAAATTCTATGCCTTGATCGATCTGATCTGTAATAGTATTCGTGGCTTCTATGACTAGCGCATCTTGCTGGAATCGTACCTCAAGCGGATTTTATGGCTGCAATTTGGCCTGCAATGCAGTAATATGCTGCTCCATCTCAGTCTTGACATTCTGAATCACAGTCCTAGAAGCCTTCAGGGCTACAACGAATCCCTCAATATTGGTCGGGGGGTTTGCAGAGGCCGAGATATCTTCAGTCACATTTTTGCATAGCCTACTGATTAAATGTTCCAACTCAGTCTGCTGAGCTGTGGCAAGGACACATGCATCATGCACCTAGAATACCTCGGTGTTTTTTTCAAGTATTTTTTGCTCAGCTGTACTGAGCTACTGCTGAACCCGATGATCTCTGTGTTGGATTTACTCAAAGAGGAATGTACAGAGGACCTGTAACGGTTCGTGTGGAAGCTGGGCCAAATCCAGATGTACTTCTGCGCAGGCCTACACTTGCGCACATAAGGCGTGCAAACTTAGGGTGAGTGCTGCACCTATTAAGGGGAACAAGAAACTCTTAGTCATGATGATGAGCTCATTGCTGGTTGTTGGAGGCAGCCTCGCTTGAATCATGATTGTCTGCAGCGTATTTTCCTTGAGCTGCAGAGCTTGGAGCTCAGGTTGTAATGCAGTGACTGTGGCCTTCTCCTACTCTTGCAAAGCAAGCCATCTATCTTTTGAGGTGAGGGTGACCACATCTGTGATTTTCTCCTAGTCTTCCTCTGTCAAGGTAACTTCAGTCTCCCTACTGGGCCTCGTATACGGCCACTTTGTTCGTTGGCCCTTCAGAGGTTCAGTTGTCCGTTTCGTGCCACGCAGGGAATCGACACCCTACGCATCCAAACCCTCTATCTCCATGTCTAGCTGTGATTCTTGATCCACACCATTCATTGCATCCTTTGTCCTGGAAGAGTCTTCCATGCCACGTCCTTATGGTTTCTTGGTGGTATCAAGCGGGGTGGTCTTCAGAGCAGTGCTTGTACCAACAGTTTCAACCGCACCTAATTTCAATCCCAATCTCTAGTCTGGTGACCAAGTGGCAATGAGCCGATCAATTTCCTCATCGGTGACCATGTAAGGCATCGATACACAAGCTAGATATTTACGGCCTCGATTATGCACATTGTGCATCGTGACTTGGAATGCTACGACACTCTTGTATTTTTCATAGATCATCTGTGACAAGCGTGGTCGGGAGTTAATTGCTACAGCGAGCCCACTCTAAAATAGGACCCAAAAGACTTTGTTATCCTTAATGCGCTTCTCATCCTTCGAATCCCACAAATCTGCGTATCATGCCCCCTCACACATGTAAGCTTCAAGCTCAGGGAGGATTGAGTCTTCGGGGGCTTCCCATGTGACCAACGCAATTAGTAGCAGCAACCAAGAGTAGAAAAATTCCCTTCCATGATCTTGGGCCTTGTGCACGTTCTCCAAAAATTCATTGCAAAGGAATTGTGACCAATTGAAGTAGACCCCATTTTTGTAGTAGCCACCCAACTGAATTACATAGGTGGGGACAATTGTGGCCTGGCACTTGCAAATCATATTACAAGCCAACAGTAGGGCACCCATGCGCAGTCCTGGGTCGACAATGGTGTTGATAAGGAATCCCCTAGTATTTCACTCAACATGGTAGTCTTCTCGCACCTTTTTGGTGATATGTTGCTCATACTTCTTGCCGACGCGCTCAATGGGATTCAGCCCTTCCATGGGGAGACCACTAGTAATGTGGTCAATTAAGACGGCATCGATGGGAATGAGGTCCTGAATCCACAAGTTGCCATCATGGATCAAGGCTAGAAGTTGTCACGTAACTCAATTGGTTATACTATATCGGCCAAAGTGAGGTATCTGAAGCAAGTTTAGTAAGCCAGATTTTTCTAGCCCACTTGCCCATGGCATTCATATGACCCTTAGCACATCGTCCTCCAGTACTCTTTCGAGTTACATCTCAGGTGCCAATTATAGGAAGGCCTCCAGGTTGGGAAGGTCATGGTCGTCGAACTTAATTGAGGGGAGCTTTCCATGTGCTTCTCCAATTATAGGGACCTCACCCGGAATCAATGGCATTTGCAGATAGGCACACATACCTTCACGGTTCTTAGGCATGCACACCAAAGTCCTACAAGTCCAAACATAGGGTGACAACCAAGTGATTGGTTCAGCAATCCGAGCCTCTTCCTTAGCAGATAGAGGTTGCTTTTTTGGGTTAGGTGAGCGCGCCCGAGGCATCAGTTAGGGGGATTTTACATTCCAAGGGGAGGTGCGTGGCTTCCCTCTAGCCCATTTCACAACCCTCCCCTACCCTTGCTCCTGGCCTTTCCCCTTACTCTTCTTTTTCTCCACCTTCTTCCCCTTGGTTGGTGTGGACACAACCTCTTCAACTTCAGGGGTGACCTCCAATACTTCAACAGTAGAGGCCACGGTCTACGATGATTCAACTAGATTGGTCTCAGTCATTCTCACTTAGAAGACAAACTCGGGATCGCTACTATTCGAAGGGGAAGCCTACCCAGACATTAATAGAGGACAATAGTTATGAAAATTTGCAAGACACAAGATTTTCAAAATGCATGGAACCCACTTCTGATCTACCCTCCTACTTTTATAGCTTTGGATAGTGACCAACGGTTTGATGAGACTTATCTAAAACCTACCATCAAGAAAATGATAATAAATCTTCAGAAATCGACGCATCAATTTCTGACTCCCTGCTCCTTCCAAGGGTAAAATTTGCTTTTTACCCAATTATAATGTTCGAACAGCTATTTTTCGCAACTGCGGATTACCCGTGCACTCCCAGCGCACCTCCCCAGGCTTCCAGACCTACAATCGACCCCTGCGCTCCCAGTGCGCCTCCCCCAGCTTCCCGACATGCGGACGACCCCTGCACGTACAACAAGCCTGCCTGCATTTTTCCTCTTACCTGCACATATTCCTCCCAATACAGCTACTCTGACCATATATTCATTTGAACCAGTATGGTTTGAGCCGACTACCATTAAAATATCTTGGTACAATGTCACCACGCAATGTAGCTAACCAGACAACTCCTTCGTTAGTGATTTCCTTTACCATATAGGGGCCTAGCCAGTGCTGACGAAACTTCCATGGGTGTTTCGTAAACTAGCTATCGTATAGAGGCCCAATTCTTCTTCCAAAAATATCTTTCGCCAAATATATCTATCATGCAATGATTTTTCCCAAGCCTTCTGAACTTTCTAATGAAAGTTAGTAATGAATCGATCTTCCTCCAAGGCAACTAGATGCGCTAAGCGTTCCTCCATGATATTAGGTTATGCCATGTTTGTAAAGGCTGCGATGTGCAGGCTAGGAACAATATATTCCATGGGCATAATAACCTCCTTTCCATAAACCATTCGAAACAGTGTTTTCCTAGTCAATTTCTTACAGCTGGTTCGATATGACCAAAGGACTATTGGGATGTTCATGTCCCAATCACTTCGATCAACATTACAGATCTTGGTCAACGCCTATTCCAGGATTTTATTAAAAGCTTCTACCTTTACATTTTCCTGTGGGTGATATGGGGTACTTATTGAAAGGTGGATTCAAAATTATTCAGTCAAATATTGTATTGTTTCATTAATGAAATGCGTACCTATATCTCTCATCAAGATGTTCGAACAGCCAAACCTGGCTATAATATGTTCAAAAATAAAGTGTGCAATGGTGTTTATAGTACAACCCTTCACAGCTTGCGCTTAGGCCCATGTGGTTACATAATATGTTGCAGTGATGATGTAGCGGGCACCTGTCTTCTTCCCTGGTGAGTTGATGGGCCCAACAAAGTCTATGGCCCATTTTTCAAATGCATGCAAGGCCATCTATGGTTGCAAGGGAATTTCATCCCTGCGTGACATTCTTCCTATCCTTTGGCATGTGTTGCAAGATTTACAATAATCATAAGAGTCACTATGCAGTGTGGGCCACCATAACCCAACTCTTAAGATCTTCTACGATGTTGCTTTCCCTGCGTAGTCACCTCCTGCTACACCTATGTGGGCTTCTGTTAAGATGGCTTGTCTTTCATGCTCCAGAAAGTATCTTCACAGTACCTCATCAGCTCCCAGCTTATATAAGTGGCCCACTATGATGATAAAGTTCTTTGCGTGGGTTACCAAGTATTTTTTTTTTGTACTTAATATTCTACAGGTTCCATCCTCGTAGTTAGGAAGTGAATGATATTGGCGAAGTGTGCATCAACCACTTTAATAGCAAATAGCTGCACATCAGGTAATCCTTCCTCTAGGTTGGTCGATTCTTCACCACTCTCGATTTGGGACAAGTGGTCCGGCCCAGCATTTAGTTTCCCTAGCTTCATGATGATCTCAAAATAATATTCTTGAAATAGCAGTAGCCAACAGAAAATATCCCCCCCCCCCCAACACAGGCTTATTCACTAGGTACGACAAAGCTGAGTGATCCGCGAACATCTTGAAGTGCCCTCCCAATAGATAATGTCGGTATTTATTCAGGGCATATACAATGGCCAGCCTCTCACGCTTAGTAGTGGAGTAGTTACACTCCACACTAGAGAGTTTTCTGCTAGCAAATGCAACTGGGTGGTCAATGTCCCCTTCCCTGGGCTGCATAAGGACAGCTCCCAAGGCGATTCCTGAAGCATCTACATGGACATGGAAAACCTTCACCCAGTCAAGAAATATTAGAATAGGTGTAGAGACCATCTTTTCCTTGAGTATCTCAAAGCTCTTCCAACACTCCACGTCCCAAAGGAATGAAATGTCCTTCTTTAGAAACTTCTCCATGGGTGCCATGACCAGTGTGTACCATTGAATGAACTTCATGTCGTAGCCCGTGTGCCCAAGGATGGAGCACAAGTGCTTCTTAGTTGTAGGGACTGCCAGGTTGATGATAACTGCTACCTTAGTGGGTTCAACCATCATTCCCTATCGATAGACTATGTGGCCTAGCAAGATCTTAAAAGGTACGCAGAATATGCACTTCTTAAAATTTAGGGAAATATGGTGCCTTATATAGGCGTCCAACATCATGCACAAGTTTGAGACGTGCTTATTTACCAACCCAAATACTTTCCAATCATCAAAATATACCTCCAAGAACTTTTGGATGAACTCCTTGAATATTGCGACCACTACCCGCGAAACGATGGCAGGGGCATTCTTGAACCCAAATGGCATGACGATCTATTGGAATGATCCCCATTTAGTGGCAAACATAGTTTTCTTGTGAACTTTAGGTGCGATCCTGATCTGATGGTAGCCAAAAAACCCGTTAATGAATGAGTATGCTTCCCACCATCCCACACTATCGAGAATTCCGTCAGAAAATGGTGTATGGAAGGGATCATGTACGTAGGCATCATTCAATTTCTGCAGGTCAACATAGATTCTTATTTCTCCTTTAGTATTTTTCTCCTAGACCACCATAGGGCTTACCCAATCAGTCTGTTCTACCGATTCGATGATACCTGTGGCTATCATTTTGTTAATTTCTTCCCTAACTTTCTGCTTATACTTGGGGTTTAATCGGTAAGGTCACTACTTAACATGGCCCACATCTGGTTTTCAAGTGATGTGCATGACTGCCAGGTCCCCCGTAATACCGTTGATTTCTGAGAATTTCGTAGGAAAAAGGTCCTTTTACTCCGTGAGAAGCTTCGCAACTTTCCCAACGATATCATCATCCTAGTACTCCCCAATATTAGCTACCTTAGGTTGTTCTTCTATTCCATTTTTTACCTCCCTTAGCTTAAGAGGCTTGGTCACATCGACGGTCTATAGTGGGGCTCCAGCAACTGCGCGTTCACCCTCCGATTCCAGGATATTGATATTTCTCTGGTCTTCGACACATTCCTTGATTGATATATTGTGATATTTAACAATATCCTGCATCTGTGTATCCCAATTTGGTGCCCCGTGCTCCATAGGAGGGCGTGATTCATCAAATACTAGGGCATCTATATCCTGTAGGACCTTGTATTATGCCTCAGTTCTTCCTATCAACCCGAACGTCCCTACAAAATCATCCTTCATGGTCTCCTAGTGGTGGGTGCGTTGATGTAGCTTGGCATCTAGATACCATGCAATGGGGATCGACCCTAAGGAATAAATGAACAGGTGGACCCATTCGTCCTTGGTCCTTTCACACAATACCTCCATCCATGCGGCCACATGCTTTCGCGGGTCTCCTTGGCCAAGGAAAGTCTCCACGTGTAGATGAACCAGAGGTTCAAATCGTAGGATCATCATCTCACGACATTCCTCCCAATCATAGAACGTCCCCTTATAAGTTTCCCACCACCGCAGAGGGGTCGCGTGCATGGCTAGGTTATGCACCCACATTCTTCGCTCCTTTGGGACTTCTGATTCAAATGTTCTCAGAAAATCCCTAATACTACGATAACCATCAAAGTAAGGAAACTCTCTTACCTATGAGGAGATACACTAGAATCTCTTTCTGATCCTAATAAATCGTAGTGCAGATACATCATGTAACTAATTCTGCCAATTCTCAATCTCCTCACCAGAGTTAGAGAGGCATTCACTGTTTTTTTCCCAGCAAAGCACACCGTCAATTGTAGGATTAATCCAATCCTCGTCCTGGGTGGTCAGTCTATAGATATGATCCATTTCTTCTTCTTCACACACAGGTTTTGTATACTGCTCTCCTTCTTTTGGGTCTAGAGGGACTATCACTCTTGTACCCTCATTATAAAAAACCATGCTTCTTTTCTTCAAGTTGATAATGCCTCCCATTTCTATAGCCCAATCCAGTCCCAGGAGTGTAGGATAAGGGTCGGCATCTTCGACAATCTGAATAACCTCAAAATCCACGCTTACCTTTACCCTTGCAATATCTACCATAATCTTTGACAGAATCCCCAATGGTATGATCTTATGTTGGTTATCCATGTGCAACTGTATAGTAGACCATTCTAGCTTAGGCTCTCCCATCCTCTTCCACATATGTTTGGGCAGGACATTCACATCGGATCCTAGATCCAGGATGACTTGATCCATTTCATAATTGCTAATATGCTCTGTTAGCCACATTTCCCGACCAGTGCATTTATTATGTTTATACAGTTTTTGAACATCTTTAACTTCTATGGGAGGGTGAGTTTTGTCTGCCCAATTGTCTATCAGTGCTTGAAGATTTTCTACTGCCTTTTGGTTGTGTAGTAGCTTCATACATGCCTGCAGTAATGGTTTAACTTCATCGTCCTCTCTTAGGTTTGTTGGAGCCTTGGAAGTAGATGTCTCATCCTCGGTAAAGTATTTGCGAGCTTTGATGAAGGTTTCTTTCTCCTTCTATAGGTCCAAGCTTTCCGTTTTGATAGCAACTTTTCGGATTAAGGGTTCAGCCATAGCTCTCTCCTTAGCTCCTCCAGTAGCCATGCTGCTGTGCGTTATGACATTAATACTGGGTCCCTCATCACGCGATTCTTCCTTAACCCTTTGCACATTCTGCGTTGGTGTCTACTATTTTTCCTGCATTTTTGCTATCAATACTGGACAATCTTCGATCACATGATCCAATTTTCTATGATATCCGCAAGATTTTCAAGTAGGGTTTGGACAGTCACTTAAGAAGTACCCTATTTCTCCACTGATATAATAGATTAATTTCCTTCTTCCCCGACCTGGACTTCCACCTCTTCCCCCTCCCCTGCCTCTCACTAGGGAGCCTCCTCTGCCTGAGGGGGATAATGGTGAAGAAGGGTCAGCTTGTACCCTGTACAGGTTTCCTTGGTCTATCATTGAGTCATATATCCGACAGTTATGTTCGTCATGTCCCACAAATGAGTAGAATTGGCACCATTGTTGCTTCAACTCTGGAACAGAAGCACCAAGACGGGGTAGTGGCTGGTATCATGTAGTCCAGCTATGCGATAGTCAGTGCACCATAATGTCGGACTGCTTGGTACCGTAGCCTCTTTAGGATGCAATGGGTTTGGCCCCCTAGCCTGCATATAGTCCGTAAGTAGAGGGCATTGATATTTGGTGTGGCCGAACGCCCTACATCTTATGCACCATATGTCTGGTCTAGCTTCTTTTCCCCGCTCTTTCCATATATTATGGATTTCTAGGTGTATGGCCTCTAGCTATCCCTGGATCTATTGTACCCTGAACTGGGCATCGTATCTTGGTGCAGCTTCTATCCTCATATAAATATCCAAGGATTTCTCTTTCCTCTCAATCGGTTGCTAACCCATAGGTCTACGCAGGTGAGGTAACAACATGGCAATTGTTGGGCCATAATTGTAATCTACGGATAAATTATGCTTCCCTAGGTAGGTGTTAGCCTAGAAAAATAGGTGAAATACTATACTACCATTTCTCCTAACTCAGAAAAGATACACAGAGAGAATTGGATGCTTACTTGTTTCAATCGCTTCCAAATGGCTCCTTTCTGTTGCTTCCACCACAACTTCAAATTCAAGCAGTTTTGTTGGCTGAATGCTTCCTGCAAGAAAGAACACTAAAACAACAGAAGATGCAATAATATATATATATATATATATATATATATATATATATATTCAAGCTATTTAGCTAAATCAGTTAAGCATAAACTACATTCATCAACCAAGATCTTGCAATATGGAAAATCAAAGTAAACATAGATGCATGTAGGGAAAAACAATAAGTACTCTTTATTGATGATAGAAGGAGAGGTTACAACCTAGTGACTGATTTGAAGTTACCTTCTAGCATATTTCTAAAGTCTCATCACAACATAAATCTCTCTAGCAGTAGCTCCACAAATCAAACTCTCTATTGAAATTCTCCAGCATTTATCTACTCAAATTCTTCCTCCTCAAACACTTAGATCTGTGTTCAATCTATAGATGAACTATAGGTAGTTTTTTAATCAGTAACATTCCAAAAATAGGCAAGACATGTTCCCATTCATGTAGATGTCAAATGGACACTTGGATTGGAAGCTTGACACATGTGAACCCTTCTAGAATACATTGGCCAATTGGAGATTTCGGAACAATGAGAATTTCACTCCCAATGTGACCAACACACCTTTGAATGTCAGGAAGTGCTCTGCAGAGCAGCCTTGAATGGAGCTACCTGCATATGCAACGCACTTAGGCCCATTAGAGCCTGCATTGGTGAGCTCTCATATGTTAAATAATAAGCTTCAAACCATGGAAACCCTTTCTTGATGAAAGTGTTGTTTGATTTATGTTGCTTCATGTCTTAGGGCATATAGCAACTAAGATGATAGGGAATTATAAACCCTTGATCATCAGTGATGGAGATGATGCCCAGTTAACCAGGTCATTGGGAATGGTGCCCAAATTGACTTATAACAACTTCCCCCTCAAGCATGAGATCCAAATAATAAGAACATTTGATTGAGATGCTTTACACTATGATGAGCCTGGAAACAAAGCGGAACAGTCACCTGCATCAATCTTACAATACATTACATCATATTATATCCTCTATTGATCATAATTTCTAAGGGTAGGCATTCCCATAGTTAGCACATAAAACAATCTAATGACATGTACATAATTCAGAAAGTCATCTACATTGGAATGTTGCCCAGATGCAAACACGCCTACAGATATAGGCCCATGTATGGATGACAATCTGTATGTAAGGTCACCGTACAGATGATGTGTACAACAATCCTGAAATCGCAGCCCGGATGGATGAAACTAGATCTGGGATCTTCTTATCTCATTCACTCGATCATTTGGGTACAAGTCTAGCCATGCGAATATATGATTTTTCGTCAAAAATGGAAAGACGTCATTTGATTACCAGCCAATGATGTGATCTGCTAACAAACATGAGACAAACACCATTAATTAAAAATGGCCCTTAAGGTACTGCAGTATATTTCATAAGGCGTGAATAGATGATTTGATGTCGAACGCCAAACAAAATCTTTCGGTCAATAGTCCAAAAGCGAGGATCTTGTCGATGCTTGAACAAGCCTCATGGTACTAGAATCTGATGTTTCTAAGTGAACTTCCTAGATTTTAATTTGTAGTCGACAGGAAGTGACCTTATTGCGAAACAGGAGTTATTGATTTCGGAGACAAGGGTATGAATTGATATAGAAATTTTCAGGGATGATGGTCATGAAAATGAAGGTTTATGAATATTTCAGATGGATGAGTTCTTAATCACTGCATGACTTCTCTTAAACATATCGGTGACACTGTGATGAGTTGGAAGCATTGACCAAAAACCAAAGTGAAGGTATGATGAACCATAGGTGTGAATGAACCGTCAAGATGATTACCCAACCCAAACAGTCATGGACATGGAGTGAAAGAAGTGTCATGTTCAAGAGCGACTTGCTACCAAAAAGAAACTTTACTTGCTTTTTCCAGATTTTTTCCAGTCATTTGTCGACCAGTACCTCTTTATTTTTTGAAAAGCTTGAGGAGGATAAAATTTTCTTGATCTATAATTCAACCCTTTAGGCGAATAAAGTATCGCTATTTAATAATTTAACGAGTCTAGTGATGAATGAAACTCGATTCTTGCCCCTATTGAAAAACCCATCGCTATTTTATGTTTTAACAAGCTTAACGATAGTGATAGCCCAGTCCTTATTCATATTTAGAGATTCTAAAAAAGAGGACAAAAGAGAACTCCAAAAGCACTTTATCGTAAATTTGTCTCTTAGATCCGAAAAAGTGTAAAATAGTATTTGAAAGAACCTCTTTGGTCATGTTTAACCAAGGTATTCCTTTTTTGTAAATAATCCATCTCAGTCTAGAAAAGGGTTAAACTTATACTGAGTAAATATCAATTCATTTATTTTAACGAGCTCGAAATGACAAGTGCTCGACAATATTTTCACGTTATTAGTGTCTGAAAAGAGCTGAAAGAAAACTCCAGGGGTTCCTTTTTCATTGTTATCGAAGCTCGAAAAAGAGATAAAAGTGTGTTTCAAATCCTTTTTCGTTTTTATCAAAGCTCGAAAAATAAGGAGAAAAAGTATGCTTTGTGTTCAAGTCATTCTTTGAATAAATCTGCAGGACTAATCTGTTCATTAGTTGTATTTCCTATTCAAAACAAAATCAAATGGATTAAAAATATCTGTTTCATGATAAAAACATAATAAAACTATAGTCATAGCAATAAATTTAACTTGCAAATAATTAAATGACTATATAAATTAGTTTCACTATTCATTGTTACCATTCCATAGTTACCATTTGCATTTTGGAGCTCTGAATCTGATTTTTCCCACGAACTTCAGTTGTGGATTGTGTGCAATTCATAATAAAGTTTTGAATTCCCCCTGCAAGAGCACGTGTTGAATGCCCCCTACAAGAGAAGATGCCCACCAAGCTTCATTTCATTCATAGTAGATTACTAGTTACTAATAGATGGATGGAATGAAGATTCATTATAGGGGAGGATTTGTTTCCTTTTTTAATGAGCTTGACACAAGAAAAGAACTATGCTCATGGCATATTTCATTTTTAAACGAGGTTGACACTGTAAAAGAACTTTCCTCAAAGGCACTTGTTTCATTTTTTAATGAGGTTGACACAAGAAAAAAGAACTATCCTCATAGGTACTAGTTTCATTTTTTAACGAGCTTGACACAAGAAAAAAGAATTGTCCTCAAAACTCTATTTCATTTTTTAACGAGGTTGACATAGGAAAAGAGAACCATCCTCATGGGAACCTGTTTCATTTATCGAGGTTGACACAGGAAAAGAACTATCCTCAACACCTGTTTCATTTTTTAACAAGGTTGACACAGGAAAAGAGAAATATCCTCATGAATCTGTTTCATTTTTTAATTAGGTTGACACAAAAAAAGGGAACCATCCTCATTGTGTAGTTGGACTAGTGACTGTGTGCTGGAAAAGATGTATTCTAACAGAGTCATCATTTAAGGAGTTTGATGAATACCATAAATTATAAGTTATAACATGCATTAACGGGTCTTCTCCAAGTTTTTCATTGAATTTAGGAATTTCTAAGGGTAACATATGTGGTATCACCAGCCACCAAGGAGAGGAACCAGATAGGATTCCAGATGATGACATGGGTGAAGTCAATGGACAAAACATTGAAAATGAAGCAACAATAGATGTTGTTGTAGCTGAAATAGATGGTTCAGTCTGGGATGTTAAATCAGGCATGATTAGATGACCCAGAGTATACCCTATAGAATCTACTGGAACTAAAAGTGAAACAGGATCAACAAAAGCAGAGGAAGGTGATTGAGGAAAAGACTCGTACAGGTAAAGCTCCTACCGAAAATGAGTTGGAGTTAAAGGTGTCTTGTCTTGTTATATTTCTTCAATCAAAATAAAACCAAGTGGAAGAACTTTGCTGTCAGGCCCAAATTATATTTCAGGTGGTTGACTGTGTGATATGGGAGACTTAATGGCTATAATAGATTGTGGGATGACCAATTCAGGAACAACTTCCGATTGTTTGACTTCGAGATCAAGATTTTCTCCACTTAGGGAATATAGCAACTAAAATATAAGGGGATGATAGACCCTATTTCCTTGGTCCTGGGAATGATGTCCAGTTTGACCAATAACAGCTACCCCCTAGAGCACAATGGGATCTGGATCAACTTCCAGTTGAACAACGTCGGGTTCGGGAGGCATGGTTTCACAGATTGGATGGATCGTGACCACAGGTCGCTATAAGGACTCTGTCTCAACAACAATAGACAAACCAAGATTTTTAGAAACAAATTGTGCCAACTCTAGTATATGAGAAGATGATGCTTCACCAGAGGTACTGATGGTACTATTTTTGGTAGATCGATGTCTACGTGAACGACGGGGGAAAGGATTTTGTTCTTCCACAATGACTGATTTATTTTATCCAAAAACAAATAAACAAAAAGAGGGTAATGCTAGGAAAAAGGGTTAACCAAGAAACTGTGAACTGCAGAATACCTCCCAATGAACCAAGAAGTACAGGCAGGTAATCTCCCTGAATGATGTGCTTGGTGTATCACAATTTTAGGGAGGCCGACTCAGTTCACTATGGATGGATAGCACCTAAAATTTGTCCTCCCAAATATACCCAAAGGTACATGGAGGCCCAAGTCCATATTAGCGTTGTCTGATGCGAAAGCGCACAGTGAGAGCACCCCTTTATACTTATTGTACTATAATACCACTCGATATACCTGAAAGTACGTGGACGAGCTACGATATACTTACGTACATGGAGTGAGGTATCACACTTAGAATGTATCACAAACAAGTTAACGACAGCTGCTATGTTTTACGATGCCGGAACACGTCTTTAGCCTAGACCTTCTAACTGTTATCGTTATGGTTCCAATGCGTTGTTAAGTAAATTAAGATTTATTCTATGTTGATCTTGCTAAACAATTTTCCTTACAGGTTCACCACGATGATATATATGAAATTCCTAAAATGAAAGCTAAGAATGATAAAAAAAACTTTCACTTTTAGCTTTTTCAATGAAGAGCCTAGCTACTAAGGTAAGAGAACACTAGTTTGTTGGAAAAAGAGAAAATAATTTGTGAGCAAACAAATCAATGAACAAAAACAAAATCAATGAATCACGAACTAAATGCAGATTTCCTAATGTTCCTTTTGCAAAAAACACACAATCCTACATGCAAATGCAAGTTTTTATTTTCAGTTTCCTTGATGTTATGAATGCAGAAAAGAAACTATGTGCACTAGATCAATAATCAAAATGCTTTTTACTTTCGAGAAACAAAGAATACAAACAACAATTTCTCTTTGGAAGAAAAAAAAAGGATTTCAATAACAATTTCTCCTATCAAGGAAATGAAGATTTTATGACAATTTCCTATTTCGAAAGCAAATGATTCTTAATGTGACCATAAAAAATACTTTGAAATCAACTTGTCAATGATAATGAAAAACTTTTTTTTAAAACAACATTGAACAAATTTTCAGTCAAAGGAGAAGAAGTATATAGAGTTACTGGTCAATTGAGCATCAAACGTTTCAAAACATAGCAGCAAACAAAACTAAAGCAAAGTACAAAGTTAGATTCAAGGAAATTTGGTTCCTTTCAGGAGCCAACACAGTCTCCAAGGGGAGATAGTGCTCTACAACACAGGCTTGGAAGGGAGACAATGCTCTGCAAAGCACTGTGTCATGACTAAGGGTGCATTGGGCGCAGTAAATAAAGAAAAAGCTACTATTTGGCTCACTAAATTTGCAAATTAAGCTCTTAAAAATTCTAATGTTTATGTGAAACAGCTACTAGGTGGATTTAGAAAGCAAATCAGAGGCTAAAACACCTATAAACAAGAGAAGTTCTCCCCAGTGGAGTCGCCAAATTATTGGGCCAGAATTGTAATCTATAGATAAATTACGCTTCCCTAGGAAAGTGTTAGCCTAGAACAATAGGTGAAAGTCTATATTACCATTTCTCCTAACTCAGAACATATACACAGAGAGGATTGGATGCTTACTTGTTTCAATCGCTTCCAAATTGCTCCTTTCTGTCACTTCCACTACAGCTTCAAATTCAAGCGGTTTTGTTGGCTGAATGCTTCTTGCAAGAAAGAACACTGAAATAGAAGAAGATGCAATAATATAGATATCTATTCAAGCTAGTTAGCTAAATCAGTTAAACATAAACTAAATTCATCAACCAAGATCTTGCAATATCGAAAATCAAGGTAAACATAGATGCATGTAGGGAAAAACAAGTACTCTTTATTGATGATAGAAGGAGAGGTTACAACCTAGTGACTGATTTGAAGTGACCTTCCAGCGGAGTTCCCAAGTATCATCACAGCATAAATCTCTGTAGTAGTAGCTCCACAAATCAAACTCTCTATTGAAAATTCTCCAGCATTTCTCTACTCAAATTATTCCTCCTCAAACACTTAGATATGTGTTCAATTTATAGATGAAATGTAGGTTGTTTTATAATCAATAAAATTCCAAAAATAGGCAAGACATGTTTCCAGTCATGTAGATGTCAAATGGACACTTGGATCCGAAGCTTGACACATGTGAACCCTTCTAGAAGACACTAGCCAAGTGGAGATTCCAAGACAATGAGAATTTCGCTCCCAATGTGACCAACACACCTTTGAATGTCAGGAAGTGCTCTGTAGAGTAGCCTTGAATGGGGATACCTGCATATGCAACGCACTTAGGCCCCTTAGAATTTGCATTTGTGAGCTCTCATATGTTAAATAATAAGCTTCAAACAATGGAAACCCTTGCTTGATGAAAGTCTTGTTTGATTTATGTTGTTTTTTGTCTTAGGGCATATAGCAATTGAGATGATAGGGAATTATAGACATTGATCATCAGTCCTAGAGATGATGCCCAATTAACCAAGTCATTGGGAATGGTACCCAAATTGACCTATAACAGCAATGAACCACTCCTTGTGTTGTCTATCATCATGCTGAGATTCCCTATCCCTGATAACTTTCTTCAGTTGTTGATCAGCCTCCCATATTGACTCAGTGGGTCCTTGTCTAAAGTTTTTCAAGTCAACCACCAGCTGAGCATAGGACTTAGGCTTCTGGAACTATTGTTTTAAAGCATTCTTAATCTCTTTAATAGATGGATCCACACGCTAGCCTACATACCCCATGTACCAATCCATGGCCATTCCTTCAAAGGCGAGGGACAATTTCACCCTCTTTACAACATCTCTAGCCACATTCTGCGCAGTCCATACTAATTCCCCTATGAACAAAAATAGGTCCATATCTTCATCTCGTACACCCTTGAAGGTGGGAAACTTCATGTGTGCAGCCATATATTCTTCCGGTGATGGCGAAGGTGTGGGGGAGTTATTGCCCTTATGCTGACTCGGAGGTGGTGTAGCCAGAGGACTAGTTCCTGTGTGCATAGGCGACTCTCTTAATGGGATGTAGAAGGATATAACCCCTTCTTGGTTGGCTCGGTGAACACTGCATTGTATCACCCCAACTGATTAGGTTTTTCAGTTCATTCATGTTACACAAAATTTCTTTCGTTATCAATATTTTAATTAACTACCCAATGATCTACCATGTGTGTGATTGTGTTGTCATCCTTCTCCAACTGCTGAATCAATTCCGAAGTCCACTGTGTAACCTGGTCGTCTTTCCAACATGTCTGTAATTCTACTAGCCTCGCTAGCCACTCCTGGAGCTCATGTGAAAAAGTTACAAATAAAATTTCATATACTTCGGTGAAAATATATTTGTTCTTCCACTTCTCATCTGTCAGCTTCATGTTGTGATTCTCCTTTACAAAAAATTCCTGAATTTATCTTTCAAACTAGTCTTCGAGCTCCAATTTCTGAAGGCTCCAATGACCTCATGGGATTACCCAAACTCTCTCTCAAAATGTTCCCAGTCCTGGCAACAGAACCCTTTGTTGGCTTCAAGGGTGCTAACCTAGGTTTGGAGTAAAGGTTTTCCAACAAACCCCTATACTACTGGCGCTTTCGACAATGACCTACTTTCGCAGGCCAAGGTCTCACCCAAAGTTGTATGGGTGGGTGTTGGAACCAGGTTTCCGCACACTAGGAGAGAGTAGGTAATTAAGGAAAATCTGGTCGATTTCTATCAGGTTTGCACATAAAAAGGCCTATTAATGAACCATTAACAGTATAATCATCATGTAATCATAAACAAAGCTACTAATATTAACAGATTTGATCAACACATTCGCATCCACGTGCACATCAGCAATTGTCACCACTGAACATTACAATCACAACTAATTCATATATCACAGACACAATCACAGCTTATTCAAATAATATAGAAGCACTTGAATAATAAACACAACCATCATAAATATACTTCAATAGATTCCGCATTCATTAATATCCAAAAAACCAATTACAAACCCAAGTCTCAACCCATGCACACAGCCAGCGGGGTCCACATACAGCAGGATTGAGGATCTCCATGCACACAGCCAGCAGGAGTCCTTGCCCAAAACAACCCAAAATAGATCTCAACAATTTGTTTGTAGCATCAATTTTACTTACTTCTTACTTTCTTGACCCAACTATCTATCTATTTATATCATCATAGCCTTTGATATCCTATGGTCCACAAACCACGGTTTGGGGACTATAGGTCTACCATTTGACCCATTACAAAAAATTGGGGGCTTTGACCCACCTCAAAGCCCCTACACAAGACCAATTACTACAAAATTATATCAAGAATGCATCTTAGGGAACCTCGTTCCAACACATTCATTGACCAAGTCTCGGATGCTTTAGCAAGGAATAAGTTATTTTCCTTCCTAGATGGGTTTGGTGGGTATAATTAGATCCAGATAGCCCCTGAGGATCAAGATAAACCACCTGTACATGCCCTTGGGGAACTTTCGCATATCGAGTCCTCCCATTTGGTATTTGCAATGAGCTTGCAACATTTCAGAGGGAAATATTGGGAATTTTTTCTGTTCTAGTTGATGACAGTGTCAAGATTTATATGGATGACTTTACTCCATACAGGGTATATTCATTTGAAGGAGGATCAGAAAACTTAGAAAATTTACTCAAAATATGCAAACAGAATCATGTTTCTCTTAGTATAGTCAAATTTCACATGATGAGGGAAGAGGGAATAGTTCTGAGACACTTGCTCTTAGCTGTTGGAATTCAATTTGATCCTACCAAGGTAGAGGTAATATTACATTTTCATGTACCTAAGACACCCAAATAGGTACGTAGTTTTATTATCTGTGTTGGCTATTATAGAAGTTTTATAGAAAATTTCTGTAAAATAGCATCTCCACTATTTCAGTTGTTAACTAAATATGTAGATTTTTTGTGTGCGGATGAGTGTGAAGTGAATTTTGCAAAGATCAAGGAACTTGTCTATGGAGCTCCGATCTTATGATGTCCGGACTGGGCACTCCCATTCCATATCCATATCGATGCCCTTCAAACAACATTTGGAGCAGTTTTTAGACATCAGGAAGATAAGAAGTTGTATGCCATTTTTTATGTCAGTAAGAATTTGAATCCTGCTGAATTAAACTACACAGTAACTAGAAATTAATTCCTAGTTGTTATTTATGCTATAAATAAATTCTAACATTACATTACTGTATATCCCACTTTTTTACATACTGATCACCCATCAATCAGGTACTTGATGAATAAACCTATCACCCCTATCTACATTACAAAGTGGTTACTATTGATTCAAGGATTTTGCATTACCATAGTAGACAAGACAGGGAAGGATAATGTAGTTGTTGATTTTCTGTCTAGACTAGATACTAGTGATGAAGGCATACCCATATAAGATATTTTTCTAGATGAACATATTTTTGAAATTTATACTAATACTCCTTGGTATGCAGATATTTCTAATTATATTGCTACAGGGAAGGTGCCTCATCATTTTTCATCCATGAACAATAGAATATTATTCATCATAGTGCTCGTTATTCTTGGATAGTAGGGTATATTTTTCATACAGGGCTCGATCAACAAACGTGATGATGTGTAGGAGAGGATGCCATCTATGATTTCCAAAAGGCTGCTCATGATGGCCCTTGTGGAAGGAATTTTGTAGATAAGAGGATAGGACATAAGGTGTTACAAATGGGATATTACTGGCCCTCCATCTTGAAGGATGCAAGAGACTATGTCCAAAGGTGTGATAGTTGCCAACGAATGGGTCATCCTGGTTGATCAAATGGAATTCCATTACAACACCAGGTAGTCCTTGAGCCTTTTGAGAAGTGGGATATTGATTTTTTTGGCCCTTTTAACCCATATTCATGTAATAAAGTTCATATTTTGGTTTTCACAGATTATGTAACAAAGTGGGTGGAAGCCAAGGTTGTTGTGAAAGAAACAGAACATGTTGTTTCATAATTCCTATTTGAAGAGATTTTTTCTCGATATGGTGCTCCGAGAGAGATTTTTTTAGATGGATGAGTGCAATTCACATCACATATGATAGAAATTCTTATGAAGAAGTATGGAATCAAGCATAGGGTGACATCTCCATACCATCCCCACGAAAATGGTCAAGTGGAAAGCACAAAAAATGTATTATAAATTATTCTCACAAAGACCATGGCAAGACGTCACTGAGATTGGGCTGAAAAAAATCTTCAAGCTCTCTGGGCATACAGAACAACATGGTGGAATAATTCAAGGTTTTCACCATTTGAGTTGGTTTATGGGAAATCCCCACGGTTTCCAATATAATTTGAGATCAACATCCTCAGAACAACTTTTTAAGTAGGACTATATCTGTCAGAAGCCCATAAACATCGAATGGAACAACTAAATGAGTTGTATGAAATCCGTTCAATGGTTTTTCAAAAAACTGCTGCAATTCAACAGCAAATAAAAAATGACATGATAAATCTATCAAGAATAAGGTGTTTCACAGATGGGATTGGAAATTACTCTATGATTCCCTCTGTAAGGATTTTAAAGGAAATATTTTCTTTCATCGGATGGGACTTTATGAAGTTGATGCATTGTTTGATAATGGAACTATCAGGCTTGTCACAAATGTGATGATACACATGCTTCTTTCACAGTAAATGGACATCGTCTTAGACTGTATCACCACCCAGCTTCTAAGGATGCCTTAATCAAACATCTCTCTAATAAATCTGGTTTGAAGGTTATCAGTTCAGAGAGCTCCTGCTCTGCATCCTCTAATTGATTAAAAAAAAAAGCCCATATATATATAGTAATATAAATAAAATATTGTTACTACTCAATTTTTTTTTTTCAGGTACTACTACTGGTGTGTAATTCTATGGAAATTGAAAGTTTTTCTGAGTACCTAGTGTTATTCCTCCTCCGATTTTGTTACTCTAGAAAAATTTCTCAGTGTCTGGTGTTGTTACTCCTCCGGTGTTGTTACACCGTAAAATTTTATAAGTACTCGATGTTGTTACACCTTCGATGCTGTTACTCCGGAAAATTTTCTAAGTGTTCGGTGATGTTACTCCTTCGGTGTTGTTACTCCGGTGCTATTATTCCATAAAATTTTCTAAGTAACTGGTGTTGTTACTCCTCTGATACTGTAACTCCGGAAAAATTTCTAAGTGTTCGGTGTTGTTACTCCTTTAGTGTTGTTACTCCTTTGGTGTTGTTACTCCGTAAAAATTTCAAAGTACCCAGTGGTGTTACTCCTCCGATGTTGTTACTCCCAAAAATTTTCTAAGTGTCTGGTGTTGTTACTCCTTCGGTGTTGTTACTTCATAAAATTTTCTAAGTACCTAGTGTTGTTTCTCCTCCGATGTTGTTACTTCAGAAAATTTTCTAAGTGTTCGGTGCTAGTACTCCATGAGATCAGTTACTCCTCTGAGGCTGGTACTCTAATGAGGAAAGTCATGAGGTACATCCCCAATGGAATTTTTTGAATTTTATTAAATATTCCATTGAAATGACATTTAAGTGACCGTGGAAAGTCATCTATTAGTTAAGGGGAGGTTTTTTCATAACTAAAATGATGGTGTAATCAAATTGTAATAATGGTTTTCCAATGTCATCATTAGAACTTGTGTCAATACGTACATTCCACGATTCTTACCCAATTACACACAATTATTAATACATATTGGGAATAGAGATAAGGAAGTTTATGTTAGTTAAATAGGCCTTTACAATTTTGAAAAATAATTACCATCATCATCCCCCATCATTACCATAATCCACCATGATTTTTCCCATTTTCCAAAAAATCAGCTTTCGTATTTTACTATTACCACATTTCATTTTCTACCTTTTTTTCACCGCAAAGTTTATCTACTAATACTCTCTCCCAATAGTAATCTACTACTCCAAAGTGTTGTTACTAGGCTATCGCAGAATGGGTTGACTGGCTCTGAGACATCAACCAAATAATAACACTTTGTCTATCAACAATGTAGATGTATGGTAAATATTTTTAGATGATGGTTGGAATGTGTACTTTGACAGGTTGCAAGGATTCGAAGAAACTACCAAAACTTAATTCACATTTAATTTTGAGGGAAATCACTCCAGAGCGTGGGTTTTAGATATTTATGTCACAAAGGAAGTCATCTCAGTGGTCAATGGATTACCACAGCAGGGGAAGAAATGGTTCTCTCGGAAGTCCCCTTTGCTAGAATTCCATGAATTGTTTTTACAGGCAAGGGAAACAATGGTTCAGAAGGGAAGGGGATATGATTGTAAGTCCCTTCCATATCCATGGGGCGAGGTGGAATATTTTGTGATAAGGTATATAACCTTTCAAGGGTGACTTTCTACTCTATTTAAATATCATTTCAATATTTTGGTACACCTTCGGTTTCGACAGGCACAAATTCATTCGTTCAACATGCCTTTCTTTCTATGGAAAAGTATTTAGCTTATGGCACAATGTGCCCGCTGCTCCCGATAGGTATTAACGGTCCTCCCAAATCATGGGTTGGTCCGGTTATTGGTAATGCATGCGCTAGCTCAAATCCATGTGCCTTGGTCACAATTTTTTGAATTATCATAGGAAGAACTTGAGGTCGCGATCTCTACAAGTGAGGAGGAAAAAGTAGAAGAAATGGACGTGCAAGAGGCCTCAGTTGATGCTGTCACACAAGAACCAGCATCGCTTGTTGGTTCAGTAGGGGAAGAAGCAATGGAAAAAAAATAAAATACAATTGATGTTGTCACACAAGAACCAGCATCACCTGTTGGTTCATTAGGGATGGAAGAAATGGAATTGGAAGAATTCATAGGTGATGTTGTTCCACAAGAACCAACATCTTTTGTCAATATAGTGAGTATATAAGAAATAAAGATGGAGGATGGAGTCGACGTTGTTCCATGGGAACCAGCATCGATTGATAGTGTAAGGAGGGGATCATCACTAGTCAGGGGATTGATGAGTGGTGTTGTCACACAAGAACAAACACCGCCTTTCCAAGAAATTTTGGAGTATAAAGCGAGCGGTGATGTTACACAAGAACCACCACCACTAGCTCAAAGGAACCACGAAATTGTAGAATTAACAAGTCCTGAGGTCGACACTTCTCCACAAGAACGAGTGTCAAATACTAGATAACAAGATAATATATAAGGAATCTTGGTCGAACCAGAAAACAAAGAGGATAAGGAGAAAGAACCTGAAGCAATAGGCATGGTTGGGACATAAATTGAAGAAGATGTCCCTCATTCATGTTTCCTGCAACCTTACCAAGAGGGGAAAATAAATTTTGTTCCCCTTTTCATTTGGTGGAATAAAGAGCTATTGCCCCAATTTTAGAGTTTGTTGGAAAATTTTTAGATACGATGACTAGTACACTCAGTAAGGAGCCAATGCTCACTAATACACAGACAAAGAAAACTAGAAGTATAAAGGTCAGCGCTAAGATGCGAGAACATGTGTTGGGTGAGGGTCAAATTGAAGAAATGATGGTCGATGCCACCCTGTCAAGACCTCCAGAAGGAATTGTTCTTGTAGAAGATGAACCGAAATGTTCAAGAACATTTCCTATACCATCAGGAGATGGATTTGCAATAGAACAAATGCAAGGGGAGGATGTTGACGGCACCGCACAAATTACTGCAATGATTCTTGAGCGAGAAAGGGAAAATGAAGAGGTTTCTCCCCAAGTGGAGGAACAAATCAAAGAGGTCAGGGTGAAGGAAGAGATGGTTGTCATGTTTTTTGAAAAAAATCAACCAAATTCCAAGCCATCTATGGGACCAATAGAAGAAGACGTCGTCAAATAGGAAATTATATAACAATCTGAAAAAAGGAGACCCCTCTTAAAGAAGGGTACCAAATTCAATATAAGGAAGTCATGCAATTAAAGATGGAAAATCACAAATTAAGAAAGAGGGTGTTGCGTCTATAGAAGAGAGTGAGGAAATACCAGGGAAAAGATGCCAAAAGCTAGGGTCAAGGTCAACCTATCGGTAGTACAAATAGAGAAAATTCCTACAACCTCTGCCGCTACACAAACTGAGCCAATTGAGTATCTGTTTGAGGCCTGAGAGTTCTTATTATCTGCTAAAATTCAGAAATGGGAGGCTGTTATATCTTGTCTCCAGTAGGGAAATATCACCTTGAAAGCTCACCGGGAAGAGGTAAAGAGAATCTATGAGTGGGTCGCACAAACCATCACTGGTTATATAGACCAGATGGATAGAGAAAAGCAAAAGCGAGAGAAGCAGTGAAAGAATATCGAGAATATAGAAGAGCGAGTGCAAGTATTGAAGGCTGACAAAGAAGAAATTTTTACCTTTACACAATAGGTAATGGCTTGCCAACTTCCTGCTCATAGCTATGCTCTATTTCTTCACAAGAAATAACTTTTCTTCTATTTGGAGAGAATCCGACATGATATTAGTCATGAAATAGAAGACCCTATATAGTTTCTACACATATTAAGGATTCATGATGTCTTGAATCACCATTTTATGTGCGAACTATACATGCATGAATACTCTCTAAGTGACAATCAAACATTTAATCCAGTTCTGTTTGCGACATATGTTCAGTTAAGAGCCTTTACTTACTACACAATCAATTAGGTTAAATGGAAGAAGGATTTTGATACATTTGAAGAAAATCAAGCCACGAAGCCACTTCTCATTAAAAGGGAAAATGGTCAATCTATAAATATTTATAACAAAACACATTACCTTTTTATAGATTAAGGGAAATAAAGCACAAATTTTTGCAACATAAAAATGGTGTACTAATCTATGTACAAAATAGGTGGTCACTTTTAAAGATGAGGATCGGGCCAACTGCTAGAAAAGATGGATTTTTTCATCATCAACTGTTAGAATCCAAGAACCTTTTGGGGCCCCTAACTTTGCACGAGCATTGGAAATGTTGCCACGATATTTTTCATGCATACACACTTGTGGGGTACATTAGATGGGTTTGAGGTTCGAATTTCCCATCATCTAGATTCCAGCAGATCAATACACTCCATCTTACAATGTGAGCAATGATTGGTGGAAGGAAGTTCTTATGACCGATGGGTATAAACCTATAGAGGCAGAGATGGCCAGGAGATATGACGTTGCTCATCTTCATGGTGAATATAATCGCTCTAACCCATACTTGCGTAGGCGAAGAGCTGCATGAGGACATGCATAAAGACTAGCTGGGGGGATATCTTGGGAGATAAAATTGCACATGTTTTCCTTCCATTCTATCCTATTTCCTTTCTACATTTGCACCATTAGCATTCAATTCATGTCTTAAATTTCATAGGTAAACACCCTTTTCATGTAGTTATGGAGTATTTAGTTAATGAAGCATAGTCATAGGGATTATTACCTATATGGTTTCCTAATTTAGTTTTTCTTGCAGATTCAGAGATCTAATGACGAAGTTTGAAATTATAGGAAGAGCTATCGAACTGGAAGCGCTATCTTGGACAACGCTACAACGACAAAACAACTTCAAATCCCTTCCTCTACTATCTTTTGCATTTAGTTTTTTTCTATCATAATGACTGTGTAAATGTAGGCAATAGCTGCCATGATTTCAGGAACTATCATTGTAATAATTTGTGTAAGAAAGGATATGAAGCCATAATCGGGGTCTGACTACTAAGAGAATTGAGAATATGTAACAAGAATTTTTTTTCAAGTAATTCAATTTGTATTTTTGGTTCCTTTGTGAGTTTTTGACTATACCACAGCCTTGATCAGGAAGTTGGGCCCACTCTCCTATCTAGGTGTTATTTAACCTATGTGTGATTAGTTTATTTATTGTATTGCATGTTATTTAATTTTTGTGACCATTAATGTGATTTTTGTAATTCTTAATTAATGTGGATGTATTCGCTATTTTACAATTGTTTGTTGTTATCCTTTCATTTTTGTTACAATGGTTTATTTTTTTACATAGCCTATTGAATACACGATCGACATAAAACTATGTAATTTTCATCTGGATGTATTTTTCATGTTAGCCTTGCAATAACCAACACACCCTAGATTGACAATTAATGTGGGAAAGGGTTGAATAGGGTTGAATACTATTATTCACACTTGGACACCAACAACACTAAAATAGAAAATTTCTGAAGCACCCATTCTCAAAGGATAAAACTGGAAATTGCCTTTTCACATTTCAACTAATGCTTTAGTTACAACTTGGAGAGTTGTATCAGGAAAAAAGGATTTAACTCCTTTTTCCATTTATTATATCAGTAAAAATTTGGCTCTTGCAAAGTTGAATTATACTGTCACTTAGAAGGAGTTTTTAGTTGTTGTCCATGCCATCTATGAATTCAAACATTACATCATCGGTTATGAAACTTTTGCGCATACAAATTATTCTGAAATTAGATACTTAATGAATAAACTAGTCACTAATGGGATAATTACAATATGGTTATTTTTGTTACAAGAATTTAACAACACTATTTTGGATCAACCACGAAAATAAAATACAATTGTTGATTTTCTATCTAGGATTCAAAATGAGAAGAATGATGTACCTGTAAAAGATAATTTTCCTGATGAATATCTTTTTTCAATATCTATTAAATCTCCATGGTTTTCAGATATTTCTAATTATTTGGATACAGGAAAGTTACCATCATATTTGTCTCCTCGAGAAAAAATAAAGGTAATTCAACTTAGTGCATCTTACTCATGGATAAATGAAGAATTGTATAAAACAGGTCCAGAATTAATCATTCGAAGAGGTAGAAGATGAAGCACCATAAATACTAAAGGCTTTCCATGATGAACCATGTGGAGGGCACTTCAATGATAAAATAAATTCTTACAAAGTTCTTCTCTTAGGAGATTGTTTTCCTTCACTTTTTAAGGATGCCAAATAATATGTTAAGAGATGCGATAGTTGTCAAAGAATGGGGAAACATGTTCCCTCTAATGAAATGCCTCTACAACCTCAGGTAGTCATTGAACCCTTCAAAAAATGGCCTATATATTTTTTTGGTCCTATTAATCCACCATCAAGATAGAAAAGGTACTTTCTTGTTTGCAGTGATTATTTCACAAAATGGGTAGAAGCTAAAGCACTTCCTTTTTCCACTGAAAATGTTTTAGTTTCATTTCTTTTTGAGGATATTTTTACTCGTTTTTGTCCCAAGGGAAATTGTGATAGATCAAGGTACTCAATTTACTTCCAAGTTGGTACAGAAGATAATGGAGGAATACAAAATAAAACATCAAATATCTACTCCATATCATCCACAGGAAAATGGAAAAGTGGAGTCCACTAATAAAGTAATTAAAGTCATTCTTACAAATACTTTGCATTTTCACAGAGGAGATTGGGCTTAAAAGCTTCCAGAAGCTTTATGGGCATACCTTACAACATGGAGAACTACTACAGGACATACTCCCTATGAACTTTTTTATGGAAAGCAAGTCTTGTTTCCTATTGATTTTCAAGTAAAAAATTTCAAGATAGTAGTCAAATTGGGTCTTGATTTTTCAGAGGCACAAAGAAAAAGAATTGATCAACTAAATGAACTAAATGAACTAGATGAAATAATATAGGATGTTATCCAAATAACCAACTTAGTTCAACAAAAAAGATCCAGGTGGCAGGACAAATACATAAAAGAAAGGAAATTTTAGCGAGGAGATTGAGCATCACCTTTTGATTCAAAGTTCAAATATTTTCAATGAAAATTGCAAACTCACTCGCTTGGGCCTTATGAGATTGAAACAATCTTTGATAATGGTGCAGTCAGAATTAGGACCATTGATGAAGAAAAAGTTACCTTCCTCGTAAATGGCCATCGATTAAGAGTTTATCATAAGCCATTGACAAAGGAATAATTTGTTAAAAATTGCAATATAGTATTGATTTGAGGTTGGTTAAGAAGGATTTTCCTTCTCCTCCAACTTTATTTGTAATATTATTTCTTTCTGAATATATAATAATAATAATAATAATAATAATATAAATTGTATGCACATGAAAACCAACAAATGTTGGCATGTTTGTACAGAAAATCTAGGGTGAAAACCAAATTTTCTTGGCATCCTATATTTTCTTTTTCAAAAGAAATATGATTCCTATTTTTATTTATATCCCTATTTTTCATTCAAAATAAATATCTATGGAATTGATAAGAATCTACAACTTTGAAAACTTTCTGCAGTTGATACTGACAGGAAATTATTAATTCGAACAATTGAAGACTCCAAAATAAGAATGATCAAATTAACACATGAAGGTAAAAATTTAGAAGTGTGAAATAATAGAGAAGTTAATACTATCATTCAAGATAGTTATTACTACTGGTTAAATCATAAGTATTTTGTCATCTAATCTAAAACTAGTCGTAGAAGCCCACATGTCATCCATTATTACATTACCACTCCATTTCGAAAACCATGTTTTTTTGTTAACTTTGCCTCTAGATTCATTTATACTTTTTTCTTTTGAAAAATCATTTCATTCTCGTCCTTGCTCATATCTCAACCCTACCCATATTTCTCATTCCATTTTCGACCTCACTTAAATCCTTCATCTCACTCTCGACCATACCCTATTTCCATAGCCCTATCACAGACACAATTTCAAGAGAAGGCCTTACCACCATGGGGTTAGTTGTTTGAACTGAAACTAATGGGAAGAAAGTTATGGAAGTATACCCTAAAAAAAAAAAAAAAAAAATTGGAGCAGGTGCAATGGTGGGAATTTATAAAAATGTTTTATGGTTTTGACAGAGAGGTGACCAAATCATTTTATCAAGCTTTGGATGGAACAAAGGTCGAAAATGGAGATATCAGAATAGTGGTGACAGAGTCTTTCATAGCTGATGTTACCAGGCTCCCAAGGGTTGGATAAATGTGGTTTAAAAATAGAGGAATTGAAGGGTATGAATGAAGGACATTAATAAATAATCCACACATGGACATCCTTTTTTTCAAGAAAGGAATTCCTAGAACAACCTTTAAAAATAAATGGAGGAATTTTCTTCTAGTTATCCAGAAATTTATTACATGCGAGGGTAGGTTTGGTAGTTTTTTTTTCTACCATATTCGTCTCATGATGCACTTTATTGAAGAGATTGAAATAAATTTACCTTATTTCCTACTGAATAACTTAAGGAAAATGTGTGGTAATACTCAAAGGAGGGTACCATTTATTGAAAACACTATATAACACCACATTCTTGTTAAAATGCTCATTGAAGCTCATTTAGAGAGCTTAGGAGATAATTGGGAAAATTTTCTATTAAAAAACCAATTTAAGGAAGAAAAACAAGGCATAGTCAACGGTAGAAAAATAAGGAGAAGTAAAAGGAAAATTCCTGAAAAATCTATGGAAAACCCTCCAGAAAAATAAAAAAATTTAGAAGATGAAAATTATATGGTGAATATTTTGGAAAAAATAAGGAAGAAAAATGTTAGAAGAAATAAAGCCAAAAAAAAAGAAGAAAATACATCCCCAAAAGAAACAGAAGCAACTAAAACAAAACATAGAAACATTAAAAAACAAGTACCTCCTTCACCCACTATAAGGAGAAGCAAAAGGCATCACAAAGTAATAAAGGAACAATGCACAAAGTATGTTAATTTAGAAGTGGAAGAGGAATCAAAGTTTACCTCACCTACTGTTTCATCACCAAAGAGAAGGTTAGCAGAAATTGACCGAGTATGAAAAAATATATATGATTATATTTAGTTTGTGGAAAATAGAACATTTGATTCAAATCAAGCAAAAGGAATTCAATCTGTCAATCCACAAGCGCCTCCAATCATGAGACCTTAAAAGTAAAAAATGAAATACAAAGGTCCCATAATAATAACAGTCTCTTGCACCTAGCTGTATGGCATACGAAAAATAAAAAACTGAAGAAAAGAACAAGTCTCTCAGAAAGAAGGTCATAAGTTTAAAATACAAAATTTCAATGAAGAAGCCTAGAATGGTAGTTCCTAACAAAAGGGTAAAGAAGACAAACTTAGATGTTCTAGCTCAAGTTTCTGAAGAAATATAGTGACAGAGAAAGGTTACCAATTTTGAATTTTTGCTGCAATTTGATACAATGACCTCCATGTGGGGGAATGTTGTGCCTCATAATTGTTTCTTTTTTACAGTCCTTTTTCAGCTATTTTGACCATCCTAGCCATCAATGTGAATCAAATCATTGGAATCAAAGCTTGACAAGTATATAATTGTCTCATATTTCATATTTTACTAATGTTATTTGTTATTTTCTTAATATTTGCATCAACTACAAGATTTTTATGTTTCTGCAGCCAAAATCTGATTCTGCAGCTGCGTCCATTGTTAAATAGGATCCGAAGTTCTAGTTGGAGAAAAAGATATACGAGGATATAAATATTATTCTACTAAACCTTTTTCTCCTATATTCATGAATCAAATTTTTTGAAGAAGGTTTCAATCGAATGGTCAAAGGTGAAAGTCAACAGGTTAGCTACATGAATGTAGTTAGAAGTGAAAGAAATGCGTCACAATTTTCTTTGTCAAATAGAAAATTGTGAGTGGTTTCTGAGAAGGATATTTTATAAGTTGAAATCAATATTATCTTAGCTAAATAATCTCTGAAAATGTATGATAGAGGCTTTATAAGAACCATGTAGTAGATATGTTATGGATCATCATCGTTATTATTATTTTATGCAGCAGTGAACCTTTAAAAATCTGCTTTAATATAAAGAGATTTTTTTCTCATCTTGATCTGTGGTTGATATGTAAACTTAGTTCTAATGGCATATTCTTGTGGAGGCCCCCCTCAAGCAGTACTGGTTTTTCAATTATGTCATTTGGATTTCTGAATTTCATTTATGTTATTTCGATTTTTTAATTTTATTATCAATTAGACATATGCATCCCCCTAACATATCTTTATGTTCATTGAGAAACATATTATATGTGTAGTGTTTATATGAAGCTTATGAATGAATTCATAGATAGAAATAATTTGGTTATTTTTAACCATTTTCTTCTATTAATTCAGGAGCACATGAATGGAGTTGGCATTGAGAGTTTAAATTAAGAACGAGAATGTGATTGTTAGAATCAGAGAATTAGTTTCTAGGTCTCATTTCAGAGCACGAGCATTGTGAGTTTTATTTCAAAGCAAGAGTGGTTTATCAATTTAAGAAAGTGTGAATATAGTTTAAATTCATTTTTATTTTTCATGCAAGAGTGTGTTTATTCTTTTAGAAATCAAGTTTCTTTCATTTTAGATATTTTCCAGAGTGTGTGTGTGAATCTTTATGAGTTAAATTTCATTTTGCAAGTGAGAATTTAATTTATGAGTTTGATATATTTATTGGTTGTGTGGAATTCATAATCAGATATCAATGTAATCATATGACTTAGAGTTAATTTGAATAAATAATGCAATGATGTGCACTCACAATTTAATTCAACTTAGAAAATTAGGATTCCTATCACATATAGTGCATTTACACTTCATCGGTCTACTAGCCCTGGTCAATAATTTATGTAATCAATTTAAGACAATTAAATTGAAAAACAAGTATTATCTTGAAGGGTATGGTGAGACTTAACCCCTAGGAAGTGCAATACACCCTAGAAAGGAGGGGAGTTGGTTAGGTTGGCCAAAGGAAATACATGTATTTATATTTTTTCCATTTCTTCCTTGATTGAGTAGAATCTGGTTTATGGTCTCCAAAGGCTAGAAAATATAAACAACCTTATTTGTCTTTCCTGCATATAACAAGCACCAGAAACTCTAATATAAATTCTACTGCTTTTCACGAAAGCATGTTAGCCTAGAGTATATATATTGGAGATGTTCTAGTTTCTCAATATGATCATTAAGTACTTTTCTTAATCTAATACATTGACATGGGAAAATTTTCCTTTAACTATATTATATTTTCTACATTTCTTAAATATTGTCAGTTTTGTAAAGATGTTAACAATTTGGATGACACAATCCCTGTTTTGAGACGTTGCACCTATTTTGAGACTACTGTCAAAGGTTACCAAACTTCTAAAATTCAAGCTACATGAAGAAAGTTTTGAGCGTGTTTTGCAAAGTCAAAATCCAACAACTAGAATTAATGCAATGAGCTACTAGTTATTCACCCTTGATTACCCAGAAATGAGAAGTTGGATTGTTACTATGTGGCCACAATAATTTTAGTTAGCGTAGGGGGTTAATAGTTTTCTACTATTACCATCCTCGAAGGAAGTAAGTAAGGATGGAAGGAAGGTCCTCTGTAGGGGGTGAGGCTAAAGACTTCCAGACTGAACCAACCATCGCCATGTATTAAGAAATAAAACATGTATAAGAGTGTTCTGTAATATTCTATAAACTCAGAGGCTGAAATTTTGAAGTCTCAAGTGTATCATTTTTTCTTAATTTAATTTTATAAGCTTGCATGCCTTGCGGTACATTCTCCAAGTGTGTTTTAAAATATTGTAACTTACAGTTCACCAAATCCATTTTAAATGTTTCTATGATCTTAATTATTTGTTGTGTTGCAAGAATGGGGAGTTTTAAACTTAATTTACGATCTTGTCCTTGAGGTTGAAAAAAAAATATGTACCCTGTAAAAAAAATATTCTTATCAATTTGGTTGTGTACTTTAGGGATATTTCTTGCCATTTTTTTAGTGCAGTCGGTTTGATTACTTTCAAAAAATAACACATTCGAGATAGCCTAAATAAGGGGTAATAAAACATGTACATCCGTTGTAGTATGTAGAAACTATTAGGGAAAAGGAACCAAAAAAGAGGAAACCATGTGATTAAAATGAAAAGGCCCTGTATCTTCTTATAGGGTCATCGATAATCAATGAATATTTATTCATCCCATACGTAGTGGATTGGTCTCTTTTGGAGAGGGAGTCGGTTTTCAGGTCAAAATTATGAGTATGTTTGTGAAGGATCCAAGACTCCCTTCACCCATAGTCATGAACCATAACATGTATAGTGGTACAAATACATGAAGAATTAACATTTCTGTGCATAAAAGAAAAATAATTAATTTTTTTGTGCATAAAAGATGATTTTTGTGAGCTTACATATAGAATGAGCTAACTTATGGAAATGAATTTTCTTGAACTACTGATCCTGCTGCAAGAAACTCGGTTATCTGGGAAAAATCCTACTAGCAAGGGTTTGTCTACTCCTGTTAGCTAGAATATTTTATCCTAAAATAAGAAACTCAATTATATGGGAAACTCTAACTGGAAAGGGTTCATCGACTTCTGTCAGCTAGGTAAACTCCAAATGGAAAGCGGTTGCATCAAATTCATTCCTAAACACCAAATGGAAAGGGTTAGATTTAGTAGACCGTTATTACTGACCTTTCCCACGCTTTCCCGTTGCACATCATAAGGTTCATAGACTCCAAATGGAAAGGTTTAGTTTTAGTGTGGTTTCAGTCGACCTTTCCTACCCTTTCCTGCTCGCTTCTCATGACATGCGGGTTTGCGTTCTCGACATCCTTCAAAACAAAAATATTGTTTTTTTTTGTCTCCACTTGGTCAAAAAATAAAATAAAACATACCTTAAATCATATATATTATTATATAATATATTAAAACCATTTAGGCCCCAATATAACCCCGATATAATTTTTTGAAAATTTTCCATTTTTAATGCCCCAATATAGACACACATGATATAATATTGCTTTTTCAGTGACGCCCAATGTGTATGCACAAGATATAACTTTTTTCTCTTCTTTTCTTTCCCAAATATGATAAACCCAAATCTCTTCTATTTTTCCATAAGCACAATTTTCACAGAACTCCAAATCAACATGCTTCAAATGTGGCAATTGTTTTTTTGAGTGAAGAGTCTGCATCCCTTTCTCACTCATGTTCCTGAGCCTATGATGCCAAAATTCCATATATGATCCTCTAGAGGTTAAGAAATTAACATAATTAGAAATACCATTTCATAAATACAACGTACCAAGCTTTTATCCTAATTTTATTACCAGGGCTCCTTTACTGACCTTCCAAGTTTTGTATGTGAATGTAGTTACACAACCTTAATTGTCTGGAACAGTCCTTACCTCCTTTAATAACCATTATTTTCCATTTTTTTACTTTATAAAAACATTAACCATTCGAATTATTTTATAAGGTTTATCATCACCCACACGAACATGTCCAAAATATCCTTGAACATAGTCATGAAAATGTTTCCTATCAAGTGTGGCATGGAATGAGGCCCCTGAATCTACCACCCAAACATCAACACTATTCTCTTATAAAACAATTAAAGCACTTTACAACACATCACAAGTCACATTATCTTCATGATTGTTCTCTTTCTGTCCATCTCCTTCTTTTCCTTTCCGAGATTTGCAGTCTTTATTCAGGTGTCCTTTCTTCCCACATTTACAAGACACTATCCCTCATATGGATTTGGATCTTCCTTTTATTGACTTACAATGATTTCCTAGGCTCCTTCCTCTTTCCATTTTTATTCCCCTAGTCTCAGTAGTCAAAGTATTACCTGATGTCTCACGAGACCTTTTCTGTCACATTTCCTCGCTAAGGATGGCAGCAAAAATATCATCAAAATTTAAAGAACTATATCTAGAGACAAAGTTACTGATAACCATAACCAAGCCATTCCAACATTTTGTCAATGAGCACAAAAATAATAGAGCCCTAACTTCAACATCAAAATTTACCCCTACAAAACTTAACTAACTGGTAACTGTGTTAAATTCATTTAAAGGATCAACATCAGATCCACATTCTGACATATTCATATTAAATATATGCTTCATAAGAAATACCTTATTTGAGGCCGAGGGTTTTTCATATAGTTTGGCCAATTACGTCATTAAACATTTTGTTGTAGTTTCCTTTGAAATGTTTAATGCCACTAATGATTCCATACACAACTATATTGTTCATAGTTCCTTTCTATAAAGAGTCTCTCATTCCACATCCATAATACTCATTGGATTCTTTTATTTTATGCTTAATGCTAGGTACAAATATTTCTAATACAAAAAATCTTCCATTTTCATCTTCCACAACAAGTAGTTTTGGCTGTGAAATTTCTCGATCCTAAACCTACCATCTTTCATCATTACTCCCACTCGAACTAGGAACCCTTCTCTCCTGCAAGTTTATTACTTAAATACACCTTTGACTCTGATACTAGTTGTTATAAATTAATTAACAGAGCAATGGGATACACAAAATATTGTAGAAACAAATAAAACAAGAGAAACACAGATATACATGGTTCACCAAATTTGGGTTACATCCATGAAGAAAAAAATAGCCCTTCCTTTTATATTATCTAATAAAATGAATAGATACAACCACAATATATCCAATGTAATTTTATCTTCGCTCTCACACATTATCCTCTCTCTTTCTTGCTCAGAGTAATAATACACAACCACAATAAAATTATCTCATATAAAGTGAGCGTTTCCTTTTAGGGATAAAACCCATAAATTAACATATCTTCTACCATCATATAATCCCCATAATGAATTCCCTATATTAGCTAAGAAATTACAATATTTTACAAGGCAATTTTTCATCTATTTTTAACTTCGGGGGTGCTACCTGTGAACCCCTACTGGGGGTCCGCTAGTCCTCAAACCCCAGAGATAAGGGGGACAACCCCCCACGGACCCTCACGAGGGGGGGGTGGAATGTCTCCTCCACAGCCCACGAATGGAGTGGTGTACAATATTAATGGGGTATACACCTTGCTGAAACAAGACCTTTGAATCAATAAGATAACCAAGATCCACATCTAAAACATTTGATACTAATTTAGGATTACTTAGCAACCTTAATTTCTATAAAATATATCATATAAATTATAGTGAACCAAAACTTGAAAACTTGATCATATGTACTTTGATATGTATCCTTAGTTTATAAAAAAAATTCATCTAAAACTTTATTTTGAAGAAATTAAAGTGAAGATGCTAATATGACTTGTTTGAATGAAAAAATTCATAGAATTACATTCTTTAAAACTATATGTTATGCAATAAACACCCAAATAGCATAAAAATAGAAATTGATAAGACTCTACACCTTGAGAATGAGACAGATAATTGAATATAATGCCTCCTTCAAGATAGAGATTCCTTTTACAATATATTAAATGTATAATATGAAATGATTCTAAAATTAGTTTTGTATGAGAAAATTAGTAAATTATAGTTAAAAGTTTAGTTTAAAACTCTAATATTATAATAATAATGACGACTGCGAAAATAAAAATATAAGAACACAATATATATAGGCTAGAAGTATTAACATGGGCCTTCATCTAAAGCCTAATAATGTGTGAGAAAAAATTTGATCAACCACCTCCTCATCCATTCATGTTTGGTGTCTAATTTAAAGGTGATAGAGACTCATTTAAAACACACGATAAATAAGATATGAATTGTTTGGATGAGACATGGTATAGTTTTCATTCTTATGAGTATCCTCTAATCTTTCCCTTTCCCTCTTGTGGACATGTACCCCCTTATGTTCCTTATAGTTATATTAAACCATCATGTATTATATTTTACTCGAATATCATATTTTTACATACAATTGAATTTCTCCATGGTTACTATATTACATGGTCCAACAGAAGTATATTTAATGCCTTTACATTCCTAAATATTCCTTCGTTGGGCCTTCGTCTTAGCTCGACATTCAAAATCCATTCAATCTAATGTAAATTATAGTCATTTATTTAAATTCACATAGATCAATTTCACTACAATTGTGTATTTTCAATTTCTACATAATATAATTTGATACTCCCAAAAAAAACCACATTCTATAAATTAAAGGTAATATAATTTGATACTCCAAAAAAAACCACTATCATTTTTCATCTCATTCTATAAATTAAGTATAATTAAAAAAATAGATAACAAAATACCATATTATATTATTTAAAAACTCTTATATGGATAATATACAAAAGTTATAAAATTTTAATACCCAAAATCAATATCTTAATTTCTTAATACTCCTTTATTCCCAACATATATATTCTACACTCCATACATAACACGCCAACCTACTTAGAGTGTGAATCATTTATTTGCTTATTTTTAAAGAATTATATTTGTAAGATATCGAATTTGTGTAATTAAAATCTTGGTTTACTTATAACAATTTATATAATTAAGACAATGATTTTGTGTAAATAGAGTCTTACCATCAAGCCGATATGTGTATTATCTTTTTTTTTTGTGACTAGAAGAATCGGCGACTGCACCGGTATCCTACTTGCGTAACACGGGGTCGAATCCTGCTGGCTACCCCTATACTCCTAAGAGGAACTACCGAGCCCACTTCAACATCCCCTCAGGTTATCTGGGACTTGAACTCAAACTCGTGACTTGCATAGCGGAATGAACGCCTTAGCAGTGTGTCCGCTGGCCACGAGACCAATGCCCAATGGGCTACCGATATGTGTATTATCAATACAGGATTCTTTGTGAATTATGTATTGGCTTATTTCTGATAATTTGTTGGCTTATTTATGATATTAAGATATTGTTAAAAATAAGTCAATACACGATTCATAAAGAATTTTGTATTGATAATATATATATTTCTTAGATTATAAAATTTGGCAACATATATTTTTCAAATTATAGGTTATTAAATGTTAATGGGCAATGTATGTCTATATAGTGAGATTTAAATTTAATAATGAATATATACTGACTACCAATATTTAATAACCTAATTCTAAAAAATAATATTAGTCATAAAATTCTAATTACACAAAATCACTGTCTTAATTATATAAATTGTTAAAAATAAACCAAAAATTTAATTACACAAATTCGATATCTTAGTAATATTAGTTAAAAATAAGCCAATACATGATTCATAAAGAATTTTGTATTGATAATATACATATATGTTAGACTATAAGATTTGGTAACATATATTTTTCAAATTATAAGTTATTAAATGCTAGTGGGCAGTGTATTCTCACAATCAGATTTAAATTTATAAAGTGAGTATATACTGACTATCAACATTTAATAACCTATAACCTAAAAAATAATATTAGAAATAAAATTTTAATTACACAAAATAACAATCTTAATTATATAAATTGTTAAAAATAAACCAAGAATTTAATTACACAAATTCGATATCTTAGTAATATAAGCCGTTAAAAATAAGCCAATACATGATTCAAACAAGAAGTAGATTGGTGTGTCATGTCTAGATTGTAGAATATATATGTTGGGGATAAAGGAGTGTTAAGAAACAAGCAAGGTATATATTTCATTAATAATATTTTAACCGTAGAAATGGAATCTCATTTAAAAAATGGAATATAGTCTAGTGTAATATGTTTCTTGCTGGATCAATATCTATTGTTATTAAATTTTTATTTTAATTATAATGTCATATCAATATAAAGAACAAAGAATAGAATTTCATTAAAAAATGGAATATAGTCTACTGTAATATGTTTCTACGTTTCTTTTTGGTTCAATAGCTATTGATATTAAATTTTCATTTTATTTATAATGTCATATCAAAAATAAAGAACAAAGAATAGAGGTAGTTATAATTCTCAAATTTTTAAATTTTTGTTTACTGATTTCTATTAGTTATAGAAAAAAATATTACATTGTATAACTTTTAAGTATATAATTTTCTTCAAACATATAATTTTGCTAGAGATTGATTAGTAATTTTGAGGAGCAACACAAAAACCCACTAACTATCATGATTGAATTATCCAAAGGATTATACTATGTAGATACTCTTTATTAGAAAGAGAAAATCCTTGAGGTTGTGGTTTTCTTAAAACAAAAAGTTGTACGATCTACCATAATTGAGTTAACAAACCTACACAACTAACATACTTACCAAGACAATAGTATCTATATAGGAAACAACAAGTAACTACCAATAATGAAAAATAATAACATATTCAGTAGTGGAATTATTTGTCCAAGATGATAACCAGGGAGTGAGGAGAGCAATTTTCATTGTCCATGTTGAGGCGTGGTACGTTGATAACAAAATTATCGTTCTGATGATTGTTGGATTCCATCTATGAGTCTGAAACCATGAAGCACTCCACTCTATTCAATCTGACCACTATATCATCCAGATCACACATGATGGCACTCAATATTCTCTTCAACTCTTCCTTACCAACAAAGGGTAGTTGTCAATCTTTTTATCACGAATCACCATATTGAGAAGTGTCTCCATGTGACGATGCATTTCCATTGAGTGAAGGAAATTCAATCTTATTTTCCTCAAATTTCCTAGATCTAGAACCCATTTGAGGTTACTAATACCAATTTCTGAGCCAGAATCACACATCTAGTCCCCAAACTCCTTTTCTTCCAGAGTAAAAATATTGTTTCTAACCTCCATGGGAGAGGAATGGAAGAAGTTTGCAATTTACTCCCACCCGAATAGCTTACGATGTGTGGATGAGGATACCCCTGAAGCAACACCCTGCAATTTGGTAGTCTTTGATGAGGATCCATTAGAGCCTTGAAAGCTACAAACAAAACATGAGATGACCTTTTGGACTAACTGACCTACCTAGCTATGACTCATAGTAGGAGAGTAAGACACCACTATAACGTTGATTAATAGCTTATGGTTAATGACCAGAATGAAATACCCCAATTCTACCTAAACCAATAAGTCATCAAGGAACTTTTGGAAGATTATGTGTTGCTGAAAAAAATTACTTGAAAACCCTGACCTACCAGAACCGCGTACTGAATCAAATTCCTAGGAACCCCTATGGGAAGGGGAAAAGACTATGTGATGAATTGAGTAATTTGAACTAACCAAGGGGTAATGAGGGATAATAATTTTTCAAAAACAAATGGAAAAGGATCCCCTTTTCCATACTCCAAAAAGTAGCACTAGAAAGTTAAAAGAAATCCTAGCAGGGTCAAGGGATAGTGGTTTCACCGATGGAAGGACAACAACCAATTCAAAACAGGGTCTAAACCCTATATTGTGTAAAAATAATACAAACAATTTTTCAAACCTACGTGAGACTAAATATGTTTCATAAAATAACTTATAGCCCTGTAATTAAATGTTATTGACCACAGTGATAATGTGTGTTGAAATATGAATTGAAAAAACCCTCCAAAAAAATAGACGAGGAGACAACAATGTGCATAACCATCCCTTAACTATGAAAAAAACAATTGAAAATTGTTCACAAAACCATAAGTGTTGCACCTGAATGTTACCAACGACATGAAAAACTGCTTTCCACCACCCTAAATCCTTAGTATAATGTGTATAACTAGTTGCATACGTAATGTATTCACTACCTCGAAAGAGCCACAGTCTCAAAAATTTCCATAACAATAGCCAAGTGTATTGCATATACCAAAACTTATCCATCCCAAGAAAGTCCATCATAGTGAAGTAATTAATGAACCTTCTCTAGATATCAACTTAATTCTTTACTGTGTCCAATCCACCATGAGAGGGATGATCCATACCTAAGCCGACATAATAGAATAAGTGTCCTAAACCCTTGACATACACAAAACTGCAATCTCCCACCCTCTTGCATTAAATTTGAAAGGACCTTAGTAGTTGGATGCCATAACATGAAATGAGGACATGCTACACATGAACCAAGCGAAGCTAGGTGGAGGGCCAAGCTCTACCACCAAAGGCTTCCATTACCAACACCAAACAAAATATTTCCATGCCAATCATAACCCCTACTGGAAAGCTATAACTGATAAATTGGCTCTTGCTCTGTTTTGGGCATCTGTTGTTGGTGAGTCACCCCCATCGGGGACCCTGAATTCATATAGGTATTCGATACAAAATTATATAGGAGCGAAATTGAATACATGTATAAAAACAAAATCAGAGATGCAGCAAAAATAAAAATTCATTTCACTAATATAAAAGAACTGAAATATGCTTACATACAGAATGGGAATAAATTAGCTCGGGCAAGGCTAGCCTATCTCTGAGAAGAGATTTGGTGACTACATTCTTCTGAATTGTGTTCCAATGAAACTTAGAGGCCTATTTATTATTTAGAAACAATATACAACCCTAAACAACCAAAATCCTAACCCTAGGAGATGAATCGCCAAAAATGTCGGTCCCGTTGGGGTAAATTGGTACATCGACTTTCTAGAGTCATAAATTTGGCATACAATCTCTGTTTGATGTGGAAAATACATCGTTAGAAATATATATTCAAGTAATACAAAATTTGACTATCAAATGTGGTCTTCTACAAATTTTTTACCATTTAAGAAAAAATGTTGTTTAGTGCCACAAAACAACTCTAGAAGTTCAGGACTCGAAAAACTGCCAAAAATAGTAAACTCTGCTAGAATTAAGGAAACTCAAAAAACGAAAGAAAAAATGGTGAAGGTCCAAGTGGAATAGGTGGGTGGCCACCAACATCCCCTTGGATCAGTCCTCCCCCCTTAGTAAGTAATGGTCCCCATTGAGTTGAGTTCCTCCATGAGCTGGGGAAACCTCTCCTGAACTTGGCTCTTGGTGAGCCACTTTCTTTGGTGTAGGAGTTGGCCAACTTTGACAACGTGATAAATTTGGATATTCTGCTAGCAAGTGTTCTTGATATACATGTCCATGATCTGATTAGTTGTGGCCTTTTTCATGTAGTCTGGGTTTAGCTATTTTGGTGTGAGTTGTTCTACAATGAATTATGTGTCCAGTAATGGTGGAAAGTATTGTCGAAGGAGGTCCACATTTAACACTGGGTGTAGGCCAAGGAATGGGGGAATGATGAGCTCAAAATCACTGTCCCCCAAAACCTTTTTGAGTGGTCTGATCTTCCAATGGGCTCTGGTAAGGCATTCTTTCTGCAAATGCAACAAAATTTTATCGCACACCTCAAACTTGTGTAGCACTTGATGTTGATCATACCGCTCCATGTACTCGACATTGTAATTCTCCAAGATGTCATGAACCTAATGGTGGATGTGCTGGATGAGTTCAATAAATTTGGTTGCTTTATCATCCCTAGAAAGTACATGTGTGGTTTTTTTTCTGTGTAGTCGCATGAGGAATGAAAACATCAATCAGACGCAATGGTTGAAATACTAGACCCTCTTGAAAGGGACTAGGATGAGTGAAGCTATGGAGAGTCCTATTATAAATATGTTGCACATAGGGAAGTCTGTCATCCCATGTTCATGGACCCTTGGAGTTGTACATGCAGAGTATGTGCATTATCATCCTATTGACGACCTATGTTTGGCCATCAGTTTGGGGATGGAATGTAGTTGAATTGGTGAGCTTGGTGTCCAATAGTGTCAAGAGACTTGAATTGAATGTGCTTAGGAACCTGTTATCCCGATCTAATATAATGGTCTGCGAGATCCCAAAATGTACCCACATTCATTCAAAGAATATTTTTACAGTGTCCTTTGTTGTGTTACTCTTTTTCCATGCCGCCAATATAGCCATCATAGAAAATTTGTCCACTACCATAAATACACATTCATTCCCATACTTGGTAGGAGGGAGGCCTAACATATATTCCATGTAAATGGATTCCCAAGGCTGGCTAAGAGTAGTCAGAGGAGTGTAAAATTATTTCTTCTTGATGGTTGGATTAGCAATGGCACAAGTAATGAAGGATATGTTATATGTCCCAACATTTCGTTGGAGTTTTTTCTAATAAAAGTATCATTGTAGTACAACCATTGTTTTCTCCACACCAAACTGTCATGCAACTCGACTATAGTGCGCCTACCAAATCAGCTTGGCATGCTCGCTTGAAGGAAAACAAAGGTGGCCCAGTTATCATAATAATGCATCCTAGTGGTGGAAATTAAGAACTCTCTTGCCATCTGCTAGCATATGGTATATGGAGGCGAACTCTGGATCATTTTTTTATAGTTTCTTCCATATAGAGGTCTCGTGGCCACAAGAGTTGAGAACAATAGTTAATGATGAACCTGGGGGCCGACTGAGGCAGTCTACAACATGATTGGTGTTTCCATTTTTATATTTAATGTTCAAGTGGAATTCTTGTAGATACGTAGAAAAATTCTAATGGAGATCATTCTGCAACTTCCCTTGTGTCTATATAAATTGGAGAGGTCAATGATTAGTGTGGATGTTTGTATCCTTCCCCGGAATGTAATTCTTCCATTGCCAGCAAGCCTTACTTACGAATAGTATCGGAAAATGTCTCACTATTATAGGCCATTGGATGCCTGTGTCGGGTGAGGACTGCATCAATAGCATAGTCGTATGCATCTGTATCAATTTCAAATGGTTGTTGCAGATCTGGAAATGTGTGTATTGGTGCAGAGCAAAGACGGTGCTTCAACTCAACAAACGCCTTATATTGGGACTCAAACTAGGAAAACCTCGCTTTCGCTCCATCCTTAGTAATATGACTCAAAGGCCAAGTGATATGGGAGAATCCTGACACGAACCTCCCATAAAAAATTTCAAGGCCTAAACATATGCGAAGCTCTATTAGAGTGGTCAGGGCTGGTCAATCCCAAATGACTTGGATTTTAGTTGGATCCACATGCACGCCTCGCTTATCTATGATGTAACTAGGATATTGGACTAGGCTCATGCAAAAGGTGATTTTCTCCAAGTTGGCACATATTTTTTTCTTCCGTAGGGTTTAAAGGACCTACCAAATGTGTTTCAAGTGTTCTTCCCAAATGTTGTTGAAGATAAGAATTTTTTCCAGATAAATACCATGAATGAGTTGCTGAAGGGCCGCAGGATGTCATCCATTAGCCTCATAAAACTAGCAAGGACATTCATCAACCTAGAGGGCATAACCAACCATTCAAAAATTCCTTCCTTGGATTTGAAGGTGGTCTTCCATACATTTGTGGGCCGTATTGGAACCTGATGATAGTTAGACATTACAACAATCTTGTTGAAATAGGCCCCCCCCCCTTGATTTGGTCCAGAAGGTCATTAATCCATGGGATTGGATACTTTTTCCTGACAGTGATATGGTTTAGTGTCTGATAATAAATGTAGAGCCTCCAGGTCCCATCCTTCCTCTGTACAAGTACAATAAGGCTCTCACAAGGTGAGAAACTTGGTCAGATGTACAATTTTTGTAGCAATTCCTGGATTTGTTGCTTTATCTCTTCATTTTAAATAATGGAGAAATGATATATCAACTCATTGGGTAGAGGTGATATGAGATTCAGATTGAAAAAATTCTTGACTTGACAGTGCAAGGGTACCCCTGTGAGTGAGAAGAACATGTCCCTGTATTCCTCCACAGCCTTATCCACCTGCTTCTGTTGCATGGAGGAAACCTCCCGAGGGGACATGGATGTGGCCATGATATTATCGTTACTTTGAGAGGGGATCAGAAAGGAAATATATTTCCTGCTCTAAGAGATGATCTTACAGCATTGCTTAACAAAGATCAAATAGATGGAAGTAGACGGGGCTACCTCTGATACCATGTGCAACTTATTACCCAATGAAATAATAACAGTGCGAGGCCTCAACTCATACATGGCATGATGCTTCCACAAGTATGCCATGGCCTAATAATACAACACAAAATTCAAGATTATAAAAAACACACAATACGTCATCTGTGAACAACTTGATGCTGTAAGGAAGGGGACATTGCTGGCTGACGCAAAGATATCATCTTGGGTGAAGCCACCCGATGGTGTATGGTTGCGGGTGTGGTGTGGTTGGTAGGCCCAACTGCTTCACAACCTCTGCTGAAATGAGGTCCTTTTTTCCCCTGTTGTCAACAATGAATTGCTACGACGAACCCTTCACCCACATCTATGAGTGAAAGAGGCATTACCCCTCCTTTGAACATTTGGGTTATTCCTTTTGGAGCTTGGTGGTGGTTTCCATCGCAGTGGGATCTACGTCGATGACCAGCTTACCCTTGTGGGTTCCCTTGTTGGGTTCCAACTTATAATAAGAGCATGCAACTCTCTTTGAGTCTTTTAGCTCAGCCACTAGTGCATGCTTTGCGTGACATTCATTCATGTTATGAGTGGGAGTTTTATGGAACTCACACCACTTTTCGGTTTAATTATTTACCTTCCCATAACCCTTGGCTTGCATCGAGGAGTTTCCCATGTGGGTCCCAGTTGGGTTTTTTCCTTTTCTCTGGGGCTTGGGGGCACCTTTTCTCTACTTTGGGTTCACAAATCCAAAGTCTTGCTTCTTCTGCTTGAATTTATGCTAAATATTGTCAACATATCAGTATGATGCACCAAGTGACAAGATGTCCAGGAACTCCATCTCCTCTTGAATTTATTTGTGTAAACAACTACGGTACTTCAGCCCCAAATGTTTCTTAGAATATTTGATACCCAATTTTTTTTGCAGGGTATGGAAAATATTCGGTAGCTCATGAACATCTTGATCCATTTGCTGCCGCAGCATAGTACATTGTATGCACTTGTATTCATAGCTCCCAAAAGGGTAGTATTGTTCCCTGATGGCATCTTTGAAAGAATTCCAAGTTGGTGCAACTGAGAACATTGAGGGTTCCCCCTCTTGCTTCCTCTCATAGTTGGTTTCCCAGCAGTCCTTGACGTGGGGGGCAGCTTTCATGAGTGAAAAAGTAATATTTTCCCTGTTAGAAAAATAATGAACTGAAAATGTCCTTCCAACATATTTAACCATTTATCTATGGCATTTGCATCTATCTGGCCTTCAAATATGTGAATGTCAAAGTTGACTTGTACCTTAAAGGGAGTGGTGTCTCCAAAGTGTCGCCTGTGGGCATCTGCCAAAATATTTGGGGAACGGTTTTCCATCATCACATTCCTTTTTCGCTCAAGGGCTTCTTCGAGCATTATTTTGAAAGGATCTCTTTCCACCCTTATTATCCTCAATTCCCATTGGGGACATGCAAAGAAAAATAAATAAAGACTAGACCGCTTTAATACCACTGATCTAGAATTATACGAGAACATTATAGAATACATATATAAAAACAAACTGAGAGATGCAGTAGAAATAAGACTTCGTTTCATTAATATCAAAGAATTAAAATATGATTACATACAAAATGGAAATAAACTAGTTGAGGTGATGGTGGCTTATCTCTATGAAGAGATGTGGTGGCTACATTCCTTTTAAATGTCTTACAATGAGGCCCAAAGGCCTATTTATTATTTATAAACAATGGAAAACCATAAACACCAAAAAACCTAACCCTAGGAGATGAATTGCCAAAATTGTGGGCCCCATTGGGGTAAATTGGTACATCAACTTTCCGAGGTTGTAACTTTGGCACACGATATTTGTTTCACATGAAAAATACCTCGCTAGAAATATCTATCTAAGGAATACAACTTTCAACTCTAAATTTCATTCAAAGTTTTCTATTTTCCCGTTTTCCAAAAAAACGTCTTTTAGGGCCTCGAAATGGCTCCAAAACTTTAGGTCCCGAAAAATTCCCAAAAATCGTAAATTATGCTACAACTAAGAAAACTAAAAAAATGAAATAAATAATGATGGGGTTCCAAGTGGAATAGGCGTGTGTCCACCAATATCCACTTAGATAAATGAGATTCTAGCATCTAGATGCTAACATGTAGATAAACCAACTAATATTACATCATCAACAAAATGAAGGTGACAGATAGGGAAGTTTGTCTCATACAACCATAGACCATATATGTAACCTACTTCCCTTGCTTTTTGAAACATTTGGATAATCCAATACGTGGCTAAGATAAATAGGAATGGTGATAAAGGGTCACCCTAAGTTGTTGGCAATATGTTTCCTATGTCCTAATATATTGTAATGTTGTCCTTGATGGCAACTCTCTGACACAAGATGTAGTATATGACTTTTTGGAGAACCTCAGTAGTCTATTAGAAGAATTGAGTAGAAGATTGGATGATTTTGATATTTCAGGATCTATACACAGGTTTGTAAAGGCCAAGTCGCGTATGCATGCGAATAAACTGGTTACAAGTTGCGTATGCCTCGCGCGCTCCAAAATTTTGAAACCATGGGGCATTACCATGGTATTAGCCCACTATATTAAGTGTTGAGTTGTTTATTTGATTCCGTCCAAATAATACCATAGGATGTTGTGTGGTTTTGACTCATGGTATTGGTAAAAGTTATATTTATATAAGGAGAAGAAGATCATAGTGCAAAGTGTGCATGAGTAAGGGTTGGTAATGAATAATTTTCTCTAAGGTATATCTGCATGGGATGAAATTTTTTTTAATTGATATATTTTAATCTATGATGCACCTATGGATACAATGATGGTTCATGATCCCTAGATCTGAAATGACTATGCTCTTGTGTGATCCATTGAAGAAATGATTAGATCTATGACCTGGCGTAGGTTTGTTGAAGACAAATGAAGAAATCTGGGTAAGTTCTATGGATCTAGTTCATTCCACAAAGTTTACATTTACAAATCTATATGCTAGTTCGTCTTAGTAAAAGTGTGCATATACACAGGTTTGCTTTAGAAAAAGCGCGTATGGAAGTTTAGGGTTTTCTGAAGCTTTTGCAGATATTTTTCTGTGATTCCTGCTATTTGTCTGTTGTCTGTCAATGAAGTCTTCTTCAAGATCTGGGTTGTTTGAATACCATATATGCTAGTAAGTTGATTATGTACAAATATGATCAATGAGAAAATAAACATGGTTGATGGTGACTAACTAATGAAGGGTTCTGCATTTCTAGAGATATCTGACTGAAAGACTCAGATCTGAATCTGAGACTGATTACATTCTGAAAAATAGTATTCACAAAACTATACGTAGTTTGGTATGAAATAAAGTGCATATATACGCGGTTTCAGTGAAGCGAAGTAGCATATGCATTTTGAGTTGATGAATGTTCAGGGTTGAGTTTGTATCTGCATATTTATTCTGAAGTTTGGGTTATTTCTAAGTTTTGGTTACAGTGGTATCACTGTTCTGATCGAAGTATTGGGTAAATTTTATGATTGTTGATGTTTATGAAGAGTTGTGTTGATGTTGTTTGATCTAGTATGAAATTAATGAAACATGGTATATAGTGGTTCTGAGGGTTGTAGCCTTCAGTATGGAAGTAGAAACTTCCTGCCAGTAGAAGTTGGCGTTCTGATCAAGGGGTAGAAGCTCCCTTCCAGTAGTGGCTGGTAAATGAGATTAGGGGGTTGTATCTCCCTTCCAGTAGCAGCTAAAAAATGAGAGATGGTTGCATCCTTCTACAGGTAGATGCCTGCGTACTGATATGAGTCTGCATCAGTACAATATTGTAAACAATTTTCCATATAAAAAATATTGAAGATAGAGACGATAGCATCTGTGGTTTTCTCCCGAATTAGGTTTCCACCTTAAATACTGGTGTTCATGTGTGTTTCTTTTGTGTGATGATTTATATTATTGTTACTGCACATATTTACTGATTAGCTAACAACTGCATGATTGATAAAATGAGTTAAAGACTGTTCCTTAAATTTTTTTCTAATCTGTAACATTATATCAGTATACGCTAGTTTCTTTCAGTATTTGCGTGTGTATATGTGAGTTGATTTCACAAAAGCTGCGTATGGAATTCTGTAAAATACAAAGTGAAAATATGTTCAGCAAGCTCTAAATACTGATTCAACACCCCCCCCTCAGTATTTTTCCAACAATTGGTATCAGAGCAGGTCCTTCTGAAGAAGCTTAATCACTAGATGGAAGATCAGCTAAGATGAGCAATCAAGATGGGACAACATCTATCAGGCCTCCTCTCTTCAATGGAAAAAAAAAAAATTAATCTTCTGGAAGACAAGGACAAGATCCTATCTCCAGTCTCTTGGAGCAGATGTATGGGCCATAGTTGAAGGAGGTTATCAATATCCAGCATCAATTCCAACAGATGCATCAGAAAGAAAGAAATATGAAACCAATGAAAAGACAACCAATGCATTATTGGGAAGTCTGACTGAATCAGTATTTTTCAAATTCATGTAGTTGAATACAACAAAAGAGATATGGGACAAAATTATTCTAAGCTATGAATTTGATACCAAGGTAAAAAGTGCTAAACTCCAAACTCTCAGAATTCAATATGAAAATCTCAGAATGCATAATGAGGAAAGCATTGCGAGTTTCTTCTTATGTCTAGATGATATTGTAAATCGTATGAGAAATCTGGGTGAAACCATAACTGACACTACTCTGGTAGAAAAGTTTTTAAGATCTCTAACTTCCAAATTCGAATCAAAATTGTCTGCCATTGAAGAAAAGTAGGATTTACAAACTCTTATTGTTGTTCAACTACATGGTATTTTGACTGCTTGTGAAATGAGATAAGGAGGTCCATCGGAAGTCAAAGAAACTATCTTTAGAGCTACTGCAAAAGGAAAGGAAGTAGAAGAACAAGAAGTATTAGGGTATGTTTTAGAAGAAGATGAGATAAATTTTGTAAGGAAGCTTCAACTTGGTGCTGGAAGATTCAGAGGTAAGCTTCCTTTTAAATGTTTTTCTTGTGGTAGAGTTGGTCATTATGCTGCTAAATGTCCCCATAAAGATAGTCATGAAAAGGGAAAAGAAGTGGCTAGAGGAAATAAGAAACGGTTTATCAATAGAAAAGCTATTATACTCATGAAGATAGTGATGGTTTATCAAATAATGAAGAAGGAGAATCTGAACAAGATATTAGACTTCTTATGGCTTTTGAAAAGGACTCTAGTGATATCTTTATGGATGCATTAGAAGAAAAGGGCTTTCTTGAAGAAATAAACCATCTCAAAATATGTTTGGAAGAAAACAAAATTTCCATAGATACTCTAAAAAATCAACGTATGGAAAAAGAGAAGAACAATGAGAAATTAGAATGTTAAATAGTAAGTCTAAGAAAGGAAATTAAGAAAGTGAAAACTTTAAATCTTAGATTTGCTAAAGGATCTGAAACCTTAGATGAAATTATCAAGATACAATGTTCTCCTTTTTTAAAGACAGGTCTTGGATATGTCGGAGAATCCTCTCAAACTTCAGCACCAAACTATCTAAATGCAGCTACACCCAACCTACAACATTTCGTCACTCAACAAAGGAACAAATAAACTTTATAGGTAAAGCATCACCACCTTAATACAAATAAAAATAACAAAAATATCTTTCAGAGAAATACCAATCAACAGGTAAACACAAATAGAAGGTTCCAGGATCGCATAAATTTCTTCTTTAATGGACAATGTTTCTCATGTCATAATTTTGGTCATAAATTTGTTCAATTTGTTGCATACAAAACCATCATGACCAGAGAAGCAAGAAACCAAAGAAATGAGACAGGAATAAAGAAGAATAAGTATGGCAACTTTTCTCCTCTTCAAAATGAAATTGAATGTGCTTATTGCAATAACTTTGGTCATGAAGAATCTGAATGCAGGAGCAAGCTTCAGCCAAAATAGCATATACCTTCAAGAACCAAGGTATGGAGAAAGAAGGAATTATAGGATGAGAACTGTGGCATAGCTTTATTTGCAGAAGGAGAAGAAAATCAATGTGTAATGTTCCAAATTTTGCAATAAAGTATTTGGAACATTAATCTTGATTTTATTTTAATAAAAGGAATAAAATGGGTGAGGGAACCCATGTAGCAATCTAATAAACACTCCTAAGGTGAAAAAATTCACTTAAGTGGCTTAAGATAGCAGACCCAAGCGTGAAAAGGGCCAAAAGCAAGTAAACTAGACCATGGTTGACCAAAGTCAACAACGTACCCAAGAGGGGAAGCTTGCACAAGAAGATTGCTTAGTTGGATGGAGAGAAATTTGAAATGAGAGAAACCCTAATGTGAGTGGGGTCCATACATGATTTGCATAAAAGATGAAGGGGAGCCATTGTTAAGGATCATCTTGGAGATAGAATTCGAAGTTGAAGCTCTCTTCAACTTTGTGCTGCTTAGCACAAGAGGGATTCTTGTTTAGGAATTCCCTTCTCTCCCATGGGAGGCCATGGAGAGATTGTTCTTCATATTCCTCACATCATGGCTTGAGGCCAAAATATTCATTTTCAGCTACATATTTATTCTTGCAGCAAGAGGATGCTGGAGTTGCTGGTGTTGCAGTGAGGGACCTTCACCATCTCACTTCCGGAGTTGTTATGTAGAGAAGAGTCCATCTCTTTCTCTAGGAGATTAGAAAAGGAGATCCCGAAGCTTCTATTGCAGATTTTGGCATTGGGCCATATGTTTTCTCTCATGCCCGGCGTAGTCTCTTTCCCTTACAGTGTTATCTTTAGAGGTGGCTTGCACAAGGGATTCATTTGGTGCACTAGTGAGTGCAGTTTTTAGTAAGGGGATCAGACCCTTCCTTATGGAGATCATTGGAGGAGGTTTTCACACCTATTGCAGCACTTCCCATCCTCTTCCATATTGTATTATATTTTAGCTACAATAGCTACCCATCTACTCCAGAATTTTTGTCTTTTATGTATTCTATCCAATCCCTCAGAGGATTGCTGTAATAATGTTTTCTAGGATTGAGATCTTGCTCCCCCATCTTTATTTGAGCTCTTATTTCTATATCATCATATGTATATGAGCTGGCATTAATTTTCCCTCATACACTGCATAGTGACAGAGTAGCTGGATTCATGTAGCAGTGTATTCACTTGTTTTATGTACATTTCCCTTTTAGGCTGATTTGAGCTAACCTTAAGAGGAATTTTCCTCAAGGAATTTGTATTACATTTGCTGCTGCATATTATATGTCCTATTTTCACTCTTCTTATATTATGAGTGACATTATTTCACTGTTGCTACTTGTTGGAGTTTTCATGCTGCTAAAGATTCTCTCATTGAGCATTATTTTAGTATACTTGTTGGTGGGAGATCTGAATAACCCCCTTATGGTTATTTCTTTGGGCTTATATTCAACACGGAGTTTGTATCAACTATATAACAAGGCATCCCAGCATTGGATTGCCTTATTTTCACATGGGTTTCCTTATACAGTGTCATGATGGACAGCTGTTGCAGAAATTCCTTGAAGGGAAATATTAGCTCTTGACAAGTTCTATTGGCAGAGTCTGCTAGTGGGCCAAGTATCCTCTGGATCTCATCCTTCCTGGTGAAGGTGACATATCCAGTAAATGCCCCTAACAGTCAATCTCTGAAATAGTTCAGTGTTGATTGTTAATACTCCCAGAGTTAGAATATTGGAATATCTTAAGATATTCCCAATGAAGCAGAAATTTCCCCATTTGGGATATTACACAATGTTACATTAATAGCAGATGCTCAAAACACATGACAAGTTACAGAAATAAACTTCTTTCATACAATGCTCTAGAAAGAGAAAAGAATGTTACTTTTGGAAATGATACTCCTGTTGTCATTAAGGGAAAAGGTTATGTTTTTCTAAAGGAAAAGGTGAAAGCTAACAATGCTATGTATGTGGACGGATTAAAACATAACTTGTTAAGTGTAAGTCAAATATGTGATCAAGGAACTGAAGTTTTCTTTAGCTTAAAATAATGTGTGGTACATGAACTTGACACAAGAAAAACAATAATAAAAGGAACTAGAACACCAAGCAATTTGTATGTATTGAAAAGTTGTAAAGAACAATATTACTTGGGTAAATATTCAGAAAATTGGTTATGGCATAGAATATTGGGGCATTTGAGCTTCTCTCAAATCAACAAATCTAGCAGACTCAAAGTTGTTGGTGATCTTCCCAACATTACTCTGCCTAAAAGTACCATATGCAAATCTTGCCAATTCGGTAAGAAAACCAGAGTGCAATTCAATGCCAAAGAAGGATCAGCAAGTAAGCCTCTTGAACTCATTCATATTGACCTATGTGGACCTATGAGGAAAAATTCACCCCATGGAGAACAATACTATATTTTGTTTATTGATGATTTCTCTAGAATGTGTTGGATTGGGTTGATAAAACACAAAGATGAAGCATTTGAAAATTTTCAAATCTTCAAAGCTCTGGTTGAGAATTAATGAGATATAAAAATAAAATATCTTAGATCTGACTGAGGAGGTGAATATATATTAGACGAATTCTTTGATTTATGTGAACAACATGGCATAAAAAGACAGTTTTATGTAGCTGGTACCCCACAAAAAAATGGTGTAGCAGAAAGAATGAATAGAATAGTTCAACAAATGGCTCGAGCTATGCTTGATGATTCTGGAATGCCTAACACATTCTAGGGAGAAGCAGCACATACCGCTGTAAATATTCCTAACAAGGCGCATGTTCATGTGAACAGTGATAAAACTCCATATGAGCTTTGGTATGGTAATCTTCCCGCTGTAAAGCATTCTAGATTTTTTGAAAGAAAGTTTTTTATGAAGAACAATGATGAAAAAATTGGCAAGTTTGAACCTAGAGCAGATGAAGGAATATTTCTTGGTTACTCTTCTAGAAGTAAAGCATATAAATATTACAATAAAATACTTTGGAATATTGTTGAATGCGTTGATGTTGTAATTGATGAGTCTCTCTCAGCTCCAAAAGGGGAAATACCAACAACAAATGAAAATTATGGTGATATATATCTTCCTGCATAAAATACCAAAACTATAGAAGGTGAACCCAATGAAGCAACAAAATAAGATCTATCTGAAAAGGCTCCATCCAGGTATGTTCAAAAGAATCATCCAGAATCTCAAATTTGGGGAGAAAAGGGATCAGGCCTCCAAAGAAGAAGAACTCTTATAGGATCTCCTAGCTATCTGGAATTTCTATCCACTATTGAACCACAGAATGTCAATCAAGCTAGAAAAGATGAATGTTGTATTCAAGCCATGAATGAAGAACTTGATCAGATTGAAAAGAATCATACTTGGGAATTGGTTCCAAGACCTCATGATAAAAGTGTTATTGGAACAAAATGGATATTTAAAAACAAGTTAAATGAAAATGGAAATGTTAGTAGAAACAAAGCTAGACTTATTTGTAAAGGTTATGCTCAACAAGAAGGTATAGACTTTGAAGAAACATTTGCTCATGTAGCTAGACTTGAAGCCATGAGATTGTTTCTTGCCTTTTCAAGCTTTCAGCAATTTAAATTTTATCAAATGGATGTTAAATAAGAAGTTTATATAGAACAACAAGAAGGATTCATTTTTGGAAATGATGAAAAACTTGTTTTTAAACTTAAAAAGGCTTTATATGGTCTCAAAGAAGCTCCAAGGGCATGGTACTATCATCTTGAGAAATATCTTCATCAACAAGGTTTTTCAAAGGGATCTATTGATAACAACTTATACACAAATATTGAAAATGATAAACTATTGATTGCAGTTGTATATGTTGATGACATCATTTTTGGGAGTAATGAAGAGTCCATGAGTTAGAAATTTCCTTCTGTTATGTAGCAAGAATTTGAAATGTATTTACTTGGGGAACTAACATTTTTTCTTGGCTTACACGTGCAACAAGAAACTGATGGCATATTTTTATCACAAGAAAAATATCTTAAGAAAATTTTGAAGAAGTATGGAATGGAAGACTGCGAACATGTGAGTACACCAATGGTAACTTGGTGTAACCTCAGTTCTCATGATGATTCTCCCATGGTGAATCAACCAAAATACAGATCCGTGATTTGAAGTCTGCTTTATCTAACCGGGACAAGACCAAACATTATGCATGCAGTTGGGATTGTTGGATGATTCCAAGCTAATACAAAAGAGTCTCACCTTCAGGCTGTAAAAATAATATTCAAATATCTACAAGGGACTCAAGACTTTGGTCTATGGTATCCAAAGAATGTTGATCTCACTCTTCATGTCTATACAGATGTAGATTGGGCCAGAAATGTTGATGATCGAAAGAGCACTAGTGGTGGTCCATTCTATATGGTGCACCAATAGTATCTTGGTTCAACAAGAAACAAATTTCTATTGCCTTATCTATTGCCTTATCATGTTGCACACAACTACTTTGGATGATGTAGACTTTACAAGACATTCAAATCAAATTTTCACCTCCCATATCCATTCTGTGTGATAATACAAGTGCCATTAGTATCTCAAGGAATCCTGTGATGCATTCCAAGACCAAGCACATTCCTATAAAGTATCACTTCCTACGTGAACAAGTGCTTGAACAAAAGGTTAACTTGGAATATGTTCCCTCCAAAGAACAAGTTGTTGATATATTTACTAAACCTCTACCTCGGGAATCATTCGAATATCTCAGACTGAATATGAGTGTTGTCTCGGTCTCTCTGATCAAATTTGCTTAGTTTCAAAAGATTAAATTCAATACGCGGGTTCCATAAAGGAAAATCACGTATATACGCGAGTTCCTATGCATAAAACCACGAATAGGTTTTGCTGACAGAAATTATCTGAGTTAGCATTTCAGAACAGCTATGATATTGTTGGGCAATCTATGTTTTTGTTCCATTATTCATCTTTATGTATCATTCTCTGATATTTTTCTCCTTGATGAAGATGCTTTGATGATTTTCTGTTGAAGGTGTTCATGATGCACAAGCTAAGGGAGAGCACTTGTCTTATGGAAAAGGATGCATTTTTGGCATTCTAATTGGTTGTTGTGCTATAATCTCATGTTTGAGATTCTTTGGTTATAAAAATTCATATTTATAATTTGATGAAAAGGTCATGTTGAGACCTATGATGTAAAATTGTTATATTCATTCATGTAAGGACTTGTTCAAATTTGTAAACCCACTTGGTTGGGTAGTTAAGTCAAATATGTAATTCCACTTGGTTGGATCATGGATGTATGCATGAGTCCTTGGTGATAGGAAAGGTTATTGATTCATGTACTTCTTTGGAAATAGGTCTGAAGATTCAGCATGAACTCAGGGGGAGCATGGTCAATTCAGGGCACATCAGATCAGTAAAGAAAGAAAAACATTTTTTTGATATTAATCTGCCCTTTGCCCTTGATGTCAAAGGGGGAGAATATTGAGGGTGTTTGAATAAATATTATGCTTCATGAACCTATGATCATGGTTGCGATCAAGTCCAAAGGGGGAAATTGTTGGGAATATGTTTCCTATGTCATAATATATTGTAATGTTATCTTTGATGGAAACTCTCTAACACAGGATGTAGTATATGACTTTCTGGAGAACCTCAACAGTCTATCAGAAGAATTGAGCAGAAGATTGGATGATTTTGATATTGCAGGATCTATATACGGGTTTGTAAAGCCAAGTCACGTATGCACGCGGATAAACATGTTCCAAGTTGCGTATGCCTTGTGCACTCCAAAATTTTGAAACCATGGGGCATTACCATGGTATTAGCCCACTGTATTGAGTGCTGAGTTGTTTATTTTATTCCGCCCAAAGAATACCATAGGCTGTTGTGTGGTTTTTACTCATGGTATTGGTAAAATTTATATCTATATAAGGAGAATAAGATCATAGTGCAAGGTGTGCATGAGTAAGGGTTAGTAATGAATAATTTTCTCTGAGGTATATCTACATGGGATGAACTTTGTTTTAATTGATAGATTTGAATCTATGATGGACCCATGGATACAATGATGGTTCAGAATCCCTAGATCTGAAATTACTATGCTCTTGTGTGATCTGTTGAAGAAATGATTAGATCTATGACTTGGTGCAAGTTTGTTGAAGACAAATGAAGAAATTTGGGTAAGTTCTATGGATCTGTTTCATTATACAAAGTTTACATTTATGGATATATACGCTAGTTCATCTTAGTAAAAGCGCGTACATACGCGGGTTTTCTTTAGAAAAATCGCGTATGGAATTTTAGGGTTTTCTGAAGGTTATTACAGATATTTTTCTATTATTCTTGCTATTTGTCTACTGTCTTTCAATGAAGTATTCTTGAAGATCTGGGTTATTTGAATATTGTGTATGCTGGTAAGTTGATTATGTACAAATATGATCAATGAGAAAATAAACATGGTTGATGGTGACTAACTGGTGAACGGTTATGCATTTCTAATGATATCTGACTGAAGACTCGGATTTGAATCTGAGATTGATTACACTCTAAAAAACAGTATTCACAAAACTATATGTAGGTTGGTATGAAGGAAAGCTCATATATATGTGGGTTCAGTGAGGCGAAGTAGCGTATGCATTTGAGTTGAGGAATGTTTAGGGTTGAGTTTGTATCTGCATATTTATTCTGAAGTCTAGGTTATTTCTGAGTTTTCGTTACAGTGCTATCAATGTTCTGATTGAAGTATTGGGTAAAGTTTATGATTGTTGATGTTTATGAAGAGTTCTATTGATGTTGTTTGATCCAGTATGAAAATTAATGAAACATGGTCTGCAGTGGTTCTGAGGGTTGTAGCCTTCAGTATAGAAGTAGAAGCTTCCTACCAGTAGAAGCTGGTGTTTTGATCAAGGGGTAGAAGCTCGCTTCCAGTAGTGGCTAGTAAATGAGATTAGGGGGTTGTAGCTCCCTTCCAGTAGCATCTCAAAAACGAGAGAAGGTTGCAGCCTTCTGCAGGTAGATGCCTGTGTACTGATATGATTTTGCATCAGTACAATATTGTAAACAATTTTCCATATAATAAATATTGAAGATAGAGACAACAACAACAGTGGTTTTCTCCCGAATTGGGTTTCCACCTTAAATACTGGTGTTCATGTGTGTTTCATTTGTGTGATGATTTATAATGTTTTTATTGCACATATTTACTGATTAACTAACAGATGCATGACTGATAAACTAAGTTCAAGACTGTTCCTAAATTTTTTTTCTAATCTGTAATGTTATCTCAGTGTACGCTAGTTTCTTTCAGTATTTGCGCATGTATATGCAAGTTGGTTTTACAAAAGCAGTGTATGGAATTATGTAAAATAAAAAGTGAAAATATGTTCAGCAAGCTCTAAATCTTGGCAGTTCACTTCCCCCCCTCTCAGTATTTTTCCAACGTACTTGATACCTCTGCAGGGTTGAATAGTCTGGGAATGTGATATGTTAATCAAAATAGAAAAGAAAACATATGAGATAAGTTATTTCAGCTAATCTATCCATTTTTCAGAAAATCCATATGCTCGTAGGGCCTAGAGTAAGAATGACCAATTAATTTTAGCTTAGGATTTGGATAAATCCTTTTTTATCAACATACCTGGGAATTTTGACTTCCTCAAAGAATGAATAATTTTTTGCACCACTATAACACAATCCATAATTTGTCACCCTTCTGAAAAACACATTTTAAAGGGGGATACTAATAGTGGTAGAAGCGGCTTCAGTCTATTTGCTATAACCATTGAAATAATTTTATAAATCAAATTACAAAAAACCATTTATCTGAAGCCATCTAGACACTTTGATTGTCCTCCCTTCAAAACTAATATGAGCATAGCATTCAGTGTTGGGTGCACTTCTCTGCTTTTCCTTGAATCTTCAACTACTTCCTGTAACTCCTTTCCTAAAAATCCCCATCATGCTTGGTAGAAATTTTTCATGTATCCATTGGTCTAGTTGCCTTATTATTTTTCATATTCATAACCACCATTTCAACCTCAGACAAGGACATTTTTTTCATCATTGAATTTTTTTTCTCCCTATTAATCGTTCTTGGAATGTGTTATATCATTGTACTCATGGTTATTTGTTTACTTAAACTATACCTCAACCTAAGATAATTGAAATAATGTACCAATTCATTTTTTATGTCATGGTGTAAAATCTTGTTATCTCATTCCTTAACAATAAGGGGAAATATTCTATTTTTATGACAACGTTGAATCTTTGAATTATGGAAAAACTTTGAGCTACGATCTCCCTCCTTTAGCCATTGTATCTTGGACTTTTTCTTCCAAAGGTTCTCCTCTTGTTTTCTTCTATTCTATAGATTTAGAAGAATTTATGCCTCTTCTACATTATAATTTATGCCTTCCATTATAATTATTTATTGGATACTTCACATTTTACTTTCCACATCTCTCTTATCTTGAAGGATGTTCCCAAATAATTTCTTATTCCACGATTTTATCTTATATGTCAATTATTTCAATTTGAGTTACAATGTTCTCATTATGGTGGTACCTTCAATATGAATATACTCCCATTAATTCCATAGAAAATATACAAAGAAATTTGATTGAAGCCAAAAAATTTCAAACCAAAAAGGGTGGTTTAAAGGGGCTTCTTTCGGATCAATTTCCAATCTAATTGGTGAGTGATCCGAACCCATAAATGAAAAAATTGATCCTACGATAAATATTTTTTTTGCAAGAATCCTTGTGATAATAAAAAGTGATCTAAACAACATGCTATCTAGTAGTATCCTCCAAACAAATTTTCCAAGTAAACCACCCATTGTAAATTTGAATGTCAACTAAGGCATAAGTTTTTGAAAATTCACAAATGTTTAGTCTAACCTACGAATACCACCCTTTTTCTCTCTTTCAAAATAGTTGATAAATGATATATATTATATTATCACTTTATCAACATTATATATTTCACATTCTTATTCTTTTTAGGTGTGATCAAAATCAATAGCCTTGTAACATATTTACGAATAAGATAAATCATAAGATTACATAAAGAAAATTAAGTATACTTTAGATGGTGGGGATGGTGTGTGTAACAAATCAATTATTGTGACCATGTCCACAACTTACACTAATTGATATTATTGTAGGTCCCATAAAAACCAACTTCTTTTGAATATGATTGTAAATAATATAAACCAAAATAATTTTATAGAGAGAAATAAAGTATATTGTACATTTTGGGTGGAGGAATGTGTACCTTTGTATAAATTCATATTTAGATAACAAAATAAAAATAAATAATAACACATTTATAATTTTATTTTAAAAAAAAATAATATAATTTTTATAATAATTTAAATTAAATAAAAATAATATAATAATTTAATATATTAACATAACTGTATGATCCAAAGTCAAAATACAAAGATCAATTATAATGGTTATTAAATAAAAGTTGCTTGAAACATTTACACTTTGGGTAAAAGTTATGAATCATTTTAATTGGAACTTAGAGTGACATTCCGTTTAGTTTTAGTTGTCTTTTAATTAACCTAGAAGTTTTTAAAAAATGACAACCAGTTCATTTATCAATTTTTTTGATAAAAATTCTAACATGAAAATTTTTTTTTAACTCATAATAATATCTTTATAGTGGCTCTTTCTATTGATGGCATAATTGTATATCTTGGGAATGTTTCATCTCTTAATTAACCTACAAAATTTAAAATACTCATAACCACTTGATTTAACAAAAATTTGAATACATTGTTTCATCATATTTCCTACCATAAATGATGTAAATGGGCCTTGAATATAAATTGGAAAACACCAATTATATTATTAGTTTCTGGTGCCTACGACATGGTACTATTAGTAATCAATTTTATTTTTTGACATTAATCCATTTTCAAATTACCTAAAGTTTGTAGCCCTTGTTTCATTTCGTATGATCGCTCAACCTATAACATAGATGCAATGATTCTTCGGACCAATAAATTTTTTTATCATCTTATTTTTCCTCTTCTCGAGGAAAAGCGTCTATAGAGAGGCTATATTATTTATGCTATTTATATAATTTCTTCTTTAAAAGGTTTTATTTGATTTGATATTTTTCAAAGCCAAAAATAATGCTAACATTAGTTTATTGGCATTAAATGTTGTGGTTTGTATATATTTTGTTTGTATAAATATATTTGCACATAATAGCTACATGGCTCTTTGCATGTTCTATCCACATGCATGTGATACTTATGAAGTTGTGAACCGAACAGGGACCTCCTGCTTCTTTTTTTGGGATTGCTGGGCTGAATAATATATTGGCCCATGTACTACCGATGAAGCAGACCTGGACTTTGTGCTTCTTTGAGGTGGTGAGATGAGGTATTGCTAAGAAGGGGAGAATGACATTGTGTTGTTCCATTTCCAGTATCTCATGTCTAGTAGCATGAATGTCTTGATGCTAGCTTCTTGAGCATATCGAAGATATGTACCTAAACCATGGAAAAGGTCTTACCTTTCTTGCTCAAATATTCCATTACTCATCTAATGGAGCTCTTCTCAAGTGAGGAAATATACGTTGGGTGATTATTGAGTAGTTTTTTTTATGGTTGTTAGCTATATTCATTGTAATTGAAAGCTAGAGCGACCTATAAAGTGAACGAGAAAATTTGGAGGATGAATTGAAGCATGTGAAGAAGAAATCATTGCAAAAGTCATGGGTTTGTTTCTTATAGTTTATTTCAATTAGGTTGCTTCTCTAGTTTAAAAATTATAAACACTAATGGAAAAATATTTTAAATGTTGATTACAAGCTAGAGAGATGCACATTGAGAGAGTGAAAGAGTAAAAGAAAGTGGAAGCAACAAAGGCAAGAGAATAATTTGAAGGAAAAATAGTGAATAATAGAAATAAAGGCATGATGCATGATATAGTTCTAACCCATAAACTCTTGGGAAGAAACATCTCAACTTGTTGGGCTACCTTCTAAATAACTCTAAGAAGAATAAGAGTGATAACATGAAATATGGGTAGAATGTGGTGTAGGAAAGATGAGTATGGATTCCTTGCCTATGGATGCCTTATGGGTCTCCTTGAGACCTCCTCAGACTATCCAAATTAATATCCAAGAGCATGTGTGTGCAATGCATGTGGTAGGTCCTCAGACTGACCACCATGATTTTTTTATTCCATAAGGTCCTGATTGTTTTTTAATTATATTTCTTAAAAAAAAATTGTGTGACATACTGATATATTTTATTAATATATTTAATGTCTTTTTCTCATACTAGATTAGGCTCAGTTCCCTTTACCGGAACTTGAGAGATGGAATTTTCCACTCAATTGATTCTTTCATAGGAAAAAATCTAACAAGCCTTCCCTTCCCGAGTGCACTTTAGACCAACATTACATATATGGATTCTGCTCAGCTTCTCCGAGAGAAGGGAACTGTTCCTCCAAAGACAAGAAAATATAGGTTTTATTTCTCCCCACTGTTAGGTAAAACAAACACACTTACCACTGTCACGCATCACAAATGTACCAACCACTAGACTAGCAGAGAGGACGAGTAGAATATTGTGATGAACCCAAATACAAATATTTGTGTATTTTCTTGTTGGCGATGCTGCAGGAGTTGGTTTTCTTTTATTTTTGTGTTTATTTACATGGCTTTTGGATGACTCTTCTTACCCTACTGAAATATGCTACCTCCTATGGTGCTTTCTTTTTCATTACATGATTTTATATAGGAGAATAGTTATGGGTAGTAGGTATAGTGATAAGGATAGATAGCTTTTATGTTTTGTATGTGTGGATTGATGGTTCTAAATCTGGGGATATGTATCAAGTCATGTGTTTATATTTCTATATTTTATTAAAATGTGGAATTTATTGTAAACACAAATATGTATAAATTTTACCAATTTCATCATGCGATTAAGGCTTGCAAATGTTATATTTTGGAACTTTACATGAAGTAAATCCAAACCTATCTCCCTCCAACTCCTAATCAATATTCCTATTGTTAAATTCAAATTTAGCTCCTCAAACTCTTCATCGATCAGTTGGTAGAATACTTCCTTTCAGTTGGAAGATTTTAATACTCCATATTTTCAGTGCAATTAAATTGCAATGTGTTATACAAAATGATACAAAGGACAATATATTTAAGATGAGATGATAATTCATATCAACCCTAATTGTAGGTTCCATGTTCTTCTCGCATGCTTCACACACACTTCGGAACAAGAACAATTATACATGTAACTCCTTGCATGTATTACAGGTACAAGGTCAATCACGCATGTGATTCCTAAATTGTATATCACACCCTTAGTAACATGCCCACACCAACACACAAAAGGTAGGAATTACGTTCTCAAAATTTTGTACTTAGCAACACACTGTTGTTGATTTTCTGTTGTATGTTTTTGTGTCCACAATGTAGTCACTACACCTGATTTATTGAGTTCTTTAGTTTTTCATAGTTTTTTTAGCTAGTTCTTTTCGATATCTTGTATTTGGAGATCAAATTATTACAGACCAAAGATTGTTTGTCTCAGACATATTATTGCTTGGAGAGAAAATTATTGTTATTTTTAGCTATTTCATGTTATATGAGATTTATTTTTATTTTTAGTTTTTCGGTGTTTTAGGAGGATTCCATCTATATGTTTTACAATGCACATTTGTGACTTGGTTCTTACCTTGTTGATGCCCATTTTTCTCTTTCAGCTGATTCGTGTCTAATATGTAACAAAAAAAATTTGTATATGCACATCAGACAAGCCCAATCCGTAATGAGTGGATAAAATCTTTTATTTCAATTCAATTGAGTTTTTATTATTTCAGTTCACCTCCAAGCATCTTTCTAATTGAATCTTCTGGATACTACATCTCATGTGAATCTATTTTGTTAATATGTGTTGAGCATTTCACTCATTTAGTTATTGTTGATTTTCATGTAGTTGTGTGGGTATTTGAAGGTGCTATGCCCAAGGGAAGAACATTAATGTAAAAAAAATCAACACTCCAAAATGTCAGTGGATTCAATTTATTTTAAGTCTGTGGGTGATATAAGAAAGGCACCAAAATATCCTGTAATAGTGTTCAACAACACAAGGGGTGGTGGTCAGCTTGGGGAACACCTATTGAAAACATACCTCACTCTTTTAAATCCTTTTCAGGTGATGTTGAAGCCTTCAATAGCTTCTTGGATACTTATTTGGTTTCTCTTTAATATCAATCTCTTCTTTTTTCTTCCATATGTTGAGATTATTCATGGCTATGGTGATTAATAATTCCACAATTGATATGTGTCTTCCTTAGGATCATTTACAATTGTTGGTGTAGGGAGAACCAAGTTTCTATTTGTGAAAATTTATTATGTGCATAGGTGCAACAAGTGCACGACCTCTAAAATATGTCCTCCAAGGCATAATTATTTCCTGTGAAAGGTAAGTATTCTTTTCCTGTCCCAAAAACCATGTAAAATGTTTTGTCAACTTTTTGTTACAAAACTTATGTACTTTTATTTACATAGTCTCAAGTTAGGTTGTCATCTTATTTGCAAAGCTATCGACTTAACAAAATTCACATTATATGGAAATTAATATGAAGTTTAAACTTGATATAACAAGCGAATATGGGCTAAGTTAGTTCTATTATCATATTGGTTTGTTCAATTAATGTTTGCTAAATGAAGGCTTCAAATCATGTGGTAATTTTTGTTGGAGGGAGAAATTGAATTCCATGAATCTGTTGTTGTATATGGCCCCAATAATTTTTTTGGTTTTGTACCCTCAATTATAAGTTACTAGTATGTCTACAATTTTGAACCTGCTTCCCTATATCTCTTACAACTACATTTCCCTAATTTTTTAATGTAGTGTTGGATTCTTTTGAAAATGGAATTATAACAATCTCTCACGCGAATTCACTCAACGACCAATTATATTTAGGGAGACATAGTTTTTTAAGTTTTGTTTATTAAGCGTTGGATTCTTCTCCTAAATGAAATTTTTATGACAACTACCTCTTACCTAAATTTAATAAATGTTGAGTGATTTTCATGGAGAAAGCCTACATCATTGACATAACTATTGAAATAATTCAAGTATATTAGTCTTTCATAAATCATATTTTCCAGGTTCCTTGAGACTCATGCTCCTTGACAGAAATGTGGGAGGAGATATGTTAAATAACCCAAGTCCACTTATGTATATGCCAATCCTTTCTCTAAAAAAAAAATATGAGGATAATCCAACTTGGGAGAATTATGATGGAAGGAAATGACATCGACCATCATGATTGAAATTTTCTTTCTTTGACAATTTTTTTTTCTTAAAAGAGTTCATCATGTTTTCTAAAGTATTTATGAAATCATGTAATCTTGGTTAGAATCTATAATATCGGTTTCTCAATCACATAATATTGGTGAGAGACCCTAAGATATGTTTCTCAATTTTTCAATAAGGAATGACAGTTAAAGGACTTAGAATAAAAAAACAACTCCATTATGAATCATGATTAGTTATTTAGAAAATTATCGTGTTCTGTGTGAGACTTTGTTTCCATTGCTCGTTCATAGAAGTTGGTGTTATGAATTCCATTACTCCAAGCTTCCTATATGATTACAATGTTTCCATATTGAGTGCTTACGTGTAAAATCCCTTATTCATATTAAGGTCATAATATTTTCCATAATAGTAAGCGTGCTTGTAATCAAATTTAAGTAACACGCCAACTTGATTAGGGTTACTAAGTAGAATGGTTTGATTCCATTAATATTCACACTAATATAGGCAAGTAGTCACATGTGTGATGATGTCATAGTTTCCAGATGATATAACATGCTCTCTATTTGGCTTGGTCACTGTAATTAAGCCCATATCACTCTATTAAAACATGTGTAAATAAAGCTTACTGATCAAACAATTCAAAGGGTTGACTAATGAATTTTATACTGGAGTTGTAGCAGAAACTATGAGAGCCTTTTCTCTTGACATCATTCTCTTGGGTAGGGACTTGTTGCTCCACAAACCACCTTTTAGAATCTCAACTTCCAATCTTCTTGCTTTAAATATCACTATGACTTTGGAGGTCATAAATTGAAATGATAAAAAGAATATAACACCCTCCTCCCGCACTTACCTAAGATTACTAGTCCACCGAGGTAAATGTATGACGAAGAGTTACTATGATATGATTCAACTCTCTAAGTGCAGTTAAGGAAGTGGAAGTGACGAACCAAAACTTTATAGACCTCCCTCAGGTGCTACACGACCCCCAGGAGCTAACCAACCACCCCAGGTGCCCAACTACTAACTTAAATTAGCTTTTAACTCAAAAAAACCCCTAGTCTCTCCCATGACAATGCTTCCATGAGATTGAAACCCTCTAGTCACTCCCTTAGTTCTTCTTCCCAACAACTCAGTCTTTTTCAACTAGATTTGTGCCAACGACCATGAGACCTAAGCCAATTTTTTAGGGCTAGGACCCAAGAATCTACCTAGAACTTAATGAAACACACAAAGATGATAAATAACAAGAATACAAGGCCTCTAATGAAAAACTTGAACAAGGACTCAACCAAACCAATCTTATCCATGACACAAATTCCGTCAAACACATCATGAACGTGTAATGTACAGGTCATAAATACACATGTGAACATAGGGGCCTCATACTTGTCTGAGATTCATCAAGAAGGTAAGATTCCCTCTCATAATATCTATAGTAAAAAAAATTAGTCCATGAACCCATCAACCGTTCATTCATTCATCAAACATGTCAATATCCATAAAAATTATACCTCATATAACTGGCAAATAAGAAACATAGAAAAAAAACAAATAACCATCATATAAACCATGTAAACTCATCCATAAAATTACCATAATAATAAAATAATATTCTTATAGATCACAATATAAAATACTCTTATTAACATATGAAAATTCCAACCAAGTCAAAGACTTCCACGTACCACCCAACCATAGACTAGGCTGAACCAAATATTTCTTTCAGCCAATCACCCTCGTGCCATATTCCAAGCATGAATGTGGAATATCATGGGATAAAAAAAAAAAAACAAAACCAAGGCTTCCATAAGCCAAACCACCTCAACCCTCAACCAATGATTCTACCTCATGGTCGTACATCACTAATTGTCATCAAGTCGATCTCTATCCAAGTTGTCTACGGTTCCAAAATGTTTGTTCAAACCTAGGTTCCAGGAATAGTAACTCAACCCACAGTTTCCATCGGGATCCAGAGTGTTTGTCCAACCAAGGCTTCCAATACTATTGACTCAACCAACCAAGGGCTCCGGAATGTTTTTCCAACCAAGGCTTCTAGGACTAGTAACTCAATCGAAGTTGTTATAGGGCTTCGAGAGTGTTTTCCAAACCAAGGATCAAGTAACTAATAAATCAACCCACATCCATAAGGAACATGACCACCAAACAAAAAATAAAATGTAAGACCCATTACACCATGACTATCGAGGAAATGGTAGGCTAGGAAAAGCCACTTTCAATCTAGGAAATCCTCCATGCCAATGATAGGTCATAACCAAACAACCACATGCATATGTCATGCATGTCAAACCATACATGTAACTTGATACCTACAAATTAATCCAACTATGGCTACTGATACCGCTATCCCCTTGCACTTCCCCCTTTTCATTTTCCTTCTTTTTCCAAATCCAACGAAAACTAGAGTGCTCCAAGCATGCTCCAAGAATACTCTAATTGCATAAGAGTATGAAAGATAGATAATATAATGAGAGTGAAATAGACTGAACTAAAAAAAGTATAACACTTTAAAAAGCCATGAACTAATCCTCATAAGACATTTTATCACTGAGGCCTTTATTTTCTTCAATTTCCTCTATTTTTCCTCCAATTTCTTTCACATGCAATCCTGTGACCTTTCACCTTCCTTTTCTCCTATTTTCCATTATTTTCATCAATAAATTCCAATTAATGCTTGTTTCCTTTCCAAAGCCTTTGTTATTCCCTTTTCCAATTTCCATAGCCATTAATAAACTGAAGTGAAACCCACTATGATGTTTTTCCCACCATTCATCTTGGAACACATGTCCCATGACCTTGGTATTATTTTTTCTTTATTAACTTTATTACATGAAATTTGAACCTGGGGATGTTAGAGACCCCTCCCCCTTAGGGGAAACCTATCCTTAGTGTTCTGTGACACCTACAACCAATAAGATCGCTAAACATGGAAAATTTTAGGGACTAATATTCGTAGGTGGGCTAATTTTCCATGTTTTTTTTTAAAAACAAGATTCATTGATTTTCATTTTTTCTAAAAATGATTCGCCAAAATTTTATAGTAAAAAATTATTTTACCCTAAAAATCGCCATCAGTTTATAGAAAAAATATAATATCATTATAATATTCAATATTTTTACAAAAATATCACCAAAAAAAGTTATGGTTTTCATTTAGGAACTAGTAAGATTCGTCAAGGTTTCTAAACTTTAAGATAAACTTCCATACTTAAAATTTTCCTTGCCGTTGAAAAGAAAAAATACTACCTATGGAGCTTTATAACACAACTTGTTGTAGTATTTTTAATTACCTCAATGGAAAATATGATAAACATTTTCTTTATTCGATATTTATAACACAACTCATTATAATATTTAAAATAACAACCACATATATACTTATGCACATTTTCTTCAACCAATAAACAAACATATTTTTTATGGAGATTTATAAATCCAGTTCAGTATAGTATTCACAATAATATAGACATACATATACATAGGCACATTTTCTTTAACCAATAATTAAAAGGATACGATGCATGTGTCTGCAATAAGGGAATCCAAAGGCTTACACCTCCACCCCCAAGAGTATTACTAGGATTCACCTCCTTCCAAGGAAGTCCGAAATCCACTTTCAAAGTAAAATCTACATCCAATGTCCAATGCTACGATCCTACACTATTGTACCCTCTATGAGTAGTTATCGACTCATTTTTTTATGGCACACTCCCAATGTGCATCTGATTCAATATGGAAACCCCAATGAAAAAAAAAAACCATCCCCGACCTTCCCTTATTTGCTACAGAGTCCCTTTGGAAATCTATTCACCCCCATTTCATATAATCACACACCTTCCAAGTTTCACAAGAAACCCCTTCTCTTATACAAAGTCTCTCAGGCGACCCGTCCCTTGACAAAGTTTCCTTGCATCAAAAATTCCAAAAACCAAGGCATATCCCTGCATAAAAATAATCTTACCAGTCATAGCATGGTCATGGAAGTCAATGGAAACTATTGGGTACCTGCTCTTGAAGTGACTTACCAACATACTCTTGCATGTTCCATTTCCTCTCACTATTGCTGCTAACATTTTTGCAGTTAGTTCCAACCACCCAACCGATATTTGTCATGCTTTCCTATACCAAGCACATAATTTCCATTAGATTCAAAGTAAATTGAAATAAATTCACATCATACATCATTGGTGGCCCATCAAGAAGGTCCATTTGAAATTCTATTTACTTCCTATCACGACAAGTCAAACTATTTGTTTGATAAAATAATCATGAATAAATATATCACATCCAGGTAGCTCAAAATGAAACCATCATAGATCAAAATCACAAATCACATGTAACCATCATAAAACATAATCATATATCAAATGCATAATAAAAACCGAAATAAAATACTAATACTTATCCTTCAATCAGTCTTTGTGCTTATGCCTTTGTTCTTTTTTCTTTCTGTACACACATTGGATCAGTTTCCAAATTTGGCAAGCATGTAGTACCTTCGTTTCTCTTCAATCATGTACACATACATAAATTTTACATAAAACGTATAAACCCACACACAGCATACAACACCACACAATACATATGCCTACACCTGGTTTACTACCCCACAACACAATACATATACCTACACCTAGCATATAACACAATACATATATGTACATATAGTACAACACAACAAATACACATGTCATGATACATTGACTACACAATACACATAACATAGTACCACATGTATACAACATAACATGTATGTTATGTATACAATACCATGTGTACACAACATAGCATGTATAACATGCACACAATGCCACATGTAAAAAAGCTCCACATTTATGACATGCACACAGTACCACATGTACAAAACACCACATGTACACAACACCACATGTACACAACAGCACATGCATGACATGTACACAACACCACATGCACAATATGTACACGCCACCACCTACACACAACACCCCATGCATAACATATACAAAATAGCACATGCATAAACACCACATGTAAAATCATGCACACAACACCATATGTACACATCACTACATATAAAACATGTGCCTAGCACCATATGTACACAACACCATATATTCAACATGTACATAGCACCATATGTACACAACGCTGCATATAAAACATACACACAACACCATATGTAGACAACACCACATACATAACATGTGCACACTAATCATATGTACATAGCACCACATATATTAAATTTAAAGCTTATACACAACAATAGTACTACACATCCAAATAGCACACACTAACTCTACAAAGTGACCTTGCTTCTAGTGTCTTTCCACTATCTATGCTCGTCCCAACATGTCGCATATCACATTTTTTTCATTCCGCTGATGTATCCCTCAGTGTTACCTGGCATATCATAAACATAGACATGGTATAATCACATAATATGATTTCATATCCATGTGATATTGAACTCATAGATCTGTCAAGGATACTCTTCCCACTTGATTCCTCATAAACCATTAACCTCCTCGTGCCATTCACCCACATAAGTGTTCATCCTCCGCAAACATGATCCCCAATGATCATGTGGAACAAAAACACACACACACACACACACACACACACACACACACACATATATATATATATATATATCATTAACATAATCATGATCACAATGAAATTACCAGGTACCCTACGGTCAGGGTTAAGAGAACTCCCTTTATCTACGCAACGCATGCACATCATTGAGAACAATAGTTCCCAACATAGCCAAGGCATCTAATGCCTCAAATCCATTTACTTTATCTTTCCTATCACTTTTCTCATGAATTTCTTGCCACCACCCATTTATTCCAATGGACCTAACCAATCCATCTAGTTGTAATATTCTTGCCTCTAACTACCCTTTATCATGAAAAAGTCTTCTTACAAGTCTTACATTTCCTATTGGGTTGCACACAGCTCTCCTTGATCTCCATTAACCTTCTTATTTCCCAAACCAATTCCCAAGGCCCTCAAAACATAAAATCTAAGAACAAAAATAAACCAAGAACAAAAAAATAGAAAAGCAATTAAGTCTTATCAAGTGCCATCGTATCACCCAGTTGTTAGTTATGTGAACAAATCAAATATTACCTTGTCATGCTAATACCAAGCATGTTTCATTGAAAATTTTCACAAATGTCAGTCACGTGTTCTAAATATCAAGGCATTATGTCTATTAATTTGAAATAAGAATTTACCAAGATTAATAGCCATGTCATGATCAACTAATAGTCATTAATCATAATACTACATATAGCATTTACTTGTACTCAAGTGAATATTTGTCGTCTCAACACATAATGTGTTAGTAAAATTATCTAAAAAAAGATCATTCCTTCATGCAATATTATAGACACGTACTCATATCATGAAATTGATCAAACATCCGAAAAATAGATATATGGCACAATCAAACACTCAAAAACCAAATAATCGACATAATCAAACTCATACCTCAATGTATCTCAAGGAAGGCTATCACAACTTCACAAATCAGTCCAAATTAGCACGATTTAACTTCAAAAACACATTAAATCACACATAAATAAGGTCATTATATCCATCACAATAACTAGCTAACATGTTAATATCATAACTCATAAGAAATTTGCATTCATGCATAAAAATCACATCTTCACAGTCAATCTAAATTAATACAACACAACATCACAAATTTGTCGACTCATACCTTAATATCGTAATGATAACCATTTGCATAAGCCAAACCAAATTAGCATGATACATATAACATCAAGATATTAGCTACAATGACCATAATCATTGTGTCTATGACTGCAACGTATATAAAAAAATGTTACTACCATTCATGAATATCTAATGCACATGCATATGACTGCATTGATTAAGTAGCACATCCAATGCATGCAACTACAACAACAATAAAATAACAAGAATGTATATAACCATGATGCAAATAACTACCATTAACCAACATGCCTGCATGTCCAACAGACAAACATGCATGAAAATCTTCTCTTACTTTGAGGTCTAATGCTACAACCTCACTCTCATAATTTGCATCTCCTACTCTATCTCAGGCAACACATTAGCATCATAACATACCAACAACATCATGATCACCTAATTTTCATACATTGATCTCATAATTTATGTCTAAGCTACTATACATACATAACCATAACCCTGACAATGCATGCATAACAACATATAAACATTTATATTCATAACAAATGCATATAAAACTGACATGCATTCATGAAAAACACATCCAAACATCAACATGATCAACCTCTACGTGAAAACACAACTATAACAATGACCACCACCATGCATACATAATTAGTACATATAGAACCTACATGCATGCATGACAACCACATTCTGCCCATCAATTCCAAGGGTTTAACAATGCTCTGATACCACTCTATGGAATCAGATATTACCCAAAGAGAATGAAACCTGACATCATCCAAAGAGAATGGAACCCACTCTGATACCACTCTGTAACACCCTCCTCCCACACCTACCCAAGCTTACCGGTCCACTAGGGTAAATATGTGATGAATAGTTACTATGAAATGATTCAACTCCCTAAGTGTAGTTAAGGAAGTGGAATTGACAAACCAAAACTTTACAAACCTCCTTTAGGTGATACAGGACCCCCAGGAGCTAACCAAACACCTTAGGTGCCCAACCCCTAAGTTAACTTAGCTTTTCACTGAACTAAAACCCCTGTCACTCCCATGACAAGGCCTCCATGCAAATGAAACCCTCCAGTTGTTCCCACGGGCCTACTTCCTAGTGACTACAGTCTTTTTAGCCAGTTTTTTACCAGTGACTGTGAGATGTAAGCCACTTTTTTAGGGCTAGGACCCAAGTCTCTCTCTAGAACTTAATTAAACTCAAAACGATGATAAATAATAAGAAGAAAATGCCTCTAATGCAAAACTTGAACAAGGAATCAACTTAACCCACCCTATCCATGATATGAATTTCGTCAAACACATCATGAACATGTAATGTACGGGTCATAAATACACATATGAACATAGGGGCCTCATACTTATATAATATTCATCAAGAAGGTATGATGCCCTCTCACAATAACTGCAATAATATTTTGTTAGTCCATGCATTCATCAACCATTAATTCATTCATCAAATATTTGAAGGGCCATAAACATTATACATCATATAACCAACATATAACCAACAAATAACCAGCATAGAAACTAGAAAATAACGATCATATAAACCATGAAAACTTATCCATCATATCACCATCATAATAAATACATATGATGATAATTCACAATGGAAAAGACCTCTTATTAACATATGAAAATTCTAACTAAGTTATGTACTTCCACATACCTCCCGAACATAAACTAGGTTGAACCAAATATTTCTTTCATCCAGTCACCCTCATGCCATATTCTAAGCATGAATGTGCTATCTCATAGAATCAACAAATAAAAACCAAACCAGGTCTTCTAGAAGCCAAACCACCTCAATCCTCAGCCAATGATTCCACCGCATCGTCGGACATCACTAACCATCACCAGATCAGTCTCTATCCAAGCTATCTAGGGCTCCAAATCATTTTTTCCAACCCAAATTCCAGGACTATTAACTCAACCCATAGATGTCACCCGCCTCCAGAGTGTTTGGCCAACCAAGGCTTCCAGGACTAGTAATTCAACCCACCAAGGGCTATAGAGTGCTTTCCCAACTAAGGCTTCAAGGAAGAGTAATTCAACCCAAGCTGTTATAGGGCTTCTAGATCGTTTTTCCAACCAAGGATCCAATAACTAATAACTCAACCCACATCCATAAGGAACATGAAAACCAACAGAAAAAAGAAGGTAAAACCCACAACAACATGGCTATCCAGGAAATGGAAATGCTAGGGAAAACCACTGTCAATCCAAACAACTCTCCATGCTAATGAAAAATCATAACCAAATAACCATATGCATATGCCCTGTATGTCAAAAATATTAATGAAATCATACATTTAACTTGATACCTACAAATTAATCCAACTGTGGTTGTTGATCACACTATCCCCTTGCATTGTCTTGCTTTACTTTGCCTTCTTTTCCAAATCTAATGAAAACTAGAGTGCTCCAAGCATGCTCCCATAATACTCTAAGTGTGTAAGAGTATGAGAGAGAGATAAAATAGAATGAGAGTGCAAAATACTGAAATGACAAAATTATAACACTGAAAAAAGCCATGAACTGATCCTCAAAATCTTTTTTATCATTGAGGCCTCTACTTTCTTCAATTTCATCTATTTTTCCTCCAATTTCCTTCACATGCAATCCCATGACCTTTCGCCTTTATTTTCTCCTATTTTCCATTATTTTCATAAATAGAATGCTAATTAATGTCTCTTGCCTTTCCAATCCTTTTTCATTTCTTTTGCCAATATCCATATCCATTAATAAACTGAAGACACACACTAGGAAATTTTTCCAACCATTCAGCTTGGAATACGTATCCCATGACCTTTGTCTTATTTTTCCTTTATTAAATTTATTACATGAAATTTTAGCTTAGGGTTATTACAAAGACATTTTTAATTTATCTTAAATTCCATAATGAAATTCTAATGAATTTCATGTAAGAAAACTATATACACCCAAAAACAAGAATATTTTGATATTTATTTTAAGATTAAGAACGATGCTATGCATAATTTTATATTCATTTTCATGAAATATAGTGTGTAATTTTCCACAAGGTTTAATTTAGAATGATTCATTTATGGGAAATATGGGCTAAAAATAGACTCACGAAAAGTCTAGAAACTTTAGCTTTCATAAAATTGCATGGTGTATGCTGATGTTTTTTAATGAAAATAATCATATTTTATAGCTAATATTGACAACATTGTAATGTATTTTCGTTAGTATCATACTCAATGTTCACCTAATAGCATCATTCCTCTATCCCTCCTCGTTCTTACATAACCCAAAAGATGTTAATGTTTCAACCTCCATTCCGATATAGTATATCCTTCAGTATATCTCATACAAAATTTACATAATTACACTTTTTTACAATTTTTACAAGCATGTAGCAACCCATGTGTGAATTATTACATCATCCTAATATGATCATTAAATGATATAATGACAATCATTAAGTGAAATCACCATAGAGATGGAATAACCAATTGTGTAAATGAATAATAATTAATGCAACTTATTTTCATAATGAAATTTGCAACTTTGCATCATTAACCTTGTTCAATTAATGAAGGATTATTAAAAACATGATAAATTCTATAATTTTGAACATTATGCAAGGTGATAATATTGTCAACATAACCGATTAGGCAAGCAAGAAAATGAACATTGATATTACGTTGGAAACTTCAATGGGAAAAATTAACAATTATCTTTCTTCATTAAAAATATTTCATGAAGAACTTCATCCCTCACTCAATGGAAACAAGCAAGTCCATCCCTTATCCATTGTTCAGATTTTACAAAAGAAACATAAATTTTCATTCAAGTATTATTAATTAGAGACCCATATATTAGAAATGTGGTCATGTTTCTCAAACACATTACCCAATAATTCTTAGATTACAATCCTTATGACATGGTTTCTTACCACAACAACCTTCTTTCCCTTCATGTACCACCATTGTCAAATCATTTACATGGGAAGATTTATCTCTATGCATGTAACAATATTTATATATAATGATCTCCTTGCTTGCAATAATATTAGTTATAAACCATCGTTTAATTACTACAAAAGAGACTTATTTAAAAAATACTCAATTCCTATCAAGTCATGACTTCATCCCTACAACCACTACATATTGATTACCTAAAATATCAAATTACAAAAACCCCAATGATTAGGGATTTTCATCCAAATATAATGCAAGAGAATCTAGATCTCTCTATTTCAAGAATTCAATCTCTACCATTTATTATACCTCTTTGCATGAAAACAATTTATTGCAATTACATAAATATATTTAAGTAAAATTCATAACCACAAATAACCTTTTTATATTTAAATTCATTGTCAAATATAAAAACATAACTATTTCCCCTTTGATACATGCAATATTATAAGTTATATTGCAAATCATACTATTATTGTATTTAACAAAATATAAAAACATGAGCATAACTCCACAAAACAATGATAATAATTCTGAGTTGTCATTTTCCTTTTTGCAAAACCATGAGTATAAATCCACTTGTTCCTTCAATATAAAATCATGTTAATCATTTTTTTTTTTATCTTTTAAATACATCATACAATCCATGTCTACTACTTTTGTTATTAAATATATGAAATTTTACTGACATGTCCCAAATTCATGAACTATAGTATTGTTTAATTGTGAATATAATTTATTATTTGGAATACACAATTTTATTTAATAAAAACAAACTTATATTATCGACATTATCAATTAAATTCTACTTTTACTCTTAATAACAAGAATTGAAAAATAATGAAGACACTTGTCACACTAACCATAATTCAAAAACAATGAAAAAAATTACCACGCACCTTCACTTATATATCTGTACTGTTCTTTATTTGGGAACATTACTTTTGTTGGTTGAACAAAGAGATTTTTTAAGGAATGATTCCAAACTCATAAATAATTACATGAAATGATAGAGGAGAATAGGGAGACAGCCCAAAAGCATATTTGGCCTTCAAAGCTCTGATTTTCTTTCATATATTCCTTATTAGTCCCTGCCGCCTGCGGCATGGCAGGGACTATAGTAATCGAAATTCTTTTAGTCATTAATTGGCTTGTGAACTAACCTAAAATTTAGGTTTCCTTTTCATGAAATATTATCTCTCATGTATTCGTTCAGCCTATCAAATTCACTGAATGACGGCGAGACCAATAATATTTTTGATGATCTTATTTGGCCTCTTCTCGAGGCTGAGAGCCAAATAGAGGTTAAATTTATTAGGTTAAAAAGAAATAAGGACTAAAAATAAATTCACGGTGGACTAATGCTAGAATTAATCCACTAGCATTACATGTTTTCGTGTTTTTGTCAATATGTTTTCGTGTTTTCTTTTGTAATGCAAAGAGGTTGTTTGTCATGCAAAGAGGCTTCTTCTGGTTGTCATCCAAAGAGGTTTCTGGTGCACTATGGTCTTTGTTGCTAGTGCACTATGGTACAGACACTTGTAAGTTACCAGAAACTTGTAGGTTCCTCGCCAAACATAGAGTCCGTTCCTCGCCAAATGCAGAGTCCATACTTCTCTGAAGAAAGAGGCCATTTCCTAGCTTCCATTGTTTCCGAAATCATCTTCCCCTGCATATGGTGGCAAAGGGGCCGTAGGAGGAGCCTCGGTTTCAATCAATACTTTGATCTTCTGATCGAGTTCACCAGACTCTTCCACGGACCTAATCTCATTCATCCCTCCCAAGCATGATTTATTGAAAGAAATTTTAGGAACAGATGAAGAACCTATTATTCTTTCTAACTCTGCCTTCCTGCTAGGATACACATCAATGTTGATTTCGATAAATTGAGGCCCTTTTGTCTCAATAAATATCTAGCTTCTCGACACTGCTGACTCTTTGAAGATGAAAACAAAATGATCACACCCTTAAAGGCATGATGTACAACTAAATCTGGTAATTTTTCACCATGGCTCTGATTATATTGTCTGTCTAAACTATTATTAACCAAATTCAAGGGATTCCATGCACTCCAGTCCCTGAGAATCTTCCCACGATTGTTTTCATTCTTATCTTATGCTGGTATTTTTCCTTCTCCGGTGGCAATTTATTCTCGGTGTATACCTTGCAATCTTACCTTGTATTTCATGGAGTATTTACATGAATTTACGTTATAATTTCATGCATAATTTACATGAATTTACGTTAGACAAGAGTTATTGGTTAATATACATGTTGGGTAGAAATTTACAGACCTGTTCTTCGACCCTCTGGATGATTTACTCAGACATGACCTGGATGATTTGAGTATTCTTCTCCTCCTCATTCTCATTTTCTACTATGAAATAAGTAGTATCCAACGGTGGTCCAAGTGCATTGATAATTGAAAAACCTATGGTACTAAAGTTTTCCCATGAGTTGATCATAAAATTTGGATGGTTGTTTGGTTTGAACAATGTGACAACTATCATGCAGCTACCCATCGATCTTAGCGGTTCATACAAAACCTAATCCTGTCGGATGCAGGGTTCTAATTTTGCACCAAAACGAAGGAACCGTATTTGAAATTATGGTTATCGTTATTAGGCATTTAATTGATAGATTTCAAGTGCAAAGAATGAGAAGATAGTCACGATACCTTTATGATGATCAAGGGTAACGAAAATCAATAAACATGTGAACTGAACTGCTAAGCAAGTGTGTGTAAAGTCCTAGGGTTAGCTTACCAAATCGTGAAATCAACGTCATCAGCTTCTGCTCAGTGTCATTCTTTCTTGTAGTATCTTGCACAGCCATGGGATTTTTTTCAACCTCATATTTGGTTTTTTCAGGCTACCCTCTGTTTTGCTTGTAATATTCTGGTCAGACTTGGTTTTTCTTGCAGTATCTCTCACAGCCACAGCCTTTTGATCATCCCTGATTTTTCTTGCAGTATCTACCACAACCTCCCACTTCTGATCAACCCATGTCTTGACTGCAGTGCTCTGGCCAGTCTTGGTTTTACTTATAATATCTGCAACAACTATGAGCTTCTGGTAAGCCTCGGTTTTTCTTGGAGTATTCTCCTGAAATTTTAGAGGCAAAGTCTTCTAGTTGGCCTCGGCTTTTATTGTAGTATTTTCCTGAAATTTTTCCATGTTTTCAGGGCTGGTTTGTGATCTCACAACAAGACCATTTGCGACCATCTTCAAGCCATTGGTGAGCAGAATTAAACCCTACATTGAATTGCAGTCGTTTTCCAAAGGGAAAGAACCCTAGTTGTACTTGTGTTACTTCCAATCTTCCAACAAGAAGTGATTCTGTTTATAGCCGATATTGGAATTTCATGGGTAGAAGCAATTGTAGGCATGTTAGACAGAGAGCAAGCCGTTATTTACCGAGCCAGACCTGTGAAATGTACAGAGAGTATTCGACAAGAGCTATCGCATGAGAGCCATTTGTAAGGGTTTTGGCCCAAATAGTTCGACAAATGGTAAATTCATGGCCTCATAAAGTGAAACGTGGTGATTTATATTTATTTCTTGTTCTTTTCAAATACTTTTTTGGCATGGACTGCCTTTGCTGAAGTGATTTCAATGGTAAGAGGAGATGATCAAGCCTGTTCTTTTCGAATACTTTCTGGCGTGGACGACCTTTGCTCAAGAGATTTTGATGGTAATAGGAGATGATCAAACCTTTTCGTTGAGTATAAAAATTGGCTTCTTTCTATAAACTAAATTGTTTAGTTGTTTTGTACACTTTTCCCCTACTTCCTTTTTTCCTTCTGTAGTTCGGTTTATTTTATGCGAATCGAATCGAACCAAATAATTATTGATTTTTTTGCCCACGAATTTGGAAATTAGGGCTTATCCCATGAGTTTCAGTGAATTTCCTCCCATCTGACATGCATAGGTCTAAATTCGTTCCTCATCTTTTTCTAAGTTGTGATACTGAATTTCCCTTGACACAGGGTTCTTTCTCATAATTTTTTCTAACCTCCTCCTTTATAACATGTACATGGTTTTAGGTTGCTTTCACTTTAAGGTTTCCCTAGTGACTAATAGGTAATGATTTGGGTTTTTTCTAATATTTTTGTCTTCTTGGTCTGATTATATTTCATAATGCTTTGATATGATACATATTTTCCTTCCATATTTTCCAGGTAAACCCCTTCTCCCTATTATAACATCTCGGGACAACAAACCATTTCCTTTCCATTGGAAATATCTACTCATAATTTATTTAATTTAATGCCTTTCTATAGCAAAAGTGGACTAGTTTCTTTGCTAAAGCTCAAAATGATTTTATTTTGAATATTCTAGTCATGTTCTTAAGAAGTATTATATTTGTTTCTTTCATACCCATTCAGTATACTGGAAAATCGATTGACGGTACTAAAGGTTAGGACTACTACCTCGTTCCAGATTAAAAAGGGTCAATCCCCTGTGCCTAGTTTTTCGTCACTCTTGTAATTTGGATGATGTTAAAAAAAATGTATTAAATCAAAGTTGTCGAGTTTTTTTATATAATCTTTGAATGATAGACTAGGACATGCATAACACTTATATTTCTTTGTTATTTGAAGAAGTTTTCTATAATACCTTCTATTATGAATTTGTTTTGAAAATTTTGTCACGAGAATGCTATTGTAAGCTACATTATGTTTATCAATTTATGTAATAATATTTTTCTCATGGTTCTAGTTATATGATCAGTAGTTATTTTTCATTTCTATTTGTCCAATAGGAATTATGAATGCTCTACGCAAAGGTTTTGGATTTTAAGCTCACTATTATTATTTTACATTTCACTGCCTATTATTCTAGTTATATGGTATGTGTAACTTGATCTTTTCTCTAGCCATAGTCAGATGATATCACTTTCAAATATCTTTTGTTTGCCTTATTGGAAAATTGGTCTACTTTGACAAGGGCATTGAAAGAAAAATATATGTTAAAAATGACTCATCAAAATGATCCCAAATGATTTACAATCTCAAAAAATGCATTTGCTCAGTGTTATCAGTGACATTATTCTTCATTGATGACTATGATTGAGAAAATCCATTATACCTCATTGATTATCATGACTAAATAAAAATCAATATCGCAATTTGACAGACAACACAGGTTCTTACCCTTTGGTTTCGTTGTGTCCTTTCTATGCTTATATTTTGAAAGTTTAATTCATGTGTCTTATTAAATAATTTCAAAACCTACACCAATTTTAATCTTATGCTTAGCAGAAGTTAATTTCTAAACGTGATTGACTTTGAAGCTCTTTTCTTGTAATGGTCAAAAATGTTTGACTTTGAGTTTCAAGTAATTTTCATGTTCTCGCTTTTACAAGTATTCGATGACCAAGCTTCTTTGACTGTGAAGAAATTTTCTTGTAATGTCACTTTTACATGAAGTCAATGGCCAAACTTGTTTGACTTTGAAGAACTTTCATTGTAATGTCTCTTTTAGAGGACCTTCCTACATCTCCCAGAGATGCTTGTTCTAATGTTAAGTGTCTTTTATGCTCTGACATATATCCATATAAAATATGGTCCAAACCTTATAAGGTGTCTTTTATGCTCTAATACATATCGAAATAAAATATGATCCAAACCTTATCTGTATATAGTTGACACTACACAATGCACAGTAAAGACAATAAACCATACTAATGAAAGAATATGATGGAATGCTAGTTGTTATGACCCACACATGCCCAAAATTTCCATTTAAATACTATTCAATTTTTTTTTATGCCAAGCATATTTCTGAATCTTACATTTTTCCCTTTACTGAAACCCTTTTATCTACTATTTGGGCGTGTGTCGCATAATAGATCAATTCAATTTCCTTATTCTGTAATAGGTCTCTCATGTAGTGTTGATGGATCTCAATATATATGCCTTGTCTGGCCTGGGGGAACTTTATCACACTAAATGTAGCATAATAGGAGTTTTGTTTCTATAATTTCAAGGGTGCCAAATATCCTCCTAGGCCAGACTACTTCAAGTTATGCACTCATGAATATTGAAGCCTTAATTCCATTGTAGTTGGGGGAGGTTAGCAATCAAGCATTTTTAATTTTAGAAGCAATCTATGTTTATTTTGTTTTTTTTCCATGTAGAATGTTTTTCATGGCTCATCAAGAGCCTAATCAACAATAAAGTCAGGAGAAGCTAAACGTGTTATAAGCAGGATTGATTGGATGGGGAGGCTGACTATTCTTCCTTTCAATCACTCAAATTAGACCCATTTGAGAATTGTAGCAGCAAATTATAACCATATTTGTGATATAAAATCCAATTGTCGTTTTTCTATTCTTCATTCAAGATATTAATGTAAGAGACTAAGATCTGTTATATGAATCGCTTCACATAATTCTCCTTTAACCTTTTTTACTAACTACTTTTTATTGGTTAAGACTACAATCCATGATTCTCTAGGCATTTCTTTCCTATCAGTCTCTATGCTGCTCATCTTTCCTTCATTGATCTCAACATGATCTGGCAAATTTTGGGGTTTCACATTCTCCTCTTCATTTCCAGCTTCAATTTCGAGGGTCTCAGTTAAAATGCAAGAAGAATGCTACTTCGTTTTGTCTATCTTTGCTTTAATAATCACCACTAGAGAAAGCAAAGAGAAAATTATGATGATGGAAAATACAATTATGTAGCCCGCCAGGGAGAATTTCTTTGCTACATTCTCGACCACAATGAGAACCATAAAGAAACCAAGGAAATCACCTTAATTCAAAACCAGGAGCATCACCTAATTCAATCGCAGGAAATTGCTTCTTCACAGCTTCCCTTCTTCTCTTTTTCCATCACATCACTTTCTCTTTCTCTTTTGAATGACATGCTTTTGCCATCTTCCACCTTCCCTTCTTCTCTATTTCCATCACATCACTTTCTCTTTCTCTTTTGGATTACATGCTTTTGCCATCTTCCGTATATTCCAGACCAAATTTTGACTCTCGCATGTTTTTGTTCAATTATATTGGATCTAGAAATTATTCACTTGGTCTGTTGCAACAACATTTGTTCAGAATCCATAATCAGAATCAGATCTTAAGGAGTTATCAACTCCATAACTAATTCTCAATGCGGCCAAGAAAATGAAACTAACTATTTTGGAGCAAGTAAAAAATATTTTATGTTATTAAAATTATGACGTCGAGTACTAGGAATATAACATATTAACTACCTATTTGAATTAAATTCAAAGTATAACCTAACACATTGATTCAATTTTAGCATAATGTAAATGTTTGCATATATTTTGGTTGATGAAGTCCACTTTCAGTTTTTTCTTGATTGTGCAACAACATGTTCCAATTTCCAACATACATTTTTAAAACACCACTCACTCAATAGTTTTGCTCCCCCATCATTAATGAGTTGTTTTGACTTTAGAGGTCGAGTAAAACCGCCATTGCCTCCAACTTTAAAACGAAATGGGAGCCCTACCAAGTGGACCTAATTTGATACATAATGCATAATGGATTTTAAAAAACATATAAAGCAACAACCGTATAAGATTTGGGTTATAGAGCATGCTTTTTTAATATTAGGTTTACTAATGTTAGGTTTAGTTTATATTAATATCAGGTTTATGATTTTTAACCTTAGATTCAATAATATCAAGTTTAGATTTAATAATATTAAATTTAATCTATAAAGACTTATTTTAATTTTGTCATAAATTTTTATAATAAAATTATAATTAATATTAAAATCCATAATCTTTAATGAATTTAATAACTAGTTTAATAATATTTGTATTACTATTAATAAGGTTAATATTAATATTATTAGTACTACACTTCAAATTTTTATTAATAATTTAATAATATATTAATTTGAATATTAATACATTTTAATCATGATTGAATTAGTCAAACTAGTCAAACAAAGTTAATATCAAAATCATATTCAACCATGATCAATGATAGGAATTATGTTTAACATGCCTCTAACTAATTCTAGGCACATATTCAAAGTCAATATGATGATATTGTCAAATATAGTTAATCTTTGTAGTCATTGTATAAATAGCCAATCATGGTCAAACTTAATGAACCATCTATTTATCATAGTCAATTATAGTCAACCTTATTCACTCATAGTCATCCTTAGTCAACCTTGGTTGACCATATTTAACTATGGTCAACCATGCCTATAGTTCACCTTGTTCAACACGGCTATAGTTAAGCCTAGATATCATGCTTGACATACACAAAGGCAACACGATGACATAGTCAAACTATGGTCAACTAAAGTCAATGCTTTAAAATGTTTAATAATATTGGGTTTATAATATTAGGGTTTATGATATTAGGTTTTAAAATGTTAAGATTTACAATATTAGGTTAATTATTAGGGTTATATATTGTGATGTTGGAATGCTACATAAATCTATCTAACGTCACATTGCGACAAATATTGGTTTTAATATTAGTGTTTATAGTATTGAATTTAATATTAGGTTTAATATTAGAGTTTATAATATTGGGATTAATATTAGGGTTTATAATATAGGATTTAAAATTTTGGATTTAATATTGAGTTTATAATATTGTATTTAATATTAAAGTTTATGATGTTGGGTACAAAAATATATCTAATATTGCTTTTTGACAAAGATTATTATAATGTGATAATCATTGTGACAGTCATTGTTGTAATGTTACATTACATTGAAATTTATTCAACGTCACATTGCAACATAAAATTAGGGTTTATAAAATTGGGTTTAATATTAGAGTTTATAATGTATGGCTTTAATACATGGTTTAATATTAGGGTTAATATTGGGGATTAATATTGGGACGTTGTAACAATATAAGAAACTATCTAACATCACATTATGACAAAAGTTGTCCTAATGTGAAAATCATTCTCGCAACGTTCCATTACATTAAAATTTATTTAACGTTACATTGCAACATTATAAAATGAGGGTTTAATATTAGGGTTTATAATAGTGGGTTTCATATTGGGTTTATAATATTGTATTTAATATTAGGGTTTATAATATTGAGTTTATAATATTATTTTCTATAATATTGGATTTATAATATTATTGCTTATAATATTGGGATTCATATTTAGGTTTATAATATTATGTTTTATATTAGGGTTTATAAAATTGAGCTTAATATCAGGGTTTATAATAGTGGGTTTAATACATTTTGGGTTTAATATTGTGAGACTCGAATGGTATAGGAATCCATCCAACGTCATATTGTGACAATCATTATCACATTTTTACATTACATTGCAATTTATTCAAAGTCGCATTACAACATTAAAAACTTAGGGTTTAACATTAGAGTTTATAATATTTGGTTTTATAATATTAGGGTTTATAAAATTGAGTTTAATATTGTATTTAATATTGGGTTTAATATTAGGAATTTTAATACTAGGTTTTATAATATGAGAGTTTATAGTATTGGGTTTAATAATACGCTTTAATATTGGGTTCATAATAATGGGTTTAATATTAAGGTTTAGAATATTGGTTTTATAATATTATATTTTATAATATTGTGTTTAATATTAGAGTTTTAATGATATTAACATTAACATGCACATATCTGGATAGAGTGATATTTGGTCTTCCTTTGAACAATGCTTAACAATGGCATATCATCTAGCTATGATTCATTGTTAGTTACAAGAATAATTAGGGTTACACGAATAAAAAACCATGGTTGTAAAAATAAAATATTATGGTTAAATACTAATTTTTTAATGTTAATTGAAACTTACTCACTTAGTTGAAATTTAACTTATACTTATATTAAAATACAATATTTAAACCCTAATTTTAAAATCTAATAATGAAATTTGAATATTAAAAAGCTAATATTAAAATCTAATATTTTAAACCTAATATTATGATGATGATGGTGGTGGTGGTGGTGGTTAACGTCCACTAAGACCAATATTTGGTCTATCGGACCTAAAGAAAAGAGTTAATTAGTTTGATTTAAGATTTTATTCCTGTGCTCAAAAAGCTTGGAGAGAAGCCTCTCGAGCTCACTATAATTTTGACATCTTAAAAGGCTAGGAAGGTCAGTATTGCAACAAAGATTATGAAATTGAGCTCTAATGTGGTTGTACACGAGGCACTCTAAGAGGAAGTGATTTTCATCCTCGATGTTCATATTCTCACAGAGATGACAAATCGTTTCCATCCATGGTGTTTTAGGACCTGTCCAATGACCTATTTCACTATGGAGCTCATGAGAGTTCATTCTCATCTTGGCTATATTAATTTTCTTCTTTGAGCTTGTTAAAACAGATAGATACTTTTGATATTCTAAGGTGGGGTTGATGACCTCCTTATAATATCTTAATTTTCTTTTAGCTGCTAGATCTTTCTCACACCACATTTTTTCTTTGAACTTAGAAGTAAAATTTTTTTTAATGTTATTAATGTTTTGCAATGCAACATTCTCGTCGATCTCCCAATGGTTTAACCAGGCCCTGGTGTCTTTATACCAACCTCGTTTAAGCCTTAGGTGGTTTTGGCTAGAATTTAAAGCTAGCTTAGGAAGTCTATGGTCTCTTATGCTATTGAGCTTGTGCTTGTACAACAGAAGCCTAGTCATAGCTAGGCTCTCGATAGGGGAAAGACCCACTTCTATAAGGAGAATAGGATATGGTGTACTGTTTTTAATTTTAAGGTTATAAATTCACTTCCATATATTTGTATAATATTTCTCGAACGATAGAAGATGCTACAGCCCCAAACCTTGTCCATATAAGATATAGGGAGTGACTAAAGTTGAAGAGGAACTTCTTTCTGCTCCAAACATTATAATTCTTTGTCTTACAATTATTTATAGGAATAAAATAATTAATGTTTCACCCCCATTAATCCTTTTAAGATACATAGTTCGATTGAGCTTGTGATGAATATCAATTCTAGGTATGAAAAGACACTTCACACTCCAAGAAGTGCTATATACATACATAAGGATTAGCGTAAGTATATTTGAGTTTGAGTAATCATAACTTTTAATAAGAACTGACAGACATCGTGGCTTTGTGGTAGAGGGGAGGTACGTAAGAAGTCTAAGTTGTGTCGAGAACAGTGGGCACCGCCAGGAAGAACAATATGTCAGCACACTTGAAAGAAGGATGATGACTATCCCAGCTAAGGTCGTACCAGCACATCCTGCTTCCTCTAAACAACCTTCTAGCTTGTCGATGTAAATTCCAAATAGGGTAGGGGAGAGGGGCAACCTTGTTTAACTCCGATATTACACTTAATATCTTTTGACCACCCCTCATTTCTCTTTAACTTGGCAATTACATTCTCATATAACCTTATAGCGGCCACTCTTAGTTCGAAAGGAACATTTAGCTCTTCTAATCTATTCCATAGGTTGTTTCTAGGAACCGTATCGAAAGCCTTTCTAAAGTCCACAAAGCAACAAAAGAGATTGGATTTATCATTGCGGCATTCCTCCACAATGATCCTAAGCGTAACGAGGTGGTCCGTTGTTGAGTGCTGCCTTCTAAAACCCGCTTGGCCTTTAGCCCGCTTACCTTCACTTTCAAGCCAAATTCTCAACTTATTTTCCAAAATAATACCATATAACTTGGCTAAGAGAGGGCTAATCATAATTTTCCGATAATTAGAGGGGTTATTTGTATCCCCACTTTTAAAAATAGGGATAATGAGGCTCTGAGTCCAAGGTTTAGGGAACCCTTGCTTGACCGCTTGGTTGAAAGGCTTGTGGATGTGGGGGATGAGGATAGGACCTCCTATTTTTAAGATTTCCTGACTTGTGTGTCTTTAGCTTTCCATTTTGGGGCGTTTATTTTAAAATGGATGTTTATTGAGCTTCTTTCGTTGTGAGCAGGGTTTCAAAATCCCTGGCATTTGGAGATTCATAAAGCTTTTTAAGATAGGAATTCCAGTCATGTAAAGCAATTTTATTATTATCTTTAGTTTTCCTAGTTAGAATCTGCCTCCAAAATTTCTTAAGAGCCACCTTAGAGAGGTGTAAGAGATTCTCTTGTCTTTTATGAATATATTGCATTTTTTCCCTTTCGGTTAGGGCTTTGTAGATTTTTATCTTGTCAATTTTGAGAGATTCATCAACAACTTCCTTAATTTCTCTCCTCGCACTTTTACAATCTTTTTCATACCATGGGTTCGTTTTTCTATTTCTTTTATTACTTGAGACTTCAATTGAGAACTTGTTAATAGAATAAAACCTTATTATTACTTAAATAAATATATAATAATTAATATTAATATTAATATTATATCTGTATCATAAATCTAATAATTAGTAATGTGGTTTATATGAGTCTATCACATATATCAATCATATTTTTTTAATGTGGTTGTGTATGTGTTTGATGTAGGTCTATCAAATTATATCAACCATATTTATTAATGTAGTTGTATTAGTTTTATGAATAAAAATAAAATGTATTATATATTTTTGATAGAAGAATGTATTAAATGTATACGTTTAAATATAAATAATAAAATAAAACAAAAATAAAAATCAAATATATAATAAAAATATAAAAATAATTACATATTAAAAAATAAAAATACAATTATTAATATACATTAATGATGATTTAAATTTGATATAAATAACATAATATAATAAAATTACCTTATTATCCAATATTAAAATATAATGTTAAAATATAAAGATCAATTATAATTGTTATTAAAAAAAAAAATATTCTTGAAACATCTATACTTATGATAAGAGTTATGAATTAAAGTTTTTGAACTCAGAGTGACATGTGATAGTGGAAGTATTCCGTTTGGGTTTTTACTCATCTCTTAATTAACCTAGAACTTTAAAAAAACACTCACAACCACTTGATGTATTAAAAATTTGGATAATTTTTTTCACATAAAACATATTTTTTAACTCATAACAATATACGACTATTTCTACTGATGGTAGAATTGTATTCATGGAGATTTTTGTCCTGTCTTAATTAACCTACAATTTTAAAAATACTCATAGCCACTTAATCTAACAAAACTTTGACCGCATTGTTGCGTTCGACTCCCTAGAATAAATTATGGAAATAGGTATTGAATACAAATTATCGAACACAACTATATTAGTGAATCTTAACACCCAATCTTCTTTTTCAAAAGATCAAATGATGGTTGGTTGAGCCAGATATTATAATGGTTGGTTTAGTCAGATATTTGTTGTAATTATGGTTGGTTTAGTCAGATATTTATTGTAATTAGGAAAAATATTTGAAGTTGAATTTTGATTTTTGTTATTTAAATTATTTTTTTAATTATATATATGGATTCAGCACCCTAAAAATCTTAGACACTTGTGCAAGACTAGTTATCAAATTTCTATTTAACCAAAAACATCTACCTTAAAAACCTTCAAAAAATAACACTAAAAACTACAAATTCTTTGGCCATTATTGTTCAAAAGAGGATGAATGATGGCAAACGCTCCGTCAGGATTGATCGATATAGACATTGTACTTGACTTTTTTATTATTATTATTATTTATTTAACACTTAACAGAGCTTTTGACATGACCTTTCATCTGTATATAAACAATGTACTTGACTTTGTTATTTGTTTAACACTTAACAAAGCTTTTGACATGACCTTTCATCTGTGTATAGTTCGACTGAAGACTTACTTTAAGCCTGCATGATACATCTCATGAGTATATCAAACTGCATACAACTCATGAATGATCGGGACATTGGGCGATCGCTGCGACTTTGGAGGTGGTAACATAAAACTTAGAGTGATAAAAAGAACGTCTGAATTTCCTTTGAATTCCAGAATGTAGTAATAATGAATTTGGTGTAAGAAAACTCTTTACTCTTTAAAGATGATACTCTACATAATTTTATATTCATTTTAATGAAATACGGTGTGTCAGTTTCCACGGGATTTAATATAAAATCATTCATGGATGGAACATAATCAGTCAAGTACTTTTATCATTTATAAAATTATATCGTGTATACTAATGAACTGTTTATTGTCCACTCCTTAAACTGCCACTTGGGAGTTGGTCACAATTTTATTGTTTTGTAATCTGCAGATGTGATAACTGAGTGATTGAGAGTGAGATTTCGACTCTTATTGGACGTGAATGTTTTGTTTGTTGTGTTGAAGACAAGGAATCGAAATGGCCAAGGCGTGTTCTAGACGTGGGGTGTGGATTAGGAGGGAGTTCGAGGTATTTCAGTAGAAAGTATGGAGCCCATGTTGAGGGCAACACCATCAGCAAATGGTAGGTTGAAAGCGCCGCCGCAATTACTACTGGTCTCAGCGATAAGATATAGGTAAGTTTTCACTTAGAATAGCCTAATTACCATCATAGTAAGGGAAATAAGTATAAGTACTATAAGAAATGAGTCTGAATATTTTTAGATTTTAGGAATATTTTGGAATGGAAAATATAACATTTCTAATTATTTCAAGGGAAAATATATGGAGTTAAGGAAGTTTTTTATAACAATTACCAATGTGTAACTCTCTAATTTACTTCCCACAATCTTTCAATACACTTAGCTAAATTATTATCATTATATAGACATAGAGTAATATTTAGTAAAAGAACAGTGAGTTACACAATCATTAATTGCCATACTTGTAGCATATTAACTTAAAATTCTTGATGTAACCTTGAATCAATTCCATGATTATTTGAACTCAATTAGTTAATCACATTCTTGATAATGTAACCATCATATCATGTCAATCACATCACATCAGTCGACACTTATATACCCTGAAACCCTATATGGTGAAATCCAACAAATATTTAATTTTATTATTAAATTCTCGTGAGGGTGGTCACCCCACTCAATGGCTTATATGAGAGTCTATTACTTAACTATTGTCATAAAATATTATAAAGAATTATCATTTGAAGTGAAACATAACTAGCTGTAAATTATTACAATCATCATGATATCATTTACCCACAAAGCCATGAACATGAAGTCTTTGCAACTGCGGGATTAACCTCCAAGTGACATTCCTTCAACTTGCATAAACCACTAGTTTTATTGTATATCACAATGTTAAGTACAATCCATGTTTTGCAAATGTCACAATTTTTTCTGCAAATATTGTTGTATGCAAACTTTGATATCATGATTAGATCAAATAATAATCAAGACAAAAGTAAATCTTTATTAATGATGTTTAGACATCTAATCATGTGCATACATAAAACATAAACATAATATCATGTCATGCCTTCTTTAACATCAAGCACCACATTAATTTTTATTCCCCTCACCCATACGTCCACATTATTTTCCCAAGAACTAAAACTTTCCTTATTATTTTGAAAGAATCTAGAACATTAGTTATGGTTTTTCACATAAATACATAAACCTTTCACAATAATTGTTATTCTTGCATGCAAATAAATAATAATTTCTGAAAAAGAGGCTAACATCCTCTTGCATACAAATGAAAAATATTTCCAAAAAATGCTAACATAATCTTATATGAACATGCCTAATATTTTGATAGGATAACTAATATAATCTTACATGAAAATTCATAACATTTCTAAAGGAAAGCTAACATAATAGATTTTATTATTGTGCAAGAAAATATATATTTATCTAGCTCATTAGTTATGATCTTTATGCATGTAATTACATAAAATTTATCAATAGAACTAACCCTCATAGGTATTACTTTTGGTTTATGCAAATACATAAAAAGGAAGTTAACAAAATGAATAATGTTCCTTTGCATGCAAATTCATGTTCTTTCCAACAACATCTTTTCCGAATGAGAACTCTTCACAATAACTATTGTAAATAAAAATATATGCTCTATTCCAAATATAACTAACACGATACTTCTTATTTCTTGTGTGCACATATATGTAGTCACCAAAAAAAAAATGACATATTTATTACATGCTTTTACATATTCATTTTTAAAAAGTATAACACAGTAATTATATATATATATAATGACTTATTTTTGTCATGCAAGATCAATATAAATAATTGAGCACAAAACAAAAAATTATTTTTCAAGAACACTAACGCATTAGCTACTTCTATATGTACATAAAAAACTATTCTTATAACATTGACAAATCAAATGACATCACTCTATTTACTCAATTTTCCTGTTCTAGTCATCAACATTTGGCACGGTTTTCAAACTTTTGAAAATGAATTTTTGAAAAACCAAAAGAGATTTTTAATGGGAATGGAATCATTTGAAAACGTTTCTCTAAATTTTTACACAAGTATCATGGTTTGGAATATTCGAATGAATTTTTACAATTTATTTTCCTAGATTTAAATATTAAATAATTTCTTGTTTTAGTCATTAACTTTGGTGAATTTGAAAAAAAATTTCAGAAATATGAAAGAGACTTTTGTGAATAACTGGCTCAATTACAAAAAAACATTTTTATTTTTTACACAACTATCATCGTTTGAGAGACACGATGACATATTTGAACCATATTTTTTAATGACTCATACAAATATTTTCCAAAATAAGTTTTATTAAATTTGTTCGTTTTTTCACTAATTCATGCAATAATTTAAATAAATCGAACTTCAAATGTGTGGCAGCTATTTTTTCATCCAAACATATACTTCTTTGCATAATAACTATTTTTATTACATACAACCATATACTTATTTGAACCAGTGTTATTTTATTGCATGCAAGCATTTACCTCTTTTTTGAAAGAAATATAGCGTAATATATATTAATCTCATGCCTATGTAATTTGTTTTAAAAATTAGTGCACATATAGCTTACCTTTTAATGATTGTAATTCGTTATCCCAACAAGACCACACTATTATAGCCAACAGTGGCCTCCTAAGAGATGAAACAATCCTAGGTTGATTTCCCCACAAGATCGTATTTCATTCAACAATTTTTATACATATAATTATTCAAAAACACTAATTTATCTTTTTTACTTTCTTTTACATATATTTTTGAAATTATAAAAATCACTCAATAAATCATCCATAAATCATATTTTTCTAAATTCTAAAATCACTTAATAAATCATCCATAAATCTATCATGTTTTTTCAAAGTATATTTTTTTTTACTCTATATACGAAATATATCTTATCCATAGTTTTTCTAAAACTATGACTTATTAACTCTAAAGCTCATAAAATATAATAACTTGGAGAATGCCATTTTTCTTTTGTAAATACAATTTTTACTCATGCTTCCAAAAAAAAATACATCAGTAGAAAAACACAAATAGTCTCACTCGACTAGGTTTGTTGACTACCGCTATTACCATATGACAATGAAACAAAAAGACATTAAGAGACATAATCCACAACTTGAGAGGCCATAGGCCATAGCAAACAAAAAGAAAAAAAAAATAGTTGTATCCATGCTAATCATCATAAGTGATGGAGGTTGGGCTATCCAGAGTTGTTCCATGAGGCAGCAGAGGATGGAAGGAGCATTGCATATTCTCCTCGAAATGGGCCATCCACGCCTCCAACTTCTCAAATTTCTCAAACAACAAATTATGGCATCATCAGACCACCACCACACGCTTTCGAACATGGTACTGGAATTAATGCATTTTATTCAAAGTGGAAATCAATTCAACATGATCCTCCTACCTAACCTGCTCTGAGGTCTCTAGGTGTTCAAGAAATAACTGGATCAAGTCTTGAGATCTCTCCACGCAACATCCATGTCATTGTCCATGGGAAAATTATGCACTGAAAACCAATGCCAAAAAGCACCACGACGGGTCAAACCCCCATGCTAACCTAGAGGGGTGTGGCTTCCATGACCCATTGCAAATCCCCCACACCAACCACTTCGATTTGTAGACCAAGCCCGACGTGTCCTAATTTTTTTGACCTGTAACCAGCTCTGCCACATGTTTCTGTGTGACTCGAATGACCAACGCGCTGAAAACCCTATTCCAGGACATCGCAACTAGTCGCCAAAACTAACTAAGACAAGGACATGCCACCCCTAGTGTTTCTTTATTTGGGCTTTGACTAAGAGGAAGAGTGCCCCGAGCTAGGAATCAAACACATGGATTGCCTCCCGACACCAATGGAATGAGAAGAGGACCCCCCAACCGAAACTTGTCGAGCTGCCCACACAGAAAGAGCACCACCCACCAGTCTTGAGTAACCATGAAACACGAAGAACTAACACTTGTCGCAAGCCAAACCCCTTCCCATTTCCTGAGTCGACCTCTTGCGAGCTACACTAGCCCGAACCCAAGACACTTACTCCTTCGACTCCACCAAACATCACATAAGCTCGACCGCTTCTGCATAGACTTATGAACACTCGCCCCAGACTGAAACCGCCTAGAATTAAACACAACACAAACCATGAAACCATACCTCGTCTCTCTTGCAAACGCACTCGAACGAAGACCAATCCGGAAATTTATAATTATGCTCACCTGAAAGTAGGGGAGGGAACATCTGTGACGAGGTCGCCCCCTCTCCCAGAGAGGGAAACCTATGAAACTACCACCGCTCCTCATGAAGCCCTCACCAAAATCACCATAGCTCATACACATGTAGAATGAAAAACAATCCTCATGACCCTCCATAAAATTCAATCGATCACCACCACCCTCGATACCCAAGGCTACATGAAGTCTCACATGCTAGTAATAACTGCCTCCCATGCTGAAGGTGTAATGTAAGGGCAAGGAAGCCAACCTTCCCACGTGTGTCCAAGTGCTTACCATATGTGCCCACGAATTCCCTCGAGAATGCAATCCTTGGTTTTCCTCACTCCCATCAGGGAGGCCTCTTCCGAGACCACAATCTTACGGAGATCCTCAAGAGTTGAATCCTACATGGGTGGGGGCCTTTCCCTGATGAGTTCTTGGTCCTGCTGGTCACTACCCCAGTTTGCTAACTTGTTTGCTTCTTTGTTTCCCTCTCGTTCAACATTCTCAGTGATTACATATTCAAAGGAAGGGATCCTAGAGTGAATATGTTCACTAATAAGTTCCGGTCACCAAAATTGAATCAACTAGACCCTGGGGGGGGGGGGCCGCGCGGGGACCTTCTTATCAACTTCTGCAACATCAAAATCGTTATTTTTGAATCCCCCGTGACCTACAACCTGGTCAGCCCCAATTTCACTGCAACTTGTAAACCTTTTTCCATCACGAGAAACTGTGCCACGTTATTGGTGTTACTGCCACGTGGGGATACATAGACTTTCACTATTTTCCCTTTGTCATTACCGATTATTCCCCCAAGGCCATCCAGACCTAGGTTTCCCTTGGATGCACCATCGAAGTTCAATTTGAAGAGGTGCCAAGGCAACGAAAGGAAGGAGTTGGGTGAGCGATCCTTCATATGCCTTAACCCTTCAAGCCCAAAGGTGCAAGGGTTTGGGTTAAGATCTAGCATGGGAAAAATTTCTCGTTCCCTATCCATCGCTTTCCAATCCTCATCCAACCAATGAGAGATTACGATGATTTCCTTAATGTTTCTCATCACCGTTTTCCTTACCTGGTCAGTATGGATGCTCTGTGAGTGGAATAAAACATTGTTTCTTTACTTCTGAATGTTATAGAGGAAAAATCCTTATGAGATGAATGATTATCTGCTGACAATGGGGTTCCTAAAGAGCAACCAACACCATTGTCCGAGTGATTATTTCAAACTATTAGTCGACCGATCACTCACCCTGAACAATGAAGCAATCTTGTCTGAGATCTCACGGGATTTGGGGCAAAAGTTCAATAAGTGGAATGTTGTTTCCTCTTTGATTATGCATAATGGTCACTTAGAAGGGCCTCATAAGCCTTTTTTCCTGATTTTATCCCAAGTGAGGAGCTTACCGTGCCAAATGATCCAAACGGAAAATGAAATCTTTGGCCACAACTTAGAGTACCAGATCCGTTTACATAAGGGGTTAGGTAACTCATCAACTCAGGTAGATAAAAGTGAATAATCCTCTTTGAGAGAGAACGTACCTTTAGGATGACGACCCCAAATTATCTTATCAGGTTCCCCATTGTTTATAATAGGGAATTGTCACAAGATCAAGGTGAGGGCCTCCCAATCCAGAGGTGGATCACACACTAGCCATTGGTCTAAAGACTTCAATACTCTCCACTTATCTATTTAATTGGAGTCGTTCCAAAAGTATCTTACTTTCTCCCCTCCCAAATGAGTGGTAAAAGTTTGGATATCCGAGAGCCTATCCTCCAAGTTTAATCGAGGGTATTGCATCAATGCCTCCTACTAGAATATAGCTTTATTTCCATTTATGATCTCCCAGAAACCGTGGCCCTGAATCGATGCCCAATTTTCCTTTTTTGAATTCCATATGGAAGATACATTTGGCAGGTTGTAATGAGATTTTAAGGGGTCCTTCCATGCATTCGTGCCATATTTAAAGGACCAAATTGCCTTCCAGTTTTCCTATTGTACCTACAAACATTGCCACCAAACTTTAATACTAAGAGTATGTGACAAATTTTCCAGATACTTTAGTCCAAGGCCACCATGGGCCTTTAGTTTCCATAATTTGTCCCATGCTACGATGGTCCATTTTCATCTGATTTGCGGTCCTGACCACAGGAAATTTTAGAACTTGATTGCGATATATTTTTATATGCTATAGGGAGACAGAACAGCCGAGAGGTGATAAATCAAGATAGCCTGAAATGAAACTTTAATGAGGATTAGACTCCGAGGATTGTTTAAGACTTGGAAGGTCCAACTAGATAGATTCTGATTGATACAACTTAACAAATCCTTCTAATGTGGGACTTTCAAGGAGTTAGAAACTAAAGGGACTCCAAAATACGTGGTTGTAAGAGAGTCGATTTTGAAACCAAGAGATCGGGCTAGGTGACTTTGCACATGGGGGTGAGTGTTAAAATATAAGATACCAGATTTGTCACCATTTATTAGTTTTTTAGATGCATGTTTGAAATCCTCCAGAAAGGACCCAAATTTTCTTGCCTCTTTTAAGGTTGGCTTACCGGAAAACATATTTTCATAAAAAAATTGTCATTGGGTGATGGGAGGGGGTGCTCTGGAGAGTTTTATACCTTGAAGGGATAAAGACTCCACTGGTTCCTTGATAATCCTGCTCAATCCTTTTGCAACAATGGTGAAGTTGAAGGGGTAGATAGGGTCCCCCTGTCTCAAACCACGATATCCCCTAAAAGTGCAGGATGGAGCCCCATTGACAATAATGGAATAGAAATGGGTTTCAATCATAGATTTGACCCTGTTTATCCACGAGGAGGAGAAACTAAAAGCTTCGAGGATGGACAGAATATAGTTCCAATTACATGATCATAAGCTTTTGATAGATATAATTTAATCAACATACCTATGGATCTAGAAGTGGATAAGGAGTGAACCTCTTCATCAACCAAAAGGATCCGTTATTTTTCGGCCCTCCATGAAACTTGACTACTTTGACCCAATGATGTCTTTCAATAGGGGCTTTAGATTCCAAATTAGAATACCTGAGATAATTTTGCATATCACGTAGTGCGATAGGGAGGAAACTACTGAGGTCATGAGTCGTGCCTTTCTTTGCTATCAACATGGGAAATTTTTTAGTTAGCCTTGACCAGATATTTTTCAAGTGGCATGAATATTCTACAAACTCATGTATTTATGGACCAAGTAAGTGCCATTCTGCTTTGAAGAATTGGGATGTGAATCCATCCGGGCTTGGAGCTTTGTACGTGGGGAGAACCTAAAATAATTCCTCCACTTATCCATAGGATACCTCTCGGATGAGGGATTTGTTATGATCCTCTAAGATTAATTTTGGTATGCACTGCTTAATGCGAGCGATGGAATCAATTCTCTCTTCTGCGAGATCCATGAACAGGGTTTGGAAATACCAGATCAACTCATCTGATATCACCTTGTGCTACATAAGTCTATTTCCATCAGAAACGTTAAGTTAGAATATCTGGTTAAATTGTTTATGCCTTAACATGGTTATATGAAAAATATTTGTATTACTCTCCCCCGCCTTTAGCCATTGAACTCTAGATTTTTTCCTCCACAAGATTTCCTCCTATTTTCTATGTTGTTCTAGTTCATTGAGAACCACCCCCTCTTGAGAATCTAGGTCCTCCGAGCGCCCATCGAAAATGATTTTATGTTGGATTGACCCCATGTCCTCTTCTAACCATAATTTTTCCTGATGTATATTTCCAAAATCCAAGCGATTTCGTTCCTTGATTTTCCCTTTTAGTTCCTTCAGTTTGAGTTGGAAGGTTTCCATTGAGTTCCTCCCCTTGACTCTAATCTCTTTCGACCATGTTTCAATATTAGCCATGAATTCTAGCTTATCTAACCAGAAGGATTCAAATAATAATGGGAAATTTCAAGGAGCTATTCATGAGTCGATCTCCAGAAAAATTGGTCAGTGATTCGATCCAAGACAAGGGAGGATAGAGGCCTAGAAAAAGAGGTCCTACTGAAGAATATCATCAGAAATGTGAAAATGATCCAGTCATAAAGAGATATGGTGCTTACCTCCCCGCTAGTTGTTCCATGTGTAGGTTCCATTCACAAAGTCTTCATTCTTGACACCTAGATATTGGATTGTCTCTTGGAATGATGATGATATCACTTCCATCCTTTTAACTCCTCCCTTCTTATCTCCCAGGTTCATGATCAATTTGAAGTCCCCCACCAAAATATAGCTGGTGTTACCCAAAAAATCCTTTAGGTGGTGAAAATTTCTTAAGAAGACCATATTTTCCCTAGGAAACGTCGGGCTGTAGACACCAATGAGCCAAATTGTTTCGGTGGACCCAATGCATTCAAACTGAACTGAAAGGGAATTAGGGGAGGCCATCCAGTTTTTCAAGGAAATATATCTAAAAACCCAAAGTATTCCTGATGCAGGAGCATCGGAATTAGCCAGCAATGTGGAGATTTGTCCACATGTTGTGGCTAAACATAGTGAAATTCATTGAATGTTTGGTCAAATTCAGTTTTACTGAGGAGGTTGGACTTCTCAAATAGTTTATTATAATTGTAATAAATAAGAGATTGTCTTATTTAGATTTAGAGATAAGATCTGTTAATACAGGTGTAACTGAGAGTTAATAGATAGAAGATTTCTGTTAAGATCTTTAGGAAAAAATAGGAGATTGTTGTTAGCTATTATTAGAAGAATTAATGAAAATAATAGACAAGAGAAAAATGTGATGAGAGAGTAGAATTGGTAGGGAGCTTGGAGTGGAGCGAGAGCTCAGAAGGTGTGTGAGGACTGTGTTTGTGCGAAACAGTGATCATTCTTTGTGTAATTGGGCCAAAGGCCGAGACTCTGTTTATGAATAAAACTAATGTTTCATGCCTCAATGTATGAAGAGTTTGTGAGGATTGATGCGTTGCTTTCCTTTGTAATTGATTGAAGCGGTTGCGATCTGTGTGTTTTTATTTTAAACTGTAGAATTCCTGTGTTTAATGTAAACCTGGTGTTGTCGAATTTTGTGAACTGAAAGAATTTTTAACACAGAGAAATGGCGTAAAAAGACTTCGCGGAACCTTTGATCGGAGTTGAATTAATATACATATCGGTTTTGGAGTTGGTCGGGTCCGTTTAACTCATCGCATTGGTCCGAGGAGAGGAGTTCACATATCATGTCATATAACAATGGAACCGAACGCGAAGTGTATTAAAATTTGTTTGAATTGAGATCGGGTCCGGGGTAATATCGCTTCACTGACGGGAAGGCGACTTTGAACCACATCGAATTGAGTTTTCCGATAAACTTTGCATCGGAGTTCTGGAAGTTGCCAATAGTTGGTAATGACATCAATCACAGTGATTTCTGATCGCGATTGATATCGCATCGGAGCACATTGGAGCATGGAGCGCATTGGAGTTGCGAAGTTATATTGATATCGCATCGGAGTGTGATAAACACCAAGTCTTGTGGTACATTGCAATTCACCGATTAGCGAAACTCTTTAAAGCCGTTCAATCAACCAGATCTGGGCTGCTGCGATATATATATGAAACTGTTATAAAAAGATTTCAACGTTGTTTTAATGTTATAAAGGGTTATATTGGAATCGGAAGGAGAACTAAATTTTTTTTTTAAATTTATAAAAGGACTTCGGGTCCGATCTATTAAAAGGGAGATTATTGATTGCGGTGATCCATTGTGGGTGTTCATTAAGAATCTAGTGCTGCCGCTGCACCAATTTTTGGTATCGGAGCAGAAGAAAGGGGCATTTGCAACGAAAATGCCACCAAGAAGAGGAATTGGTTGAGGGAGACCAGAACCAAATGCAGTTCTGTTGGAAGAAGTGCAAAATTTTCATGCACGAATGGAGACAATGGAGACAGCCCAAAGAAGAGCGCCTGATGATGGAGCTGAGAGTTCTTCAGAAGAATCTGATGCAGATGTGGAAGTAGAAGAAGACAATGAAAATGTCAAATTCATCAAGATGCTGGAAAAAGTTGGAAGCAAACCCAAGATGGAGATTCGTATGTATGAAGGGAGTCTGAATGCGGAGGAGCTTATGGATTTGATTAGATCCATAGATCAGTACTTTGACTATGAAGAGGTTGAGGAGAATAAGAGGGTGAAGTTTGCAGTCACTAGACTGAAGGGTCATGCATCCATCTGGTGGGACGAGGTACAAACATCAAGAACGAAAAAAGGGAAATGTAAGATCAAGCAGTGGGATAAAATGGTAAGTAAACTGAAAGCCAAGTTTTTTCCTAAAGACTATCATTTGAATCTTTTTAAGCAAATGCAAAATCTGAAGCAGAAAGGAATGTCTGTTAAGGAGTACACAGAAGAATTTTATAGATTGAGTATCAGAATAGGGCATGTAGAAGATGATTTGGAGAAAATAGCTAGATATGTAAATGGTCTAAGGTATGAAATACAATATGAGATTATTCTATTAAGACTGAAAACTGTTGAGGATGCCTATCAAGCGATTTTTAAGGCAAAAGAGAAAATATTGAGGAAACAGAGTCAAAGGAACAGAGGAAAGAGCTTAGCGAGAGGTATAGGAGCTGCTAGATCTAGAGGAACACATCATCAGTATGAAACAGGAAGTTCAAGTGGCAGATCACCACAGAAGGGTGAATCTAGTAGAGGAAGATTCACACCCAGAGGAAGAGGGTGAGGAAGATATGTTAGGTGTTATACCTGTGGAGAATGGGGACACATGTCAAGGTATTGTCCTCATAACAAATCAGCAAGCCAGAGGGGTGCAAATGTGGCTGGGGCAGAGCCAAAACCACCTCGACTTGTGGAGAAAGAGGAACCACCTGAAGAAGGTGAATCACTGCTGCTTAGAAGAACTTTGCTTAGATCAGAAAAGGAGACTGGAGAACCCGCGCAAAAGAAGAATTTGTTCAGAACTACATGTAAATCAAAGGGTAAGTGATGTAAGGTTATAATTGACAGTGGGAGTACTGAAAATCTTGTGTCCACAAAGATGGTAGAAAATCTTGAGTTAACAAGTACGGCGCACCCTGCACCTTATAAAGTGTCTTGGCTACAGAAGGGCCATCAAGTCATCATGACAGAGCAATGTAATGTGGAAATGCAAATCGTCACATACAAAGACGTGATCCTATGTGACATAATTCCCATGGATGTATGTCATGTGTTATTGTGGAGACCATGGCAATTTGACCGGAAAGCGATTCACGATGGGAGAAGGAACACATACACCATAGAGAAGGACGGAATTAAACACACGTTGCTACCAGTGAAGAGTGATGTGGATAAAGGACTGCCTGAAAATAATATCATGCTGATAAGTGGCAAAGAACTGATACAAGAGGTTGATAAAAGCGAGGAGGTGCATTTTTCTATCGTAGGGAGGCCCAAGGTAATCTTAACCTCCACGAATTTAAACGATTTTACTGAAGAAATTCAAGTTGTGTTAAATAATTTCATGGATATCATTGTGGATGAATTACCAAATGAATTACCACCGATGAGAAGTGTGAGCCACCATATCGACTTAATACCAGGAGTAAGTCTACCTAATAAAGCTGCGTATAGACTAACTCCCCAGGAAAATGCAGAGATTGCAAGGCAAGTACAGGAGCAGATGAACAAGGGGCTGATTTGAGAAATTTTGAGCCTGTGTGCTGTGCCAACGGTACTTAGTCCGAAGAAGGGAGGAGAATGGCGCATGTGCACCGATTCTAGAGCTATCAACAAGATAACAGTCAGGTACAGATTTCCTTTGCCCAGAATGGATGATTTAATGGACTGTTTAAGTGGATCCAGGTACTTTACTAAGATAGATTTGAAAAGCGGGTATCACCAGATCAGAATTCGGGAAGGCGATGAATGGAAAACGACTTTCAAAACAAATAGTGAATTGTATGAGTGGTTAGTGATGCCTTTTGGGCTCACTAATGCACCCAGTACATTCATGAGACTAATGAACGAGGTTTTGAAAGAGTATACAGGTAAATTTTTCGTTGTTTACCTTGATGATATTCTGGTTTTTAGCAAAATTAAAGAGGAGCATTTGGAACATCTGAAGTTAGTCTTGAAAACTCTACAGAAAGAAAAACTACTAATCAATTTGAAGAAATGTAGTTTCATGAAAGAAGAACTGGTATACTTGGGATTTGTGATTTCCAAAGAAGGCTTGAAAATGGATCCGGAGAAGGTACAAGCAATCAGGAACTGGCCTACTCCTAGAAGTGTATTTGAGGTAAGAAGTTTCCATGGAATTGCTAGTTTTTACCGAAAATTTATAAAAGGATTTAGTCAAGTTTGTGCACCAATCCTTGAGACGATCAAGGAGGTCAATCAGCCATTTTGATGGACAGAAGCAGCTGACAGGAACTTTAATTTGCTGAAAAATAAGATAACAGAAAAGCCAATTCTAGCATTGCCTAATTTCGAGAAAGTCTTTCAATTAGAAACTGATGCAAGTGGAGAAGCAGTTGGTGCGATACTGAGTCAAGAGAAAAGACCGATAGCATATTTCAGCGAGAAGTTAAATGATGTGAAAAATAAATATTCTTCCTACGACAAAGAATTTTACGCTATTGTGCAGGCATTAAAAAAGTGGAGGCATTACTTACTGCCGAAGGAATTCATCTTATATTCAGACAATCACGCTTTGCAGTTTATTAATAATCAGCCAAAGCTAAATCAGAAGCATGCCAAATGGGTGGAATTTCTGCAAAATTTCACTTTTGTAATAAAGCATAAAAGTGGTAAGTCTAATAAAGTAGCAGATGCATTGAGCAGGGTAAGTTTTCTTTTGCAAGAGTTTAAAGTGGGTGTTGTAGGTTTTGATGAAATGATAGAAATGTACAAGGATGATGAGGATTTTAGAGACATCTACGGAACAGTTCAGAATCCGGTGAGCCATAACAGAAGTCAATGGATGGACTACCTTATTCAAGGAGGCCTGTTATTTAAAAGCAACAAGTTATGTATTCCTAAATGTTCCATGAGAGAGAACATAATTAAGGAAAAGCACAGTGGAGGGTTGTCTGGTCATTTTGGAAAAGATAAAACCTTCGCTGAGGTGAATGCTTTTTATTACTGGCCTAAAATGAAAACTGAAGTTAAAAAGTTTGTTGAGAAATGCAGGGTATGTCAATATACCAACGGAAGGAGTCAGAATACAAGTCTATATCAGCCATTGTCCATACCCGATCGACCATGGGATGCAGTGAGTATGGACTTTGTTCTGGGTTTACCAAAAACTCAGAGAGGAAATGATTCTATTTATGTTGTAGTAGACAGATTTTCTAAAATGGCACATTTTATTTCTTGTAAGAAAACTCATGATGCAACATACATAGAAAATTTATTCTTTTCAGAGATTGTAAGATTGCATGGTTTACCTGTAATTATTGTATCAGATCGAGATACTAAATTTGTAGGGCATTTCTGGAGGACACTTTGGAAGAAACTGGGGACTAAACTCAGTTTTAGTTCAGCATACCATCCTCAGACAGATGGAAAAACTGAAGTAGTGAACAGGAGCTTGGGGAATATATTAAGAAGTTTGGTACATCAGAATCCCAAACAGTGGGATTTGGCATTAGCTGAAGCTGAATTTTCTTACAATGATACACCAAACAGAAGCACTGGAATGAGTCCATTCCAGATTGTCTTTGGAATGCATCCGAGAGGAGTATATGAGCTTAGAGACTTGGGAAAACATGAATTCAGGAGTACAAGTGCTGAAGATTTTGTTGAACAAATGCAGAGGTTACAGGAAGAAGTCAAAGATAAATTGCATGAAAGCGGCAGTAGATACAAGCAGAGAGCAGATCTGAAAAGAAGAGAAAAAGAGTTTCAAGTAGGAGATTTAGTCATGGCATATCTGAGAAAAGAGAGATTTCCTACAAAAACTTATAACAAACTGAAAATGAAGAAAATAGGACCTTGTAAAATCAGAAGGAAATTTTCAGCCAATGCATATGAGATTGAGTTGCTGGAAGGGATCGGAATATCCCCCATTATTAATGTTGTAGACTTATATCCATTCAGAGAGGCAGAAACCGAGTTGCAGACTGAAGTCACAGAAGATGAAGTTCAAACTGTAGATTGGGAGGAACAGGTACCAAAAGCATCCAAGAAAGAAGTTGAAGCTATCTTGGATCAAAGAATATCTAAGAAAACTCGAGGGAAGACATATTTCCAGTATCTTGTCAAGTGGAAGGAGCAGCCAATGGAAGATTCCAGTTGGTTAACAACAACTGAACTACAGAAATATGGAATAAGTCCTGAAAGTTTGAAGAACAAATATTTTCTTCCCCAGGAGTCTGACGCAGGAGCATCAGAATTAGCCAGCAATGTGGAGATTTGTCCACATGTTGTGGCTAAACATAGTGAAATTCATTGACTGTTTGGTCAAATTCAGTTTTACTGAGGAGGTTGGAATTCTCAAATAGTTTATTATAATTGTAATAAATAAGAGATTGTCTTATTTAGATTTAGAGATAAGATTTGTTAATACATGTGTAACCGAGACTTAAGAGATAGAATATTTCTATTAAGATCTTTAGGAAAAAATAGGAGATTGTTGTTAGCTATTATTAGAAGAATTAATGAAAATAATAAACAGGAGAAAAATGTGATGAGCGAGTAGAATTGGTAGGGGGCTTGGAGTGGAGTGAGAGCTCAGAAGGTGTGTGAGGACTGTGTTTGTGCGAAACAATGATCATTCTTTGTGTAATTGGGCCAAAGGCCGAGACTCTGTTTATGAATAAAACTAATGTTTCATGCCTCAATGTATGAAGAGTTCATGAGGATTGATGCGTTGCTTTCCTTTGTAATTGATTGAAGTGGTTGCGATCTGTGTGTTTTTTATTTTAAACTGTAGAATTCCCGTGTTTAATGTAAACCTGGCGTTGTCGAAGTTTATGAATTGAAAGAAGTTTTAACACAGAGAAATGGCATAAAAAGACTTTGCGGAACCTTTGAGTGGAGTTGAATTAATATACATATCGGTTTTGGAGTTGGTTGGGTCCGTTTAACTCATCGCATCAGGCCGAGGAGAGGAGTTCACATATCATGTCATATAACAATGGAACCGAATGTGAAGTGTATTAATTTTTTTTTGAATTGAGATCGAGTCCGGGGTAATATCGCTTCACTGACGGGAAGGCGACTTTGAACCACACCAAATTGAGTTTTCCGATAAACTTTGCATCGGAGTTCTGGAAGTTGCCAATAGTTGGTAGTGACATCAATCACAACAATTTCCGATCGCGATTGATATCGCATCAGAGCACATTGGAGCGTGGAGAGCATTCGAGTTGCGAAGTGATATTGATATCGTATTGGAGCATGATAAACGCCAAGTCTTGTGGTACATTTCAATTCACCGATTAGCGAAACAGTTTAAAGCCGTTCAATCAACCAGATCTGGGTTGTTGCGATATATATATGAAACTGTTATAAAAAGAGTTCAATGCTATTTTAATGTTATAAAGGGTTATATTGGAATCGGAAGGAGAACTGATTTTTTTTTTTTAAATTTATAAAAGGACTTCGGTTCCGATCTATTAAAAGGGAGATTATTGATTGCGGTGATCCATTGTCGGTGTTCATTAAGAATCTAGTGTTGCCGCTGCACCAATTCCCAACCCACCGGCATGAACCTACCCTTGCATGCAAAGCCAACATTCTGATGATGGCCAACTTTTTCGTATGATTTTGATAAAATTTTCCCACGTTACTTTAGTTTCCTATAGTATTATGATATCTAGATTCTCTTTCTAGATCTGATATTTTAAGTACATTAACTTACCCTTGGAGTTGAGGCCTCTTATATTCCAAGATACCAGCTTCATTGAGGAAGGGATGGGGTAGAACACTAGTAGTAATTTGTCAAAACATTGGCTTTTCCATAGCTAACTAAGGTGGCCCTTTATTCTTGTATCACCTCGCTGGCATGCTGCCTACGTTTTTTTGTGGATTTTGAGCCATAGTCTGCTCTCCTGTTGGATGTGTCTCCTTCCCATATGGAAAGAGCCATCTAAGGGAGGGGTTCCATTTGAGCTTGCCATTGTTCCAAGTCCTTGTAGAATTGATGGAATTGATCTAGCTGGTTCTGGGGTATTTCTTCCAATCACTCTGTGACCCAGCTATGAAGGTAGAAAACCATTACCCATTCATGAGATTTGAGTTGGTCTAATTTGACATGGCATGATGAACTTGGGGAAGGAATTGTTGTATCTATTTTCATTCTGACTATACATCCAGGAACTTACATTTTCTTGGTTGCTTCTTCTTAGTGTTTTTTCGGCTGACCTCAACCTCCATTGTTGCTTGAAGTGGAGGTGCTTCTACATGTGTCGTTGACTATTATTTCTCACTCAACATTGCTAGGATGGTGAAGTGGTTGCTGGGGGGCAGCTCAGAGTCAACGCAGAAGGGCCTAGTGCATTGTGAGCTAGGCCTAGGGGTGCTTGGGGAGGAGGGGCTTTGTTGGGTGGAGGGCGTCGCCTTGGAATTTTTTGGAAGCCATCTAAGGAGAGAGTGATGGGGGGAAGGGGGGGTGGGGGGGATGAGCAGCAGCCTGGTGGGGGCAATCCCATCATAGGTGACGATACTCATGAAAAAGTTTGCACTTGAAGGGAACATACTCATAATCCAGGGGTTGGGACCAAATCTCATCCCAATACTATATTTATATAGATTCTGACCAGGGTTGGGATATGTTCATGTACACATAGATGTAGGCATACGAGGAGAACCTCCCTCGTTGTGTGATCTCTGGGACTTGGAAAAAGTGAACGATTAAGTTTCCCATCGATTCCAAAATGTCCATTTCCTAGAATTCCTCTGGCAGAGAATACAATCTCACACAAATGGGGGTTGGAGGGAAATTTTAGTTCTCTGGTTTGTAGCATGGTTCCCAATAGTACATAAACAAGCCAAAAATATTAATAAAATAGGCCCCATTGTCTAGGATGTGGTTATGATCCTCTAGATCTTCAAAGATGACTGTGAAGAAACCCTTGGTTCAGAGTCAGAGGTAAAATGGAGCTTTCAACTGCCATTTGAGTTGGATCCAATGGAGTATGTCTGCTTATGTAGGCCAAATTCTAATGAATTTTTAAATTATGGCGTGATATTGCATGAGCTACCTAGATTTATCCAGGCGATCATTAGGTATCACCACTCTGGGATTATTTATGGCATTGGGGACGCACCATCCTTTCGGTCATGTTTTCGACCAGGTTCTGAGCACCGACGATTCAGGTTTTTCTCCTTTAGAATTTCATGCACTGACAGAGGTGCCTGTGATTGATAGATGTGCACTAGTCAAGACTAATTTGAAGGAGGGGCCAATCCCCCTACTCGAGGAGCGAAATAAATTGGGTCGACTAGTCAGAACATGGTGTCAGGGACTACGAAAAAGGCATGGATGAGCAGGAAATTGATCACTGCAACGCAAGAACAACAATTTTAAACCATAGAGTACCAAAGCCCTAGAATAACCCTCTTAAAAAGATATGGTAACTTGGAAAACGCGATTTATTTACATAGAAGGATATAACTTATTCTCAATATAAGAATTAATAATTAATTTTTGTAATATTCTTGTATTTAAAAATTAGCATAACATTCTTCTTGTGATATCAATATAATAATTAACAATATTAAATTATTCAACAACACTCATTTTACGAGAGTTTTTATGGTGGCTTATGCCAGGAATATTACATAACCCCCCCCCCCCCCCCCACCACCACTTTAACGAGAACATTGTCCTTGGTGGTGTTCTCTCATTGGAAATTTAACCTTTTACTCTTGATATAACAATCTAAATATCCAAAAAATAAATCCTTTCCCTTCAGAATGAAGGATTTTTATGTTAAATAAGTATAATCAATAATGGTTATAAATAATCATAGTCATTTACAACTACAAAAATAAACAATTTCTAGTTTTATTCACTTAGCCATTTTTTTTTAGATGAAAACAAAATACCTATACCAACTTACTGTTAATTACTAATTACTCTTGGAAGTCATGGTCACTTTATGAATTTTTTTTAACTATATGTGGTTTCACAAGCTCCATGGTAAGCACCATGTAATGTCTAATCAACAAATTCAATCACATTAATCATAACATTTTTAATGAAAATGATAAATCAATGCACTACATGCATATTTTCTTAGCCCCTACTAAGGACATCCACATATTACTTTTACAAGTAATAAGAGAGAATCTATATCTCTAATCATTAGAATGATAAATAACCGCACAAAGTGCATATTATCATAGCCTCTACTAAAGACATTCACGAAATCAGTAATATAATAAAGGAACTTACATTTCTAGTAATTCATCTATGATCAGTAGTCTCCTTTCTTGTTAAGACATACATAAAATTCTTGAACAAATATATAGAAAAATCATCTTTAACACATCATTTATCTAATTAACTAAATTTTTCTACTATGAGAACTATATCAGAAAAAATATTGAGGAACCAAGCATGTTCCTCCTGACCATGAACTGCCTCTACAAGCTCCCCCCAAGCTGAGATTTACTTTCACTAGAATGGATAAAATCATTGATTACTTGGTGGTTTATTTTATAAGTTTCCTTTCAAGCAGATTTTAGCAGCATCCCGCTTTTGGGTATGCCATCCATTTTGCCTAGGTGTTTTGTTTTTTTCTTTTCTGCTTCGAAAAATGCGCTTTCCTTTTTGTTTAAAGTCTACGTTTTCCTCCCGCATAGCTTTATTTCACCCAAACCTAGTATATTTCTCCAACTAAGTGATCTAATATTATATTTCTCTCCCATAATATTGAATCCATTTATTTCTAATTATTTTATTTTAGGTATTTTTAGGATATTTGTAGGGAATATTCATCTTAGACTTAACCACCAATACTTGTTTCCAAATTGGAAAGAAACCTTCTAACTCTATCTTTATTTCTTGAGTATTTTTCCAACATTTTTATTTATTAATAATAATAAATTGATTACATCATATTAATTAAATCAATTGCATCATCACAAAATTTTAAATATGGCTTCCATAGCCATTTAGTCCAAAAATTGTCCATGTCTAAAAATAGTCAATGTCTAAAAATTGACTATCATTTACATAACTCAGCGTTTTCTTATTATAATTAAAGCAAACGAACATTTATGTGCATCATGCATTCATATTTGACCCTCAACATGGGTCCAACAATATATAAAAGTAAACTGACATGAAATAATTACATGTCATACATGTGGTATACATTCCAAATTTCCACATAATAAAAATCATACAGTTTGAATAGAACAATATCGATCTTGCATATTGTAACATTAAACATTATACCTTCTCATATGCAGTTGCAATTCACATTACAACATTTTACCTTTTCACAAGTTCTTATGCTGTGAGTGATCCACCCTTGCTTTAAATCACATCAATAATATTAGTCACAACACTTTTTAATAAAACCATACCTTCTACCAAAATACTATTCTACTTAAATCATTTGTCCAATACATTCAAGATGCATTTCACTTTCACATGCATCTATGCTTTCTATATATCAACACATAGAATGGTAGTGGTCCTATTATTTTCCATAAGCAACATTTCGTAACATTATTTTATATATTGAAAGTAATATAACTAGCAATTTCCCCAAAAGGTGCAAAGAGAGGCCGCTAGGTTTGTTAAATTGGAAAAATTTTATTTGGATTTCCATAGTCAATCAAATAATAATCAATATATTAAATTTCATTTTTAAGTGTATTTTTATTGCAAAATTGAATTAAATATGTATGTCGTATGTTTTCATTAAGGGAATTTCTGTATCTGAGGGTTTGATCTATAGGTTTATATCCATGAGAAAATTTTGTAATACCAACCATATTTGTCAATTAATATGGGACTAAAGTACCTTAAACCATCCATGTCACTAATTGTCTACATTTTAAGAGTTATTGTATTTTCTATCTGTAATGTCCTCATTACTGTTGTTTTTTAAAAGGTGTGTATATTACAGACCCAAAGACATGTATATATTACTTTTTGGAGCAAGATTTAGGTTTATATATACATATGCAACAAATTTTGAAAATTATTTAACCTACCTATAAATATATCTGGGATGAATCACGTTGGTTTATGTTTGATTTGATTCGAAACAACAGGTGGGATGTATTTAGATAGCCTTGGTTAGAGGTAACCTTTGTTTTGTTTTAAATAGGAATGTGTAAGCCAGAATTTAACTGTTGATTTGAATAAGTTTTTCATTTTGAATTTGGGGATTATTATGTATCATCTTAGGGCCATATTTGGAGCTTTTTCTCTTGTTTTGTGTTTTTTCATGGGTGGGGTTAGTTGGCCTTGAAGTGTAGCATGGTCCAGCTTGGAAGATGAAAATATATGTATCAGATCTTAGGTTTATTTTGTTAGGATTTGATGAGATGGTTTTTTGGAGTTTATTTTAATAGATATGTATGCAAAATATTGGAAATTTCAAAGTTGTTTTGATCTCAATCATATATTTTGTGATATTGCAATTAACTAGGTTGTGATTCTTCATCATGCTATGAACTACGAGGCATCTATATATCACTATGTTTTGGATGTTGATGTTGAAATTCAACATGATGATGGAGTTTAGGAGGCATTCTAAACAAAGAATAGGGTTGTGGAAATATTTTTTTTGCGAATTTCACAACTATTTCCCTGGGGTAGGTGATATTCAACACATCATATGCGAGATTTGGATAACATTATAATTGTGACTATGTCCCTGGGGTAGGTTATATGAAACACATCAAGTGGAAGATTTGGATAACATAATACTTATATGAACACATCATAAATGAATTTTTTTCTTAATTGGAAGCCCAACATGCATATAAGATATAAAGGAGATCTGCAATTTCTTTGCCCCAGATTTTTGTTGAATTATAAAAAACACCACTCCCAACATAAAAAAATAATTCAAGGATCATAGTTCAACATTCCATTATGCTGTCGATCACAACCACAAATTTTCACTTCAATTTAACTTTTGAATAATTTATTTTGTTATGGCTTTCCAAAATTCAGAACTCTAGCCCAGTTACTATTAACATTAATACAAAAGCCCATAAAATTTAATATATGCACATCTTCTTACAAAATAAGGTCAAGGCTAATAAATCAAGAGGTAAATCATAAAATATAATGAATATCAACATTAAGAGTAAATATGTATCACGAAATTAAATAGCTATATAATTTTCCTAAAACCTATTATATTTTCCTATGAGTTACCCATTTATACAAGCAAAACAAAGCATGGACAATAGAATACAACAAACACAACAATTGGATGTTGCACTATCTATGGTGTAAGAAAGAAAAAACACTAAACTACGTGTATGAATCCCTTCCTCCTCATCATTAAAACCTCTATCTCCGTCTTCATTTGCAGTTGCACTGTGATATTGCTAATACTGAGAAACCAAGGTCATCCTTGTAGTGTACCCAAGCTGGTACTGTAAAACAATAATACCTAATAATTACTTATTGAACTAATGTAATAAAGCACTATATCATGTATTACAAAATCTGAATCCAGTCTATGGGGTTGGTTTGAGTTCTGGTTTAACGTAAGGTTGGAGTTCTTGTCCTAAGTGATGACCCATGTTAAAGCAAATGAACATATATTTTTGAGGTTTGGGTCATGTTAATGCAACACCATTAATTCTATGGTAACACAGGGATGTTGTGATTAGTGGTTGTTTATGTTAATGAGATCTCTATGGATGAATCCAGGTGTAACTCCTCAGTGACTACAAAATATATACCACTCACTTGCAGCGTCATAGCCAAGGTTTTCTGGTCCTAAAGCTCCTATTCTATATAGTTTGGCACTCTCTTCAATCAAAATGGGTTTATCTGACTTTAAAAATAATTTAATATAAATTTTTTATGTTGGTCCACAACACTTACCATCACATATTTAACGCCATAATTTATGGATATGGATGCAATATTTATGCATGTTTTTAAGATATTTGTGTAGTTATTTTTCGTTCTTTAGCTTTACAGGAAACCCATCCAAAAGTAAAATAATTAAAAATAACTTATACTCAAGTAAATAAAATATCTACCATCAACTACTTCCCTACATAATTTAAGCAAGTATTTGCATAAAAGATTGATATCAGTAAGATGTAAAATTTATACTTCTAGGAGTTACTTCCCACCATTATTTATGTTTTCTTTAGCACTTAAGTAGGAGTAAAATTGTAAATGTGTAGACTTACTATTGGTTAATACCCATCCACTTCACATCTCAATTTGTTAGTTATTTCCAAATTAATACTATAGGATGATTTGCCTATCAACTCTTATTAATTTAGCATTAACCAATATAACTTATAATTAATTATGAAATTTTTCCTAGAACATAATTTCTAACTTGAGTTGGAAGGGTGTAATCAATACATAAATTTTATAATATATATAATATTATATTATAGAAACCTATTAAATTTTAAAATTTTATTAATCAATATATTATAATACATTGTATTTATTCACATTGTAAACATAAATATTTATAATAACATAACATAACCTTATGTCAAGGTTTGTATCTATTTCATTATGATAAAAATTAAAAATCAAAAGGAACGAACACTACGATTTTTGTAAATTACGATTCTAAGGAACCGACATTACAATTTTGGTAAATTACAGTGCTTGTAAATGTTACATATTAGAATGCATTGTATACTTATTACATTTGCTCTTAACATAGGAACCCCACAGAACTATTGACCCATAAAATTATTAATGATGTGTACCAAATACAACCCGAGTTCATTTGGTTTTTACGCCAATATTAAGCTACGGTTTGATCATGAGTCCAGAAATTAAAGTGATAAATTTAAAAACTCTCGATTAACCCTTCTGCGCGTAATTACAAATCCATTTTCGAATGAGGTAAATTTTCTCTAGATTTAACTCAAAAATTGCATAGAAATTTTTTGAAACTCGAAAGCTTACAAAAGTTAATTGCTCCATGATTTTAGAAATTTTTAGTGGCTTTAAACGGTTACATGTAGCATTTGATCCAGATATTATATTCTAAAAATACATGCAAATGCAAACCTTGTTATCGTTTCATTACGTCTAATGTAAGAAGCTCCTAAAGCTCATGCAATTAATATTGAAAAATAAGCCTAATCCACATATTACAAATGGTATTGACAGTTTATTTAAGCCGTCTCAACAATTTGGTTTTGGAATAGAACACATTTCAGACATACCATACAAGAATGATTTTGCAGAAAAGAAAAGATGACTTGCGAGAGTATCCCACTTATCATCTTAAGGGGTGCTTAGGGTTTGTGAGAACTATAACTATCTCCAAAATCTAAAAAATAAAAATATTTCATTCAATCTCAGAAAATCTAGGAGACTCTCAACTATATTATTAATATCCTTCATACCCTAGGAATTGTTAAATACAAAAGGTGGAAGGGTGAATATAACAATATTAAGTATTTAGAGTGCAAAAGAAGCCTAATCCACATATTACAAATGGTATTGACACTCTATTTAAGCTGTCTCAACAATTTGGTTTTGGAATAGAACACATTTCAGACATACCATACAAGAATGATTTTGTAGAAAATAAAATATGACCTGCAAGAGTATCCCACTTATCATCTTAAGGGGTGCTTAGGGTTTGTGAGAACTATAACTGTCTCCAAAATCTAAAAATAAAAATATTTTGATTCAATCTCGTAAAATCTAGGAGACTCTCAACTATATTATTAATGTCCTTCATACCCTAGGAATGGTTAAATAAAAAAGGTGGAAGGGTGAATATAACAATAGTAAGTAGTTAGATTGAAAAAGAAGCCTAATCCACATATTATAAAAGGTATTGACACTCTATTTAAGCCGTCTCAACAATTTGGTTTTGGAATAGAACACATTTCAGACATATCATACAAGAATGATTTTGCAGAAAAGAAAAGATGACCTGCGAGAGTATCCCACCTATCATCTTAACGGGTGCTTAGGGTTTGTGAGAACTATAACTGTCTCCAAAATCTAAAAAATAAAAATATTTCATTCAATCTCAGAAAATCTAGGAGACTCTCAATTATATTATTAATGTCCTTCATACTCTAGGAATGGTTAAATACAAAAGGTGTAAGGGTGAATATAACAATAGTAAGTAGTTAGAGTGCTGAATTTATTTCATCACAACTCCAAACATCTAGCAGAAGTTCAACAGAAAAATATGAAGAATATTCATATAATACCATCAAAATCTTGAATGGAGATAAAAAGATATATAGAAAGTTTAACGTGTGAAATGAATTATTAAGAAAATAAAGAGATATAGAAATAAGAACTTACAGTAAAGCAAAAGATGAACTGGAATTACCAATTTTTGCAGGAACTCATCCACATAAGAAATTTCTATCCAGATGAAAAACTGAAAGAGAACTGGCATTACCAAGTATCCCAGGTATGGCTCCAAATATATGGTTATAACTCATATCCAAAGACACCAACGAATCTAAATTACCAATCTATGACAAAATTTATGGTTATATGTTATAACTCAAATACAAAGACACCAACGAATTGATATTACCAATCTCTAACAGAATCTTGGGGGCGATAAGATTACCTGAAAAGTTCAATAGCTTTAAATTGGAGCAATCAATGATTGATGAAGGTATTTCCCCACTCAAAATATTGCATGACAGATCTAGTTCTTCCAGAAATTGGTATAAATTTGGAGAACCGGCATGTGGAATACTCCCAGTAAGAAGATTGCATGATAGATATATGTTTTTCAATTTCAACTGCAACAACTCGCGAGGAGTGCTTCAAGTAAAGCCATTCCTACTAAAATCAATTGTGTAAAGTCTAGCATAGCTCCTGCAAAGGAATTGTGGGATACATGCAGTGATCTTAGATTTTTCAGCGACCAAATTGACACAGGAAGAGACCCAAACATATGGTTTACAAACAAGTTCAATGTTGTCAAACTAGAATAAGAGCTCAGGCTAGAAGGAAGGGCCCCTTGCAAAGCATTGTGGGAAATGGAAATGACTCTGAGTGTATCACATTGTTGAAAGAGTTGGGTAGTAATTTTCAGAAGTGGGTCTATACTCCATCATTCCTGCGGTAAAATTTAAGGAAGACAATATGGATCGTTCAACATCAAATTTACTATTTCATATTGTTTTTACCTGTCACAATATATGTTTGACATGCTTTGAGAAATATTAATAAAGAGAACCAATTATTTTATTTTAACAATATATATGCATTTTTACTGTCAGACTTGCAAGATAGAGAGGCAACAAAACTATGGATACAACGGATGGAATTCAATGTTTTGACATCATATACTCCGAGAAAAAAGAGATACAATGGTGTCGGGGGAGTGTAGAGACCATATAGAGATGTCAAAGGTTTGAATATAGCCCGTACGTGGGAAAATGCATGCAAAGATCCGCTTTGCCTTTCTAGAATCATAACAAAAGAAAATAATTTGTACATGTTACAAGAGAAAACATAAACCAAGGGCATTTTAATGGCTTATGTGTAGAGAAGATTGCAAGCACATTACAACAAGCGTAGATTAGATTTGGAAAAAATTTAAAAGATCACTCACAGTGTTTAAGGAATTCAAGGACTAAATTTCTTTAAGCCTTTTGCACTGCTAGTTCCTTCATCTTTGTTCAAATTTTACATGTTATGTGGTAACATTAAATTTTCCAATAGGTAGACTGTTTTAAACACTAGACCAACATTTATCCACAAAAATGTTAAATACAGGGTTTTCCAACACAAAGGAATGGTTTTTCATTGAGAAAGACCTTATTGAGAGGGAATTTTCTGCTAACAGTTGAATCATGTTAACTAAGACCAATAGACATCATCAAATTGAGCCTTTTTAGCTGGAAATGTGCTTTACATTTAAACACTTGCTGGAACTGGTGTAGATAATGGGATTTTGGGCTCCGGTGTGTGTTTTTCCACTACAGAGGAGGCTAATATAGATGACAATTAGAAATTTTGAACTGAAATAGGTTTCGTTTTGTTAGATTTAATGTGACAATCTCCACGAGTGTTGTAGTTTCTCCAGTAAATGAGGACCAAAACATATCCTAAAAAAAATAGACATTTTGGCTTTGATTATTATTTTTGGTTTAAAATTCATATGAAAGCAGTGGAAACCATAACCTAATCGCTAGAGGTACAAACTAAACTAATATTGCAACATTTTCTTGCCATTTTACTGTACTCCGAGCTACATACTGGCTCTATAAAATGGCTAAGGTTCAACGCATGATTGGTAAATTAGACCTTATCGAGGTTAAGGTCTAATTTTGGCCTTGCTAAATGAATGAAGCTTTATCGTTCTAACCCCTCTCCATGATGTACCATCGTAACAGGATTGCCGAGAAAATCACCCTCGCAAAGAACATCGACAAGGCAGTTGGGGCGAAAATGTTTGTGAAGAAGAATTTTGGGGATTTCGAGCTGTTGTCGGTTGAATTATTTCTATTTTAAGAACTAGTAAGTGGTGGTAGGACGATATAGGGAACCGATGGCATGATTTTGGGAACCAGTAAGCAGTGGTGGGACAATATGGGTAACTAGTGACACGATTTGGAAAACGGGAGGAAAACTAACAAAAGGAATTATAATGACGTAATATATTATGAGGTTAGTCCTATTTGCACATATGTCATGAGTAGGTTAAATAGGTAGAAGAAAATTAAAGGTTGACTGATTCAAAAGAGAGGCCTATTGGCCTAAAAAGTAAGGATACATCCTATACTTAAAATAAAGGTTCCATAAATTTTTTCCTAAACAACAGTTAAAGGAAAAATACCTTAATCATTTTCATTCCCATAGCTTCTAATTCATGCAACATGTCATTTGATTTTTGCATATGCATCTAACCAAAAATCATTAAACAACACTACTAGATTTAAGTCATTCACACAGTCTTCTCTTGGTTAATCAAACTAGTAATTCCAATAGATTCAAACACCATACAAATTTTCTTTTTTGCATTTAGAACTGAAAACACCATGTTTCCACATGATATACTTTTCTGATTAGATTTAATGTGTTTTTTCACCACAGTATTCACATGCACTCGATGGATTTTTAAAATATGTAATTAGCATATTTGTTAAATATAAGATGCAAACCAGCTAACATTATCATAGAATCATAAAAATTCATAAAGTTGTGAAGTTTATACAAACAAGGTAATCAACATCATTTTATTACTACTAGTTCTAAAATTAAGCTAGTAGAACTATCAAATATTTCACTTTAACAACACTATTATATCATGATCCAAGTTCTTTTTCACCTTCAAGAACTTGCAATCATAGGTATGCATGGTTAAAACAACATTCACTTGTGCAATCACTGTAGTTTTTTTGCATGTCCATAAAATCTTAAACAAAATTTAAGTAATTCAAATACATTGATTTATCATCAATGTGAAAGTGTCAATAAAAATTATGGTAACAATCCAAAAATTCCCAATTCCATAATGTGTTTTTATGAGCATACCAAAAATATGAAGTAAACTACCACAATCACTTGTTTAAAACTTGCAATAAGCTTTACTCAAAATTGATTCATGCATATAAGTTTTGATAGGTAGTGATGCAATACTAAATAATCACTGCTACCAACCATCTTAAATTCAGTCATGATAGGACTCAATCATCAATTATCCATTACAGTCAAGTTTTACCATGACTCATTATTCAGTTTTTTCACATCTAAAGAGGTTCTTTCAATTTCCTTTAAAACATTCTATTTTATTCTTCAAGGAAAACCCCACCTTATACATCCTTTAGTTATCACATAGAAAAATACATGCATTCATTCTTTATAAGAAGTGGATTGTAACTTTAGTCATGTTTTTTTTATTTAATGCACCATAATTATTATTGTAATAGTATGCATGCAAAGGTTGGTAATTAATCCTCACTATAACTAGCGAGTGCAATTTTGTTCATAAATGCAATAGATATTTTATTATTTTTTATCGCCATCAATACTAAAATGTCAGGAGCACAATTTTAAGGTAGACATTATGAATTACTATATTCTTTAATGGAGTCGTTAATCATGCATCTCATGTCAAATTTAGTCTACTATAATTAAGTGAGAATCATACCTCAGATGATTCCCGCTAGCATCATAGCTCTACTTATTTTCTACTAAAATATTCCCAAAAGGCATCTGTACTACAAAATTTTTCTCTAATACCACTTGTAACATCCCCCAATAGCCTCATGGGAAAATATACGGAGTTAGGAGTTTTTTTACAACATCTACCAATGTGTAAATTTCTAATTTACTTTCCATATTCCTTCAATGACCATTATATAAACCATAATCATTACATAAAATAATATTAAGTTACACAACCATTAAATAACATTTCTTTAGCATATTAACTTCAAATTATTCATGTAACATTGCATCAATTCCATGTTTATTTTAACTTAGTTAGTTAATCAGATTCTTGGTAATATAGCCATCACATCATGTAAGGAATCAACATCATAAACATGGAACAAAAATAAATCCCATTATTGGACACCAATATTCCCTAGAAACCCCATAAGGTAAAAAGCATAAAATGTTTAGTTTTATTATTAAATTCTCGTAAGGATGTTCACCCCACTCAATGGTTCATAAGGAAGTCCATCCCTTAACCATTGTCATAAAATATTAGAAATAATTATCATCTGAAATGCAACATAACTAGTTATAAACTATTACAATCATCATGATATCATTTACCCATAAAGAAATAAATATTAATTCTTTGTAGACTAATTCTTCCCATTATTAGATTATCCTGCAGTCGAAATTCCTTCAATGCGTATATACCACTATTTTATTATCTTCCATAATGTTAAGTACAATCCATCTTTCACATATGTCGTAGTCTTTTCTACAATTGCTACTGTATGCAAATTTTGATATCATGATTAGATCAAATAATAATCAAGCCAATAATAATTCTTTATGAGTGATGCTTCAACATCTAATTGTGTGCATAAAAAAAAAATAAACATAATACAATGGCTTTCCTTCTTTAACATCATTGCACCCACATTAATAAAAAAACATATAACTATCAACCACCACATTATTTTTTATCCCCCTAACCCATAATTCCACATTATTTTCCAAAGCACTACAATTGTCCTTATTATTTTACAGGAAACTATAACATTAGCTACGGTTTTTCATGTCAATACATAAACTTTTCATAATATTTGTTAATCCTTCATGCCTATACATATTAATATTTTCTCAAAAGGAGGTTGACATCCTCTTGCATACAAATGCACAATATTTCCAAAAAAGCGCTAACATAATCCTATATGTACATGCGTAATATTTCGAGAGGATAGCTAACATATTTTTTCATGCAAATTCTAAATTAAAGCTAACATAATAGATATTATTATAGTGCATGCAAATATATATTTTCCTAGCTCAATAGTTATGATTTTTATGCATGTAATTACATAAAATTTATCAATAGGACTACCCCCATAAGTAAAAATGAATCTAACATAATGGATAATGTTCCTATGCATGAAAATTCATGTTCATTCCAACAACATCTTTTCCAAATCATATTTATTCACACTAACTATTTTAAATGAAAATACATGCTCTATTCCAAGTAAAGCTAACAAGATAATTATTATTTCATGCATGCACATTCATTTATTCATCCAAAGGAAAGATCACATATTTATTGCATGAAGTTACTGAGCACAAAAGAATACACTATTTTCCAAGAACACTTACACATTAGCTATCTATATATGTACATAAACGACTATTCTTATCATGCTAAAAAAATCAAATGGAAACACTTTGTTTTACTCTATGTTCATGTTTTAGTCATCAATTTTGGGTGTGGCTTCCAAAATTTTGGAAATGAATTTTTGAAAACCAAAAGAAATTTTATTGGAAAAAGGTTCATTTAAAAACAATTCTCTCAGATTTTACACAGGTGTCATGGATTGGAAGATTTGAATGAATCTTTACAACCCATTTTTCCATATTTAAATATTAAATAATTTCTTGTTTTAGTCATAAACTTTGGGTGCATTTTTAGAGAATTTTAAAATGAATTTAAGTAAATTTTATTGGGAAAATGTTGATTTAAAAAAAACTCTCTCAGATTTTACACAGGTGTAATGGATTGGAAGATTTGAATGAATCCTTACAACCAATTTTTCCATATTTAAATATTAAATAATTTCTTGTTTTAGTCATAAACTTTGGATGCATTTTTCTAGAAGATTAAAATGAGTTTTCCATATAGGAAAGAGGATTGTGTCAATAATGTTCTCATTTAGAAAAACCTCTTTCATTCTTACAAAAATGTCATCGTTTGGGAGATACAAAGGCATATTTTTTTATCCTATTTTTCAATAACTCATGCAAATATTTTCCAGGATTAGACTTATTAAATTTCATTGTTTTTTCAATAATTCATGCGATATTTTCCAGAAAACAAACTTCAGATGTGTGGAATCTATATTTTCATACAAACATATACTTCCTTGCATGGTAACTGTTTTTCTTACACATAATTATATAAATATTTGGACAGTTGTTATTTTCCTCCATGCAAACATTTACTTCTTTTATAAAAATTTTTTTAACATAATATATATTAATCTCATGCATATGAAATTTCATTTCTAAGAGAAATCTATTTAAATATATATTGATCTCACAAATTAAAATTCTCTTAAGAAATTAATGCACATATAACTTATCTTTTAATGCTTAAAATTACTCATCCCAACGAGATGCTTGACTTAGTATTCTAGGTAGAATCGATCATTTCTACCAAACTACTATAGCCAACAATGGCCTAGTAAGATATGAAACAATCTCGTTTCCCACATGATTGTTTTTTATTCAGCAATTATTTTACATACACTTATTCAAAAAACAGGCATTTCTTTTTATTGATTTGTTTCTATATATATTTGGCCATTAATTATTATTTTCTATAGGCTTACAATAAGTAGAATTAAGAAATCTAATAGCTTTTCTAAATCTTAAAAGAATTCCATAAATCACCCATAAATCACTCTATAAATTAGATTTTCCCTAAATCTTAAAATCGCTTCATAAAACATATTTTTTCTAAATTATAAAATCACTAAATAAACTATTATTAAATCACTCAAATCATATTTTTCTAAATTCGAAAATCACTTAATAAATCCTCCTTAAATTTCTCATAAGTTTTAATTTACTTTATGGAAAAAATATCACTTATCCATAATTTTTGTAAATCTATGACCCCTTAGTTCTGAACCTCATAAGATATACCATCTTAGAAAATGTAATTTATTTACATTTAATATATATATATATATATATATATATATATATATATATATATATTCTTAATATAAGAATTAATTATTAATTATTTTAATATTATTCTAATTAAGAATTAGAAGATTTTTCTTCATCTAAGATTAATATAAAAATTAATAATATTAAATTATTCAACAACATATTACAGAAGAATAGTCTAGAAAAAATGTTCTAAATTTAAATCGTAAGTAGTTCATCATATGAACGGAATAGCCTCAGTAGGAATAACTTGGATCATAATTAGTTTATCATGATTCCAATATTTTTCAGCTTTCTAGATTGAAACTAGATTTTGGTTTGTCGACGTTTACATAAGTTTCTTTTCAGTTAGATAATGCATTAGACCAGCCTTTCCCAAATGGGAAATTTGATCTCGTATGGGAAATGGAGAGTGGGTAGCGAATTCGAATAATGAAAAGGTGAGCTAATATTGGGTTTTTTTTTGGTAATTTAAGACATAATTTCAAGTATATAATGTCTTTCATATTATCCAATTCCAGACATAGAAAGTGATGTCTATGTCTCTATATATTTAACAATTTATGTAAGAGATGGAGCGAGTAGTTGCTCCTAGTGGTTTGAAAATAATGATGACCTGCTGCCACATAGACCTCTTGAAAGGGGATACCTATCTGCAGCCTGGTGAAAAGGTATATGAATAAACAACTATGAATTGCATTTTCACTAAGGGCACTATTGCAACTCTTTTCAATTTAGCTTAATCATTTAAAATGTTACAAGGCCACTTTGGGGGAAGGGTCTGTTAGTTTAGTTACAATCTACATGGTTGCATCTAAGCCATGTGGATTGAAACTAGGCTATGGGTCTACTTAAGGGGAGAAATCAATTAAAACCCATTTGAATATGAAGTTCCATCAGAAATTATAGGGTCTACAATGAATGAAAAACTATTAAAAAGGTTTTGCACAAATTTAGGAAGGTTGGCAACCATTGAACATGCATGTAAAGAAAGTTGCATAAACTTTTCTAGTTTATGGATAAGCATGCTTAAATATTTCACTGTGATATCACAAATTTTGAATTGACATCAAGATCTCTTGGAAACCATTAGTCGCGCATGTTTCCTTCATGTTTGGTGTTCCACTGCTGACTATGTGAGGATGGCACAAGATTTGTCACTATAGGTGAAGTCATAGTTTTGTCGTGAAACAAATCAAGTAAGATAATTGACAATAAAAGAGACTACACTTTGTACATTTATGATTAATTGAAGTTTTTTCCAACATAATATCAAAACTACAGACTGGTCATAAAATGTTGTTCATTTTTCTTGGACGATCATAGAAAAATTAACTTCGGCTCTCCAACAATATGGTAAGGTTCCTTTTACTCCAATCTGCTACGATTGATGGTCCTCACTTTCCTTTGGTTTCTTGGTATATCTTATTGTTTATTAAATAGATTAAGGTAAGAATATGATAAAAAAAATTAGTTAAAAAAGAATATAATCCCATTCATGTATACAAATAATCAAAAGAGGGATTTAATTACCTAAATATCTCAGTTCGATGTTGGAAAACATACTTTACTCATTACTCTAAATTTGGATTACTTTTCGATTATTAGATTTCCCTGAATTTCACACTTGATTATCGTTTAGTAATTTGGTTTGGCTTCTTGAACAACATTGAAGGCTATGAAAGGTGCAACTCCTATTCATCTATGGTTGGATGCCTTCAAACAAGAACTAGTAAAATATGCAGTTATCACTGCTAAGACGCTGACATGAAGCACTTGCAAAATAGAACTATGGAGTTATTAGTACTCAGTAACGTGTGTGAAATAAAAATAAAGTTATTCCAAACGTTTGATTTTAAATCATTTGTTGAGAGTGTTAGAGGCACAGTGATTTAAAAATTTATTAGTGGAATTAATTTTACAACTATATGCATGGTTTGAGTTGAAGTTTTGGAAGTATTCTTCCATCTATATGGATGGTTTGACTTATAATTTTGTGAATTAAGTAAGAAAATGATCTGTATTTCATGTTTATTTTGGAAGTTGTGGAAAGTCATGCATTTCTTATACATAACATAATGTAAAATGTCTATAATTTTTATGTAATAAAATTGGCTAAAGTGTAAGTGTGTTTTTCTTTGGATTAAGGTAAAATGGTCTTTTAAAATTAGTGTTTTCAATGTTTTTTAATTTTTTGGTATAGATTTTTTTTTCTTTTTTTTTAAATGTACTTTTGAATATATAAATAGATTCAACATTTTTTTATTAAAAATAATAATTATTTCACTGCTAAAAAAATAGAATGCTTCAGCCCATTAAACTTGTAAAAGTAGCACCACCTCACTGGATCCAAAGGGGCAACCACCACCACAACTCATTGAAATTTGAAGAGAAAAATTTAATTGTTTAATACGATTAACTAGTTTATTTTTTTTTAAATATGGATGATGTGGACAAAAGATATATGCTCAGAAAGAGTTGCAACACAGTTTTAGTTGTTAGTTGTTTAGTTGAAGTTTCTCACTATTCATAATTGTTCGTTGTTCATTGTATATTTTTCTTTGGCGGAGCTAGTGTTGTGGAGAAATGGATATTCTAATTCCATAAATGACAAGATCAACGTCCAATGAGAATTTTATCTTTTTTCAAGGAGTGCTTCTCGACGACATGGTCATTTTTTATAACCCAAAATTTTGTTTTTTATTTGATCTTAAACATCAACATCTCATTTTTTTTGTAAATCAAATGATTTTTCAAGTGTCATTTTGTGAGCATTAGAATCTTATATAATTGATCCCAACCAAGTTGGACTAAATTGTCCATTCTCTGCACTGTGTCTTTCATTATGGTGTCAAAGCTTATGTGTCTAACCTGTGTGAGAGGGGTTTATGTAGGAGGCCACGTATAAAAATTGTGTTGGAGTTTCGAAAGATCCATGATGGGGTTGAATTGGAAAAGTGTTTTTTGTAGCGTGAAGAGACAAGTCAATATTTGTGTGAGAAATCTAAATTGACTTACATTTTCATGCATATATTCTTGTCTACGTTGCAGAGTGGGGTTACTGTTGAAGTGAATGAGCTATTGTACAAGAGAATATCATTGTACAACATGAAAATTGAGGTGAGTTGTGTGCATATAATATTTGTATAGAGTGAATTATTAAAGATCCAAAACCATTGTATTACATTTGTAGCAAAAGATTATTTGCATGGCCTTTTGGATGAGAAATCCATGATCTTACAAAGCTATGTCCATATCGAGAAGGGTCATTCATGCATATTCTCTGTCGTCATTAATTGAGCTTGGGAAGAGTTATTGTGTGTTGGAGGAAATAATTGCATCAAAGCATGAAAGTCCTCTAATCCTCCATATGAATATTTCAGCTAACTCTAAGATATGGCATCAAATACTAATATTTCTCAGTCACAGGTTATTATTATGACTGAGAAAAAATATGATTCCTAGTCTATTATAATCAAAACAATGTTACATTCTCATGATATTTGGGGATACTTTATTTATGGGTATCCAGAGCTTGCTATTTAGGAAACAAATATGGTTCTAACAGATGTTGATCAAATGTTGTTGAGGGAGAACATAGCGAATGATAACAAATCTCTTGGACTTATTCAATAAGGCTTAGAAGTTGTGATATTTTCATAGGTTTCAAGTGCGGAGTATTCAAAGAAGGTATGGGACACTCTTGAATCTTGTTACTAGGGTGTATCAAAAGTGAATAATGTTAAGTTATAAAATTTAAGAAGATATTTTGTGAATCTGAAAATGAAAGGTAACAAAATTTTGGATAGTTTTATGACCCAGTTCATGATTAGTTTTAATAAATTAAGAAAAAATGGAGAATACCTCTCAAATCAAAGAGTGATTAAGAAATTCCTCCATAGTTTTCCAAAGAAATTTGAAGTTGTGGTTACACCATAGAAATTTTTAAAGACACGATTTAAATGCAAATTGATGAGTTAACTAGCTTACTAATTGCACATGAATCCAACATGACTAGATATGATGATAGAAAACTGGAACACCTTGAAGACTTAGCTGAAATTTATTAAAGGGGGATGCAAAGGAAGGTCGAGTAGTAAAAGAAGATGTTTCATAATAGTTTTTCCAAGACATACACAAGATACTTTTGAGCATGAAGAGAAATCCTATCATTGCCCCACTAATTGAAGGGGGAGTAATAATAGAACCTTGAACCAAGGAAAAAAAAGGCACAATAAGCCTAATGTTCAAAGTTATTATTGGAAAAAGTATGATAATTTTTCTAACAAGTGTTGGAAAACGTAGGCAAATGCTGGTAACTAGTGTGCACACATGACATAAGCGTTTGAAAATAATCAAAAGAAAATACTTTTTATATGTAACATGACTCAAGAATGTTCAACTGATGTTATTTTTTTGGATAGCGGTTGTCGCAATCACATTATTCGAAAAAAAAATTGTTTGTTTGTTAGTGTAGACACTAGTATTAAATTAAGTATGATGTCAAGTTGGGCAATGATAATAAGGTATGCATTAAAGGTAAAGGAGTGATTTTTTATTATACTAAAAATGGTGAAATAAGAACAATTGATGATGTGTGTTTTGTACCTAGTTTAAAATGTAGTTTGTTGATCATTAGAAAGTTGATAGAGAAACATACAAAGCATTATTTAAAAATAAAGTATGTACAATCATGATAAATATCCAAGTAAGCACTTGATAGCAAGAGTGGAGATAAAAATAATAGGATGTTTTTTCTTATAATGAGAAATGAATTATCGCCCTCCTTGAATACTTATAAAACTAAGAATTTGGATGAATCTTGGTTATGTAATTTAATATATGGTCATTCATATTTTGGTGGCCTGGATTTGTTGCAAAAGAAACAAATGGTGAAAGGTTACTCAATATTCAACAACCAACAAGCTCATGTAAGAGTTATATACTTACAAAGCATCTGAGAGTTATATACTTACAAAGCATCACAGGGATAAATTTATATATGGAGTTTCATATAGGGAGAAGCTCCATTGGATATTGTACATAAAGATTTGTGTGGAACAATGAAAAGACTTTCATTGGAGGGAAATGTTTAATTTTTAACTTTTATTCACGACAATAATAATAAAAACTTGGGTTTGTCTTTTGAAATAGAAATTTCAATATTTTACTATATTTAAAATATTTAAAGCTATGGTTGAAAAGGAATGTGGAAAAATATATTAAAATTTTAAGATCAGATAAAGGTCGTGAATATATGTTACATTATTTCATTGATTTTTGTTAGTCTCATAGAATAAAGATACAATTTACCTGATGTTATACTCCGAAAAAAATTGGAGTGGCTGAAAGGAAAACATGAAACATTATGAATTGGGCTCGGGCCATGCTAAAGGAAAATCATCTACTAAATGAATATCGGGGAGAAGTGGTAACTTGTGATTTTTATATTCTTAGAATAAGTTTGACTAGGAGTGTAAAGGATTGAGTTCATGGAGAATCTTAGAGTGGTAAGAGTTGCAATATATATCATCTAAAAATAGTTGGGTGTGTTGCTTATGCGTATGTACCTAAAGAGTTGAGAAATAAGTTAGATGAAAAAAGTGAGAATTATGTGTTTATTGGATATGGTGAGGATTCTATGACATATAGACTCTATAATCCCATCACCAAGAAGTATATTATCAATATAGATGTTGAGTTCAAGGAATAAGAAGCTTGGTATGTATGCATATTTAAATATATTGTAGAGGGAACTATATTGTCTCATGGAGGTGATGATGGAGATGAATAAGAAATACAAGGTGGAGAGTGGATTTCATATACACCTACTACAAGCACTTTAGCAACGCAATCACCAGGAGTCAACCCATTACATTTTAGAACACCTAGAGCTCAAGAGCATGGAAAAAGTTATGGTGGGCAACAATCAACATGATCAGAGGCAAGTAATGAATCTAATACTACATTAGATACATTAAGGAACATAATCAAAGGTTAGAAGAATAGAATTTTAAAAGAATTGTATGAGTAGTATGATGAAATAGATCAAGTTTCGAATTTTGCATTAATTGTATATGATCCTTTAAATTTTGAAGTTGTTAATTAATTTTTTTTGGATAAAATCTATGGATGAAGAGATTGATTCTATAGAAATAAATAATACTTTTGATTTTGTAGATTTGATTAAAGGTAAAAATTGCATATGTGTTAAATGGATTTACAAAATTAAGTTAAATGTTGAAGGTCAAATTGAGAAACATAAACCAAGACTTGTAGCTTAGGGGTTCATTTAGAAACCTAGTATTGATTATAATGAAACTTTTTCACCTGTAACTAGAATTGACATAGTAAGGATGGTGTTAGTTATTGCTCCACAAAATAAATGGAAAATGAATCATATGGATGCTAATTATGCAATTTTAAATGGATTTTTGAAAGAAGAGGTTTATGTGAAACAACTTCAGGGATATGAAATTGATGGACAAGAAGATAAAGTTTCCAAGTTAAAGAAATAATTATATGGATTGAAACAAGCGAACCAAGTATAAAATAGTAGAATTCATGAATATTTGAATAACAAACAATTCAATAGGGGCCGGAGTGAGACAAATATGTATACAAAGTTAAACTATAGTTTGCTTGTATGTTGACGATTTGATTTTTATAGTATATCTTTCAATAGAAGATTTTAAGACAACCATGAAAATAGAGTTTTAGATGACTAACTTATGGTCAATGAAAAAATTTAATGGTATTGAAGTAACTCAATCTCGAGATGGTATTCTTATTTTTCAATCTATGTATGCAAAGGATACCTTGAAAAGGTTTAGGATGGATAATTTTAAGCCAATTATAACGCTAACTGCAATGGTGCAAAAATTAGTAAGAAGGATCAAAGTTCAAACATTGATATGACCTTATATAAGAAATTGGTTGAAAGTCTAATGTATTTGACTACGATAAGGTGTGACATAAAGTTTGTTGTAAGTTTATTTCTAGATTCACAGAGTCTTCGGAGAGTACCCATTGGCTAGTTGAAAAAGGATGTTAAGATATGTTCTTAGAGAAAAAAATTATGATGTCATACATACATCGTATTTAGATTTTAAATTAACAATTATACTGATAGTAAGTTTGAAGAAAGTAATGCTAATAAGAAGAACACATCTAGGAATGTGTTTATGTTCAAATTAGGTGCATCATCATGGAAATCAAAGAAGTAATCCATTGTGACTATCATCTACTGAGGTAGAGTATGTTGCATCAAGGACACCAACATGTCAAACAATATGGATGGGAAGAATTTTGATTGAGTTGTTGGATGAACAAAAAGAACCAACTCAATTTTTTTGTGACAACAAATCTACTATTGCATTATCAAGAAATCATGTTTTCCATAAAAAAGAGTAAGCATATTGATATAAGGGATCATTTCATTTGAGAATTAGTAAACAATAATGAAATTTGTATGGTGTTTTACCAATCACAAGACCATTTTGTAGACATATTTACAAAAATTTTAGAAAAAGATTTGTTTGAAATTCACATGAAAGTATAAGAATATGTATGTTACAACAACACTTCACTATATAAATTTTGAGTGTAAGAATAAAGTTCTTTTTTCTTTTCTTCTTCTTCTTCTTCTTCTTCTTCTTCTTTTTTCTTTTTTTTTGTCTCTGAAATAATTAAAAGGGAGAATGTGAGAGATACTTACCATTTCATGGAGGAAGGGGCAACACCATGTCCACTGCCTTAGCCCATCAAACTTCAAAAAGGAAGCACCACCACAACTCGTTAAAATATGAAAAGGAAAATATAATTTTTTAATTTGATTAACTGACATGAAATTTATGTATAAATATGGATGATTGATACAGAACATATATACAACTATATTTATTATTTGTTTAGCTATAACTATTCCTTGTTGGCATTTATTCGTTGTTGGCTACAGACTTTTCTTTGGTGGAGCCAATGTTGTGGAGATTTAAATATTCTAATTCCATAAACAACAAGATCAACATCCATTGGGAGTCTTATTTCTATTCAAGGAGTGTTTCTCATCTAATACAATATCCACATAATTGTGCTGCCGATGACATGGTTGTTTGTTACTATCCAGAAATTTGTTTTGTATTTGAGCTCGACCATTGAAGTTTTTTTTTTTTTAAATTAAATGGTTTTTCAAGTGCCATTTTGTATAGAATTTATCCCAAATAGGTTGAACTCAATCACCCATTCTGTGTGCGCTTTGTTCCTCTCTAAATATTTTTTAAGACACCAAGACACTCAAATTATGCAAAATTCAAAGCTCAAACTCGTGGTACCAATAATTCTTTAATTTATAACAAATTTAACTACACAATATATCAAACAACTCGAATTAAATTATAATAGTTAAACTATAACATTTACAAAAGTTAATAAGATATCTAAAATAAAATTAACTAAATTTAATTAACCATGGTTAGATTTAATAGCTCAAAATCATTATTTAAAATCTGAAAATTATAATCAACTGTGAACTAATCATTTGTGATAAGAGTTTTAATTAAAAGGTTATTAACAAATGATCCAAAAGCGCGTGTGTTTGAAGTGATCTTTTATATTTATTCGTTAATACTATAAAACCCGAAAAGCGTTCGGTTCTTTGCAGGGCTATTTCTAATTTAGAAAGCTTAATAAAAGATGTAAACCAAATCATTTATATATACAATGAACATTAAAAACATAGCTTATAGATATTATTTATTTTATTAAATATTATATCTATTCCCAATTAAAACAGACATTATTATTTTACTCGTGGTATTTGTGGCTTGTAACTAAGGTACTTAACAGATTAGACAACTACTTTTGCATGGATAGGAAAAATGGTGAATTGTTTATAAATTATTTTTTGGTGGTTGAAGATTTGATTTCGAGTATTTTATGAAGGAAATGTTAGGTTACAATAAATTGTTATATATTTGATTTATTTAATTGTTTTATTATTAATTAAACTAATATTTTTTATTACTTTTGAGGTATTTTAAAAAAATATTTAAATTAAAAGATATACAAATATTTTGTTTTTTAATATTAATTTTAATAATTATTAATGGTCATAATCACAATATTAAAAATTAAATTTTTAAACCATGATGAGTGTAGGAATTATGGGAAGACTTCTCATATCTATGCTATTTTAGTTGGAGTAGGTAGGGTGAGGATATGTAATTTTGAATCTTTTTAGTTAATAAAAATATTCAATGTGAAATAATGTAATGGTCAATTTGTATGGACAAGAGTAACATATGTCATCAAGATATTTTAAATATAAAAATATTAAATTTTTTATTTTCTATCCAAGCCTTAATATTCCAAATTGTGAATAATAAAAGACAAAATATTTCCATTGGATTATGTAAATTAACTAAAATGATTTTTTAACATAGTTGTACTAATTTTTGTTTGACTAGACATATAGAGCTTGGACATTGATGCTAAATAAATGTATATATAGGGCTAAGTGAATGGACATTGAACCATTTAGTTCAAAGATTTTTTTTTTACTTTTTTTGTGAAGTAAAAACACGTAGTCTAAAAAATCCACAAAATAACCCAACAATTTTGGCAAGATTATGAAAATTTCCAGCATAATTTTTTTAAAATTTGGGTTACAAGTATCAAACTTCAGGATTTGGGGTGCCCTATGGGTTTTTTATGGTGTTGAATCCATTTCCACCATAAAAATGATTCAAACACTCCAACTACTTGATTTTTTAAAGTTTTTTAACCAGATTCCAACAAAAAACTGTCATTCAAGCTATTTTGTTGTGCCAGTAGACAACTCCAAGTAAAAATTTGTATTACCTGAAGTCATAGAGTTACATATTGAAATTGAGAAGTCTATGTTGGATATCCACTAGATAAACCTTACCATAAAAATAAGTTCAATTGTTTCAAAATTCAAAAAGGTAGAAGAAAGTTTTTAACTACAAAATGCAAAATATATGGAATGTCTAACTGGCCATTGTAACATTTCTCCATTCTAGTGCTAAGACAACAAAATATAAAAGAAAATAAAAATTACAAAGACAATTTCACATGCATATCTATTTTTCAAAGTCTGTGCTTTCAATTTGTATGGGCTTCTTGTCGCTGCGAGGAGAGTAGCCATGATTGGGAGGACGTCCCTTTCTCATTCAATTCTTGCAATCCTATGGTCCATGACCATTTGGAAATGTTGCATTTGATTAAGAGACATATGGCATCATTCTTAAGCTAATTGTGGTCTAACGATACCTTTCCCAGAAGGAATTTGGTATGCTAGTAGATAACCATTGTATACATGTAATTCTTATGTCTACCCCTTGTATGGTAAACATTTGACACCCAATCAGAAACCTCATCAAGAGCCTTTGTGAATGTGAGGTTTTGTCTCTCATTAGAGATCTCTCACTCGACCTGAGTGCTCTCTTCCTCTATCTGTTGGGGAGTCAACTCCCTACAATGTGTTGATGAAATCGCAACCACGGTTTAGGCTTTATAAAGTTCTTGCTCCTAATAATAAGTAGCCATGCATCTGACCTAGCCCGCTAACTAGGCATGTTTTCCGGTGAGTGAAATAAGAGAGGGAGAGGTGTCACTTCAGGGTTGACTAGAGTATTCGTGATCAAAATATGTCTTATATTTCTAACTAGGCGCATTACGAACTGGTGATGAGTGTGAGAAGAGCCATATGTAGAGAAATGAATGAAACCAATCTAGAGGTGAGTATTTAAACTATAAACTTCAAAAAACAAAACATACTGAAACTTGTGTCAACTTTCTGGCTTTAGAGAGGGCACACTAGGAGGGTGTCATTTCTCTTCCAACACAATTGGCTTGTTCCATTGAAACCTAATGAAATTCAACGCTAGAGTGAAGCTCGATAAAATTAATGTGCCATGTAGGCTACTGCCATTACTGGTATGTGACAAGGAAATAGTAAGGTTATGCTTCCATTTTCATTCAAGATTCAAAGTTGGACACATAGCAGAGTCATGGAAAAATATGGTTTTCCTGTAATGGAAAGTAAACTTGCCATCTGGATGTTGCCCCTGAAGTGTGAGGAAAGACATAATAAGGACATAAAATACCAAGGTCACCTTAAGCTAAGTATATTCATCTCCAGAATCATTGAAAAAAACTATAGGTTGTGTGTATAATCCAATGCAGAAACCATCAATGGTTCATCGTTAAATGTGAAAGAATTGATATGATTGCAGTGGGCTAGCCTATGTGTGAGAATGGTACTAGCATCCATTAAATTCCTCAAATATCTCTAAATGCATGTTTACATGGATGGATAGCCTTGGAATTTAATGTTGAGTAGCCTCACTAAGTGGCACCTTGGAACAATGGTTGTATTGTTATATATCATTTAATATTCTCTTGAGGGAAGGGCATATTGCCACATATTGTTGGTTGGTGGGATGGTAGTGTAGTGGAAACATGCTTTCCCCACTATTTTTCCACCTTATTCATCCCATCCATGGATAAATTACTTTCAATGTTGTGTAGCTTAGAATTTGAATATAATTGTCTAGGATAGCAATTGAATCATTCCATCTTGTTGATATTGGATTCATGCTTATACTAAGAGGGGGGCGACAAGGGGGGTGAGGGGAATCTTTATAATGCAATTTATTACTTATTTAAATGTCGAAGCACCATAAGGCATCAATCTCATAATACAAACATGAAACATGAGATATACATGGAAACCCTTTCGGAGAAAACCACAGAACTTCTTTATGAAAATTTTTGTAGGAACCAACCTACTTATACAAATTTTGTAGGAACCAACGTCCTACCATTACATACCTTGTTTGCACCAACATATAGGAGACACCAATCCCCTATGAACTCTTCTCTGTAATATTTTTTACTAAGTTCCACTCTGCTTTTCTAAATTTGTGTAGTAACGTTACGTTCTATTTCTTTTAATTAGGTGCTTAGTTCAATTTAAAATTTTGAAATTGCATGCTCTATTATCTAAATTTTTTGAGCCACTTCCCATTTAAAAACTATGATTTATTAGCGTATAAATGTATGATTTGGAAATTTCGTCAATCCATGTTTTATACCTATGTTTTACTATTGTGACAAATTTATAATTCAACACTTCTTTCAACGCAAATTTTATATTTTTTTTCTCATAATTCTAAATAATAATTATCAACAACATGCAATAAATGATACGTTATGCTTCCATCTATAGATTATTTGTATGTCCTAGCACATACCATAATACAAGGCTATTTCTAGATATCCTTATCATTAACAAAGAAAATACTTGTAAAGAAACCTTACCTTCAGTCCTTGATATGGGACTTTTTTCTATCATTTCCCTACATTTTATCTAACATTAGAAAATAAGGTTTACCAGGATATTGAATACCAAAGGGTTTTCATGTCACTCACATCATGAAATTATCTATCAAGTATCATGACATGGGGCGTTGGGGATCCTGAACCCCAAATTTCACTTTATCTTAGAATATTGGAAAAATACTTGAAACTATTTAACAATAAAAATGATCACAAAACATGGAATTATGGGTCTTAGAATAAGATAAATATTTCTGACCCTTGTTTTCATATTTATTATTAGTTGATAGACTAGGGAATTGGGATATTTTGATACCAAAGGTTGAAATTTATTTCAAAATTTCTTTCTAGTTGATATGTTGAGGACTTTAAGTCCCCAAGAATTAAAATGAAATGGCTCTACAACCAAGCACTAGGACCAGATGCTTTATCATATGCTATAGAATTATTGACCTTCGTCAAATTTCCAATATGGAAATATGGTGAGGGAACTTATCCCTTAGTGCTACAACTTAGCACCCTCATGACCAGGGCTTCCAGAATGGGCTTCCACGTACTAGGAGATTAGTGAAAACTAAAATATGTTTGTTTGATAAAACACCAGTATGGTAATATGTCAACCGCTCTTATCCCTTAGGTGCTACAACTTAGCACCCTTATGACCAACAGCTATCACCAAGAATTGAATGATATCAAAATATTAGTGAAGTTACATAATCGACCTTATGTAGAAAGTTTGATATGTCGAGGGTCCAATAAACTGATTTTCTACTCACGAAAAATTTGCTTTCTGTTAACTAATGGAAATGGCTTGAGAACTTTGGATTTTCAAGGCTTCTAAAATTATAATATAAATTCGACATTTTTTCAAATTTTTAACTTATTTTATATTTTGCATGTTGAACCGCCTTTAGCATTAAAATCATGCCTCTAGCTTCCCTGGCCCTTTATTTCTTACTATAGATCATTTCTTCTTGACCCTACTCCTCCATACTACTTTTCTCTTGCTTCTTTGATCCATGCACCTTAGATAACATTACTTCAAATCATTTCCAATCCATGATTCTCTCAAAATTTTCATTATTTATAGGCATTTTGGAAAACATGTGATATATAAACTTAACTTGCACTGCCCTTGTTCTTTTCTAGGCCAACTAGTAATATTGATGGGGCCAACAAATATAAAGGGTCTCCCCCTAACTTTGGGTCACACCCGACTTTCACATCAATCCATATTGCGTCACCCCCTAGATTTAACATTAATGAAAACACATTATTTAAAAATATTCCCCCATATAATTAATGGCAACGCCAAACATTTGTGTGCTACTACTATAAGTCTCGCCATGTCTGCAATTTCTCCCTCTTTGACCTTAGTGGGAACATGTTATTCCTTTCAAGTGTGATACTTCCTATGTCTATACTTTTTCTTTTTTCTTATATTTATCTCTTTTGACATCAGAAAGGGATACTTTGTCTACAAATTCCCCTTTTTCTGCAACTAAACTACTCCTATCTACAACTTTTTATTTTTTTACAAATTCTATCCCTATTTGTAAGCCTAGTTTTCTGTAATTTCTCCCCTTTTTTATGAAAAAAGGGTTTCTCCCCCTAGATTTATGTTTTCCTGATATGTAAATCTCCCCTTTTTCATATATCAAGAGTTATAGATTACTTCCACTAAGCTTATGCATTAAAACTTTGTATATTCAATTATTTTTTCTACCTATCTGCAATAAATTTCTTTCAATGATGAATTTGAATGAACAAATTTTTATTTTGTTTCTCATTCAATTCAATCAGTTTCAATTATTTCAAATCAATAAAAACCATTTTTAGTTTCTCTTTTTTCTTCATTGATGATTTGATCAAATGTTAGTATCTCCTTTTCTTGTTGATTGTAGTTCGTCACCCCTTTCATGCTCTTTAAGCATTAATTACTAGTTCTCATCCTAAAAAAATTCCATTTCATAATTCTTCTCATTTATCTCACTCTCTAAATATTTCATCTTATTGATGGTATATGGGTTACTACAATCTCTCTCTTCTCCTTATATTTTCTTTTTATTGATGAGATGCAAGAGATATCACTTCTAGTGTTTTTAGTAGATATTCAAATTTCACTCTGGGAAGGGGTTTGATAAAGGTATTTGCAATCTATTATGTAGTAGAAACTTATTCCAACTTGAAATTTTGGTAAGATACCTATTCTCTCAAAAAGCAATAATTGATAGGAATATGATTTTCCTTTGAATGCATAATAGGGTTCTTTAAGATATTGATTTCATTTTTATTATCATATATAATTGATATTGGTTGATTATATTGTATCCTAATATATTTTATAGTTTTCTTAGTCTAAATAACCTAAGTGAAACATGTTTATACTACAATTTATTTTAATTTAGTTGTGGATAGATAGATTGAATTCTATTTCTTTCTCTACCATGATACTAAACAATTTCTCAAGAAAAATGCTCATACAATAGTTATTTTCTTGTCACTTCCTACCAAATCGACATCTGTATATGTTGTTAAAGTGAAATTTTTGTTTCTTGAGTACTATAAGACAACGTCCATAGTCCCCTTAAAATATTTGAAAATTATTTTCACTATTTTCATAGTCTCATTTGATGCATATTCAAACCTACAACTTGTATGATATCAGGTCTTGATGTTGACAAAGATAATAAGCTACCAATCATTGGAATGTACAAATTTTGATTTGCATCTAGAGATTTATCATCTTTCCTTAATTTATATCATGTTACCATAAGATTTTTGATAGGTGGACAATTCTCCATTCAAAATTTCTTCAAAATTTCCTTAACATATTTTTTTTGGGAGATGAATATAATTTTAGTTGATTGAGAAACCTACAATCCTAGGAAGAATGACCATTCTCATAGCATGGAAATTTCAAATTCTTTCTCCATTTGTATTACAAACCTTTTATTCAGTGTGTTAACATTACTTCCAAAGATGATATCATACACATAGACAACAATTAGCAACAAAATTCACTTATTTGTTTTAATGTAAATGTTTGTATCTTTTGATCCTCTTTTGAATCCTCACTATTGTAAATATTTTTGATGTCTTGAGTACTAGGGCCTGGTAGAATTATTTATCCCTTAAAGACTCAAAATATCATGCTTAAGAGCGTAGAGGTTTGAGTACTCTTCAAGGAATAATATTTCTCAGGTTCCTTTCTTCAACCTTCATACACAACCTTCATCTTCTAACTTTTGAAATATCTCTAGTTGTTTAACATACTTTTTTTCCAAGTTCCATTTAGGAAGGCTCACTTAACATCCATTTGATAAACCTTGAAATTTATAAAACATACAAATGTCAAGAACAATTTGATTGCTTCTAGTTTGGAAAATGGAGAAAGTTTTTCTTTAAACTCAACACATTTAACTTGTCCATATCCTTTACAAACCAATTTAGATTTATTTCTCACTACGTTTTCATTCTCCCTCAACTTGTTCCTCAATACCCATTTGGTGCCAATCACATTATTATATTTTTTTCTAGGCACGCATTCTTAAATATCATTACAATTATCTCTTCTTCCATAGAATTAACCTAACGTTCATTTTTAATCTCTTTAGCAACATTCTTGTGTTCTATTTTAGAGAGAAAGACAAAGCTTGCATGATTTTATGTTCTTGTGAATATCCTTCTAGTTTGAAAACATAAATATTTATTTCAAATGATTTTACTTTCTGGGTGATTCTTCCTAAGGTACATGGCTGGAGTCTTTTGATGTTGAAGTTATATATCCTCCTTCTCTTCCAATAATTTTTTTTCCTCTTCCATTTATTCTTCATTTTCATGGTCTCTAATGATATTGTAGATTATGAATATTCATTTTTATTTTTATTTTATTTTTGTATTAATGCTTCATTTTATCTTACACCAATGCATTCTACTATCTTGTATACTTTTTTGTGACATTTATAGCCATTTTTTCTAGATGAAGAACCAAGAAAGGTTCCTTCATCTACTCTAAAATCAAACTTCCCTAAAGTATCTTCATATATCATGATGTAGCACTTGCTTCCAAATAATTTGAAATGTTTGACTAAAGTAGGTCTTCATTTTCATATTTCATGCGTATTAGTTTTGTTAACTCTAATTTGAGCTCTAATTACTATGTAAATTTTTTTCTTAACTAATTTTCTAGAAAAGGTGTCTAGAAGGTTTAATTCATTAAGCATTGTTCTTAGCATATCTTGCAAAATTATGTCATTTATTTCAACCAAATCATTTTGTTGCGTCCTTTGTATTGAAAAGTTATTTCTACTTACATATGTTTCACAACATTCATTGAATTCATTAGAAGTAAACTCTCCTCCTCTATCAAATTTCAAACACTTGATATATATATCAGTCTCATTCTCGACCATGGATTTGAAGGTTTTGAACTTTCCAAATGCTTAAAATTTAAATTTAAGGAAAATAACCCATGTAATTCTTATATAGTCATCATTAGAAGCATAAAATCTCTCTCACTTCTAAATGATTTTGTTTTACAAGTTCATATAGGTTTGTATGAAAATATTCTAATGGATTGGTTGATGAGTACTTTTTCATCTTGAAGATTACTCTCATATTCTTCCAATGCTAATATGGATTGAAAATAGTATCACTTTGATTTGAAATATTGGGAAGGTATTATTGCTTCTATTTTGCAGAGTTTTACTAGATGGCCCAAACTGATATGACCCATCCTTCTATTCCATAATTAACATTCATTGAATTTCCCCATTCGAAGTTCTTATTTAACTTCATATAGGATATATACATTCCTTGAGGTCCTAGATACATTTACCACCAATATTTTTTATCCTTGTTTCCTTATTTCACATCCTATAGAATGAAATGTGAGATCATATTTTTTATTGCACATTTTACTACCACTCAAAAGGTTATGTTATAGACCATCCAAATACAAAATATTTTGAGTTTTAATCTTAACAATATCGATGCTAATTGCCCCTCATTAGAGGAAATTTAAGCCTAAAACTGGGCTCCTAAGGAAAAATAATAAAATAAGAGTTATGAATTTTGGAGGGAAAATAAGAAAACTACTTTTTTTAATGGTATTTATTTCTTATTTCCTTATCATTTTACTCAAATTTCAATTGTATATATTCATTGGATGCAGAATTAAATTATGTATCCAACGATAGCTCAGTATGCATAATTATGATAAGACCCATATTGATAAAAATTGAAGATACATTAAAAAATCGTGTTTAACATACTTTTTTAATGTATATTCAATTTTTCTCAATGTGGGTCTTCTCAGAAGTACGCATAATGGGTAATCGTTTGATGAAAAAATTAATTTTGCATCTAACGAGTGTATACATTTGAAATTTAAGTAAACCAGTAAGGAGATAAGCGAAAAATACAATTAAGAAAAGAAGTTTTTTATTTTCCCTCCAAAATATTTACATGTACATCGTTTTAAATTTAAAGGATTTTGATTGGTTTACATATTATGTACAAAAAAATTTCATGGAAACTTTTAGGCGCAGAGTTCCTCTAATTTCACCATTATTCTAGCTAGTGCATTATTTCCAAAAGTGCCACTTCCTCCTTTATCTTCCTTTAGAGAGAAATGTTTTATCTTATCTCCTGTGAGATGTTTTGAACACCCAATATCAATATACAATTGAATTCCTTTGTTTTGAGCATATAGAGGAAACCCATGTTCTTATTTTTATTGCTTCCTTTTCCAAGCCTTTGTGCATTATTTTGTCTTGTTTTGTTGAAGAACCATTATTGTGTTGTTTTCATAGTCATGTGCCTTGTGTCAATAATCGAACTTATAGAATCCAACATGATATAATAAGGGAGAAAATGAATTTTGATTTATAGAAACACCCTCATTGAAACTCCTAGGTTTGTTATTCACATAACCATTCATTGAAGTATTATAGGATTTTCTATTTTTCTATCATATAAGCATTTCTTGCACAAGCTCTACAATTCATTTATTTATGATCAAAATTATTACAAGAAAAAAAATATCCCAAGAAGTGAATTTGATACTTGGATGTGAAAGGGATCCTTAAGGAAATAGTTTTTATGGACCGTTATTTATGTATTTGTAAAAAATATGAGGTCTAGGCTGGTCCTTAACTTTTTTTCTGGTGCTTCTTGTGTTTCTAAAATATCTTTTGGAAATTTTATGTTTTTATTAGCCATCACTTCATTTTTTGGTGTTTCTTATATTAATCATAGAGTCTTTAGAAAATTCATGTCTTTTTTGGCCCTCAGTTTCTTTCCTGGTGCCACTTTCATTGTTGATAGACCTTTTGAGTGCATTAGCATAAATTTTAGGTTCTTCTTTGTATTTCTTTTCTGATGTCTTTGTGTTTGATTCCCCCTTCAAAGTTTAATGATTTTTCTTAATACTTAAGATGGATTTAATAAAATGATACCTTTTACATTTGAGAATGTTATGTAATATTTCAGTGAATTTTACAAACTTTAAATTTTGGTTCAACTCAGAGTTTTCTTTCTCTATTCCCTTTCTCAAGGAAATAACTTCTACTTCTATCTTCTCACAATTTCCTTCCTTTTCTTTTAGTTAAGTTATCAATATTTCCTCTATGCTCATTGGCTCTTCTAGTTGTGTCTTTAGGAGGATGATTGTTTCTTCATTAAAGTTATGGCCTTTCTTTTCAAATTTCTACAATATTTTCTTCCACTTTTTAATATTTCTTCTAAGTCTATATATTTTTTCTATGGAACCAACAATTTGATATTCATGATTTACTTCCCCCTCAATATCTTGTTCCTTTGAATTTATTTTCTCTTTCTTGTTGTATTTATTTTATTGATCAACATTCTAAGAATTCATCGGTATGAACAATAATTCTTCTTTTTCATTCTGAAATGCATATCCATCACTCTCTTCTAACGAGCTACTATGTACTTTGGAATGAAGTCCTTTCTTCTTTAGCAATATTCAATTTTCATACTTATGATATTTGATTATAATTTTATGTCCTTTTTCATCTTCATTGTCCTCCATTCTTTGCATATGGACATTTAGAAGCAAAATAACCTATCATACCATAATTATAATATTTTAATGGTAGCTTATGTTTGTATTTTAGAAATCCTTTTTTTACCTTTGTTATAAATTGAGCTTCTTTTGCAACTAATTCATAGTTGGAACAATAATGGGCCTTGTGTCCTTTTTCTTCTTTTATGATTTGAATTTTTATTTGTTTAATCCTAAATTCTATTTTTATATCCGTATTTGATATGCATTGAGTATTCAATATATTTCATCCATCTTAAAATTTTATGGATCATTCATTTCTTTAATGATTGAGACCTTTGCATTAAATTTCAAAGGGAAAATTTTGAATACCTTATGCACAATCATTGTTTCCTCAAAAATTTTACCAACAAATAGGATAGTATTGATAATATCATCAACAAAAAGAAAGAAGGCTACAATATTTTATTCTTCGACCATCTTAAAACTCTCATATTACTTTCTATGAGTTTGAAACTTTTCCCTCTTTACCTTTTCATCTCCTTCATATTTGTTTCAAGCTTGTCGCGTATGTATATTATAGTCTCACACTAATTACCTTGAAAAATTGATATTTTGATAGGCCATATAAGGTGGCATTCATTGTTTTTGCATTATTCACAAAGGCCTTCTTACCATATTGTTTAGATCTAGGAGTTGTTAACCATCAACTATAGATAGTCAAATTTCAATGATAATAGACATTGTGTAAGTCCTCATGCTTACTTTCCAAAGAGCATAATTTGTTCCATCAAATAATGGTTCTCTATTTGCAAAAGAATCACCTTGAATTACCATAGTGTTTTTAAGTTCTTCCTTTTAGTGGGTTTAATATTAGGGCATTAATATCATGGTTTTAATGATATTAACACTAAAATCCACACATCTTGGTGGAGTGGTCTTTGGTAATAATATTTGTGTTATATTAGAGTTAATAATATTGGGTACCTAAATATATTCAATGTCGCATTGCAACAAACATTGTCACAATGTGTCAATCATTCTCACAATGTTATATTGCATTGATATTTATTCAACATTGCATTGCAAAATTACGAAATTAGGGTTTATAACAGTAGGTGTAATATTAGGGTTTATAATACATAATTCAATATTAGGGTTTGTAATATTGAGTTTAATATTAGGGTTTAATGTCAAGTTTATAATATTGGATTTAATATTAGTGTTTATAATATTGGGTTTAATATTTGGATTTATAAAGTTGGTTTTCATATTAGGGTTTATAAAATTGAGTTTGATATCAGGGTTTATAATATTGAGTTTAATATTATGACATTTGAATGGTATGAGAATCTATCGAACATAACATTGTGACAACCAATGTGACAATCATTGTCACAATGTTATATTACATCACAATTTATTTAATGTCACATTATAACATTAAAAAAATAGGGTTTAAATTTATGATTTATAATATTGGGTTTAATATTAGGGTTTAAATTAAAGGTTTATAATATTGATCTTAATATTATGGTTTATAATATAGGGTCTATAATCTTGGGTTTAATATTAGGGGTTAATTTTCGGTTTATAATATTGGGTTTAATATTAATATTTATAATATTAGGGTTAATACTACAGTTTAATATTAGGGTTTTAATATCACATTTTTAATGACATTAACATTAATATGCACACATCTTGATAGAGTGGTCTTTGGTATTCTCTTAATCAATGATAAACTACAGCATATCATCTAGCTATGTATCAATGTTAGTTACAAGAATAATTAAGGTTACAAGAATAAACAACTAAGGTTGTAAAAACAAAGTATTATGGCTAAAAACTAAGCCTTCAATGTTAATTGAAACTTACTGAGTTGAATAATTAACTTATACTTATATTAAAACCCTAATATTAAAACAAAATATTAAAATCTTAATAATAAAACCATAATGTTAATACCCAATAATAGAACGTGATATTAAAAATCAAATATTAAAACCCATGATTTTAAACCTAATATTATAAAACCTAATTATTACTTGTGTAATTATTATAATTATATAATAACTTATATTAATATGAGTATGAATACAAATATAAATATTAATATTAAATCTCTACCATAAACTTAATAATTATTAATGTAGTTGATATGCCTTTCATATATATCAATCACATTTACTAATGTGATTGTGTATGTATTTGATTTATGCTTATCAAAATATATCAACCATATCTATTAATGTACTTATGCTATATATATATATATATATATGTTACTTGTATAAATTAAATAAAAATAAATAAAACAAAAATAAAAATGAAATTTGTAATTGAAAAATAAAAATAATTACACTTTTAAAAATAAAAATACAACTATTAATATAATTTTTATACTAGTTTAAATTTAATATAAATAGCATAATAATTTCATATAATAAAATAGCTTTATTATCCAATGTTATAATACAAAGATTAATTGTTGTTAAATAAAAATTACTTACACATATATTTTTTATTAAATTTATGAATCGTTTTTTTAACTCATACTAACATTTAATAGTGGAATTGTATTCCGTGAGGTTTTACTCATCTCATAATTAACCACTTCATCTACCAAAATTTTGGATAAAAAATCTAATATAAAACAGGTTTTTTAACTCATAATAATATCTTTAAAGTGAGTATTCCTACTAAGGTTAGAATTGTATTATCGAGGGTAGAATTCTATTCATAATGGATTAGAACTTTTAAAATACTCATAAACACTTGATGTAACAAAACTTTGCCTATATTTTTTTTATTGGATTTCCTAGCATAAATGATGGAAATGGGTTTTGAATGCAAATTATCAAACATTGGTTGAGTATTAATTTCTATTTTTTTTTTTGTTGAGTTAAGGGGGTCTGTTCTATAGCTTTATATGAGTGAGATGTATTTTATAGCCCAAAATGAGCTAGATGTGTAATTTTTTCATGGTCAATCTTAAATAAATATTTTAATAGTAGACTCAATTAATATTTTTAAATATGTATATTGACTAATTTATTTCAATATCAAATTCATACATATGTATATGGAGAAAATGTAAATTTAAATTTATTTTATTGTTAATCATAATAAAAATTTCAATGCCTAAACAAAATTAGTAATTAAAAAAAAAAAAAAAAATATGTAATTCATTTAACTTTTAATATCGAATTAATATGTATCATTTAAACAATATTATTAATAATAATAAATTCAATGTTATCTATTATTTTAACATAAGAGGTTAATTGATATTGAAATGTATTTAAAAATATATTAATAGCAAAAAAATCATCTCAGTATAAACAATATATAAATGTATATATAAGTATATGCTCCAAATATATATATATATATATATATATATATATATATATATATATATATATATATATATATATATAAAATTATTTAAGTACATTTTTTGGTGAATTTTTTTTGAAACAAAAAAAATACGTGTTTGAATTACAAGTTTTAGTTGTGTAGACACACAATCCAATTTCCTACATAAATATTTTGAGGACATTGAATCCATTTTATGTAATGTAATCTTATCAAAAATGTAATTTAACCAATAAAAAATTACACGTGGTGTGTTTATATATATATATATATAATTCTTCGAGAGAGATGAAATTTGTCGTGTACAAATTTAATAGTAAAAAAATTCACTCTAAAAGTTATTTTGACCTTAAGGGTTCCAGTTAGGCCCTTGTCTCTTGTTAAGATGGATCTATATTGCTTTTAATATCAAAATAGTTCGGCAAGAAATTATAATGTTCTTTAGTCATTATTGTTTGAAACTAGTTAATATGGATCTATATTGTTTGAAAGGGATGAATCATTGCAATCGATCCTTCAAGATTGATCAACATAAAAAGTGCAATTGACTTTATTACATTGAAATTTATGATCAAAATAGACAATGTAATTGACTTTATTACATTGCAATTTATTCAATTTTGTGTTACAACATCACAAAATTAGAGTTTATAATGGTCGATTTAATATTAGAGTTTAATGTTCACTTTATAATAATGGGTTTAATATTAGAGTTTATAATATTGGGTTTCATATTTAGGTTTATAATATTGTATTTAATATTAGGGTTTATAAAATTGAGTTTAATATTAGGGTTTATACTATTAGGCTTATAATATTGGGTTTAATAGCGTGACACTAGAATAATATAAGAATGTATCAAATGTCACATTATGATAACCAATGTGACACTCATTATTGCAATGTTACATCACATCACAATTTATTCAACTTCATATTACATCATAACAAAGTTAGGGTTTATAATATTGGGTTTAATATTAGGGGTTCGTGTTGGGTTTATAATATTAGGTTTAATATTGAGTATAATATTATGGTATAATATCGGGTTTAACATTAGGATTTATAATATTACGTTTTGTAATATTAGGGTTAATACTATGGTTTAATATTGGTTTTAATACGAGGTTTAATATTGGGTTTTATATTAGGTTTTATAATATTATGGTTTTAATATCAAGGTTGATATTAACATGCACACATCCTCGATAAAGTTGTCCTTGGTCTTCTCTTCACCAATGATCAACTACTACATATCATCTAGCTACGGATAATTTTTAGTTACAAGAATAATTAAGGTTACAAGAATAAAAAACTAAGGTTGTAAAAACAAAAGATTATGCCTAAAAATTAGGCATTCAATGTCAATTAGAACATACTTAGTTGAATTCTTAACTTATACTTATATTAAAATCCTAATATTAAAATACAATATTAAATCCAACGTTAAAAACCATAATATTAAAATCCAATACTCAAAATATTAAAATCCTAATATTAATACCCAATACTAAAACTGAATATTAAAACCCAATACTTTTTTTTTTTTTGTAAATATGGTAGGACCTGGCTATTTTCTATTTATATATGCAAGACAGGTTACAACAATATAAAATCAAGTTTGTGGCCTCAACCTGCCCGTAGGAAACCAGGTCTGTTGGCCACTGTAGTGCATGAAAAGCAAACCAAAACTGAAATTGTGTCATCCTTCTAAAATCTGCATGAGCTATCCTTCCTCTATTAGAAATGTCCACATACTGATACTTATAAAATATCATAAATTCATACAAAACTGCTAATTGCATTAAGAAACATGATAAAAAGTAAATTACTATCCATCAAATGAGTAAACTGGGGCGGGGTCTTTCACTATAGACCCAGGCATGTCAACTTGCTGCAGCATCTGCAATTGCTTCTCCATACGGCCAACCCTGTCGTCCAATCTGCTCATGCGATCTGCTGCCTGATACTGGGTAATCTTGATATGTTGTAATTGATCCTGCATGGTCTGAAGTAGTTCCAAGAGGCGAGGTTTCGGCTTAGTATCATCAGTCCTTGTTTGGCCAGGATGGAAACTTTGAATAGCCTTAGCTATAAGGCATTTGACAAGCCAGTATGTATGTACAGTCTGCTGAAATAAGGTGAGGCGCCCTCGAGTATTGCCTAGGTTCGATATGAAGTCAAGGATTTTGGCTTCTGCTTCCAGGTCCTCAGGATCAATCTAGAGATCACTTTCCCAGCCACGAATTTCTTGGCGTATAACAGATGAATTCCCAGTAACATAATTTGTAGTGAGGGTCTCAAGGTTCTCATGAAGCGGATTTCGACCTCTCTTCTTAGGAGCAGGCTCCGGCATTGCCTGCGATTTACCCTTCACGGTCTGAGCACGTCTCTTCCCCATGGTAGAAGGAAGTCTGTGCATCAACCCAGACATACAGGAAAAAACAACAAGGGAATAAGTAACAGCATTGATATAACCAATGACTACCCCATGAACAGAGTCAATGTGCCTGCCCAGCGCATCAAAGTGAGATAACCAGAGGACCCAATTTATATACCAATTTACAGAGGCAGCCAGTTTTTTCAGGGCATATGTGAGAGGAACAGGGGACATTTTAAACACTACTTTAACATTTGCTAGAGAATCTCTACAGAGTATTCCAGGAGGATGACCAATAACAAAAGAAAACCAGACCCATGGCCAAAACTGTGACTCACTAGAATCCCAATAGCTAACTTTGCATCTTGCAGGAAGCAACAGAACTAATCCAAAGCATAGACTTCCTGAATTTACCCGGCGAACAGAAAAAATACACCACCTACAGGCCCTACCTCGACACCTGCCTCGTTGAGTAATGGCAGAGACTATACCCCCACTGCTAAAACCCCAAAACCATCCTTCAGCATTCAAGCCTATTGACATTAAGGACCAGGAACGAACATAAACATTTGTAAAAAATACACAAGGATCTCGAAAACATGGTTCTACAGGATTAAGTGGCGGAGGAACCGGGTGGCAAGCCATCCGAAAATGCCAGATACCTTTTTTTATGAAACTGAACAATTCTATCATTACAGACATCAACATTAACAATTCTCAGACAAGCATTTACATACCCCCACAAAATCGTCTGCCTGTTTGATAGCTCTTCCAGCCGGCTTCGATGCTGCCTCCGCGTCTTTAGTGCGCCAAGTTTTTGCATGGAAAAATGCCACAAACACACTACTTTGAGGACCCTCCCAAACCTTTCTGACAACCAGGATGGCATGCATGCGAAACCATCACTCTCCATTCACTCCGCTGGCGTTCACATGAAACTATGTCGTGCTCCATACTCTGACATTTTGACTCTGGAGTACCGCCGCCATCTGCCCTAACCATTTAAGACTCCTGTGCCAACTCTCCACCCCGATCGGGGGATCTTTGGTTTGGATATCCCTGAAGGTCCTTATTTACAATGAGCTGTAAATAATAGAGTTTGACATCCCATATTGCATCAATCGGCCATGCTTCCATAGACCGATTAGGATTTTTGCAGCCCCAGTTAGCAAGCTAATCAGCTGCCGCATTTCCTTTTTTGCGAATGTGAATCGATATCATATACTGGATATTTTTAATCAGTTGGCTAATTTCGTGAATCAGGCCTGATTTCCGCCAACTCTGAGTCACCTTTTCCCATGGGGTGCCGTGTTGTAGCTTTTGTAAGACCCCTGTCACCATCGCGGATTCACCTTCTACTATTAGCCTTTGATAATTTTCGCGAATGGCAATGAGAAGGCCTTGTTTAACTGCCATAAGTTCGGCCTCATTGTTTGCGGAATAGCCCAGATTAGAGGCAAAACATCTACAGACTGCCCCTTGAGAGTTACGAAAAATTCCACCTGCTCCTGCCTGTCCATGATTACCTTTAGATGCACCATCATAGTTGAGCTTGATAAAACCTATCTAAGGTGGTTTCCACTGATCTTCTACTAACTACCCCGGAGGCCGATACTTCCATAAAGTTTTATATAACATCTAAGGCTTTAGATTTAAACAATCCAATATATGGGCTTCGAATCCCTGAGTTTCCCAATCCTCCTCCGACTAGCGTTCTGCTAAGATTGTTTCCCGAATATTTTCAATTGAGCGTTGCTAGATTTGGTGCATGGGTTGCTCGATTGCTCTGAAAGCCCACTGATTCCTTTCTTTCCAGGTATTCCAGAGAAAAAATCCAAATGAAAGGTGCCAGGCTCTATTTAAAACTTGACAATGAAACTTTCCTTTTCGCCAATTGCGAATTGTATCTGTTATACTATAAGGGTTATTATCTGATTGCTGAAACAGCTGTTCCAGGTTCCTCCATAACTGTTGTACCATGGAGCAAGAGTTCAACAGATGTTCAGTTGTTTCACCATCGGTGTTACATAAGTAGCATCTTGAGGGTCCAAACATGCCTCTTTTCTGTAAATTTTCCCAGGTCAATATCTTTCGATGACTGACCAACCATAAAAAGTACTCTACCTTAGGCCAATTTTTGAGGAGCCTGATTCGCTTCCATATACTTCTGGCATCAGTCTCCTCATAATGGGCTTGAATAGAATATCCCTCGACCGTAAACAATCCCTTGGGAAAATAGCCCCATCTAAGGATATCGGATCCTTGTACATACCTTATCTTCCTGGATTGGAGTTCTTTAGCAAAATTGTCCCATTGATGTGTGTCTGGAGCATCCTGCCAGTGGTTCTTATCTTTCCATATTCGCCATAAACTGTGTTGATTGGGGCACCAGTAATGATGGACCTGTCTATAATTCGGTGTATGAGTGAATAAAAATATCTCCCCCAAGTCAAGCCGACTAAACAATTTCTCCCGCTGCTGCCAAGAGTCTTCCCAGAAGAGAGTTGTGGATCCTTCCCGAATTTCCCAAAAACTGTGTGAACGTATTAAATGTCGATTCGTTGCCGCCAAATTCCAAATAGATGAACCTCGTGGAACAATATCCACCTTCAATCTACCAAGGACTGTTCGAGGCATGTCATATTTCGTCATCCATATAATCTTCCAAAGATCAGTCCCTCCCTGGATCCACCTCCACCAATGTTTTGCTCCAAGAACATTATTCAAAAGGGACGGATCCCGCAATCCTAGTCCCCCAATTGATTTTGGGTTGATAAGCTTCTCCCAGCTGAGAAGGGCCTTTCCTATTCGCTTGCGCGCCCTGCCATAAATTTTTTTTGAACAATCCAACCAGTCGATTACAGATCCCTCTCGGACATGCTCGTCCTGACAACTAATATAGAGGGAGGGCTTGGAGTACTGATTTTAACATGATTAAACGTCCTGGAACATTAAGGGCTCTGAAAGCCCATTTTTGAATCTGTTTCTCCACCTGGATAATGATGTCCTGCTAATCAACCATTCTGACTGGGCCCGAATTCAAAATCATTCCCAGATATTTCATCGGCAATGAGCCAATCTGAAATCCTAATGTTCTGGCTAGGAAGTGTTGGATAGCTAGATTACAGTTAAAGAAATATACATTATATTTGTTGTTATTGATTTTAGTACCTGAGGCATCCATAAATATGTCTAATATCCGGAGAATTGCTTTGCATTCCTTCACTGATGCCACACAGAATAAAAAAATATCATCCACAAATTGCTGATGTGTCAAAGGAAGGTGGGGGCCCCATAATTTTAAACCCTGCAGTTTTCCTTCAGTGAGATGAGCCTTTATTAATCGACCTAGTCCTTCAGCAGCAATGATAAAGAGAAAAGGAGAAAGAGGATCTCCTTGGCGGAGGCCGCGGGAACTATTAAACGGGGTGGAAGGGATACCATTTAGTAAAATGGAATAATGAGGGGAGGAAATAAAGAATCGTAACCATTGAATCTAGCGATCATCAAATCCAAATGCACGCAATACCTCGAGCAGATATTGCCAACTAATACTAACATAAGCTTTGGATAAATCTAATTTGATTAATAAACCTTTCCTTTTTTGCGATTTTAGAGTGTGAATGGCTTCCTGAGCTATCACGATACCATCTAATATTTGGCGGCCTTTCATGAACCCAGTCTGCTCCGGTGAAATAAGCCGAGGCAACAGGGGTTTCAGTCGGCTTACCATAATGGTTGACAAAATTTTGTAAATGACGTTACACAGCGCTATGGGCCGAAAGCCAACTGGAGTGTCTGCATTTTTCTGTTTGGGGATAAGAGTTAGAAATGTGGCATTTAAAGCTGGGTAAACCATTTTATACTTGCGGGATTCTTCAACAACCTATAAAATGTCCTCACCCATAAACTGCCAGGCTGCTTTGAAGAACTCACCTGTGAAGCCATCTGGACCTGGAGATTTATTATTAGGTAAGTTTAGGACTACTTCCTCAACCTCCCAGAGAATAATTTCCCGAAGCAGAGCTAGATTCTGATCTCTGGTTACCACTCGAGGTATATGAGCAGTAATTTTATCAATAGCTGCTTGGCGTTGAGGCACAGGTTCTGTGAGAAGGTCTTTGAAATGAGTGGTCAGTGCATTTTCCATATCTGCATGCTTTGTCAATCGTTCCCCATTCACCCCTTTTAGAGAGAAAATTTGATTGTGTTGACGCCTCTGTATCATTGACTGATGGAAAAACTTTGTGTTACGCTCACCTTCCTTTAGCGAGTTGATCCTCAACTTCTGCTTCCATAATATCTCTTCTTGCTTCCGGCGCTCTTCTTGTTGACTAAGTATATGACCTTCCTGTAAGGCTAAATCATCTAATCGACCATATAAAATAATTCTTTGTTGTATTTCCTTCATTTGATCTTCCAATCAGATCTATTCCTCATGAATATTGCCGAATTCAAGACGGTTCCAGCGCTTGATTTCAGTTTTTAGGTTCTTGAGGCGGAGCTGGAATGTATGCATCTTATTTCGTCCTGTAACCTGGTGGGAGGTCCACCAATTTTTAACCTTTTCTATAAACCCAGGGTCCCGTAACCAAAAGAGTTCAAACCTAAAGGGGCGATTGGGTAGATCTGCTTTGACATCAATCTCCAACTGAATCGGCCGATGATCAAACCCTATCGTTGGAAGGATAGCCGCTTCATAATAGATATCCAAGCTAACCAAAGCTTCTGTGGCTAGGAAGCGGTCCAAGCGGGAAGCCACTTGATGTCGTTCTCCCCTTCTATTATTCCAAGTAAAGTACCCATTAACAGCTGGTATGTCTACTAAGCGTAGGTCTGTTAATAACTCAGAAAAATGATCCATGTCTGGTTCTTCCCGACGGATACCACCTTTTTTCTCTGAGATATTAAGAATCATATTAAAGTCACCACCAAGGAACCAATACTTTTCCTGGTGCATCGTACTCAGTGTTAAACATAATATTATAAAACTTAAATATTACTTATATAATTATTACAAGTATACAATATTTAAGATAATAATTTTTATTATCGTTCATATGTATTTATGGCATATATCAACCACATTTATTAATGTAGTTGTGCATAGGCTTTATATATGCTTACGTGAGTATATCAACAATATTTATTAATTTAATAATGTAGTTGTTCTAATTCTATAAAGAAAAATAAAATATATTATATATTATAGATTAAAAAATGTGATACTGAGCTAAATTTAAATAAAACAAAAAATCAAATTTATAATAAAAAACTAAAAATACCATTATTCATACCATTTTTATATTAATCTAAATTTAATACCAATAAAATAATAATTTAATATAATAAAAGAACCTTATTGTCCAATGTTTAAATACAAAGATCAATTTGTTGTTAAATAAAAATTGCTTAAAAATCTATACTTTTTATTGCTAAATAAAATTTGCTTAAAGATCATACTTTTTATTTATTTTATAATTTTGATAAAAGTTATGAATCAATTTTTTTGAACTCAATGTGACATTTGATAGTGGAATTGTGCTCCACGGGGTTTTTTTCATCTCTTAATTAACCTAGAACTTTGATACTGGAATTGTGCTCCGTGGGGTTTTGCTCATCTCTTAATTAACCTAGAAAACACACAACTAGTTGATATATGAAAAACTCGGATAAAAATTCCAACTAGTTATATTTATTATTTATCTAACTATCTATTTATTGTATTTATTAGGGATGAGAACTATTAAATTTTTACAATTAAATTCTATACTTTAAAATAAATTTTTAATTTATATAGCTATTTTTTTTTTATGAATTGGTATTATTTAAATGTTTTATATAATTATTTACATTTTTTTTTCAATAAATATACAAAATTTCAATTTTAACTATATATATATATATATATATATATATATATATATATATATATATATATATATATAAAAAACCTTTACATATCATGCTAAACTATACTACTAATTTTTGTTAAAATATCAAATTTTATTATTCGAGTTCTTAATAAAATGCCAAAAATATGACGTAGATTTCTTGGGAAGGAGAGTTTCTATTTGCTTTCACTTTGAAAGAGTGGACAAGGAGTATACCAGTTCAGAGAATATATGATTTATTTTACTTAGCACGACCCATTTTGTTGTGATAGGATGATACGGAAATAATGTTGACAATGAGCATACGGCGGTGGCGGTGGCGGTGGACGTGGACGTGGACGTGGACGTTAAGGAGAAATAGAGTTGATCTTAAAGATCAAGGAGAAATAGAGTTGATATTTTTATTGTGGAGTTGTATTTTTTTTGTAATTTTTTTTGTTGGAATCTGGTGAAAAATTTTGAGATGAAATTTGAATTTGTGTTATTTAAATTTTTTTTTAATTGTATATATGGAATTAGCACCTTGAAAAATCTCAAAAAAAAATTATTGTGCAGAGTTTACCTATCAAACTTGTAATTTCAATCAATTTCTGTTTGATTTTAAATAAATTAAATAGAAAAAATAAATAGAAAATTTTATTTGTTACGTTGAAGATGAAGAATCGAAATGGCCAAGGCTTGTGCTGGACGTGGGATTTGGATTAGGAGGGAGTTCGAGGTATTTGAGTAGGAAGTATGGAGCACATGTTCAGGGCATCACCATCAGCGAATGGCAGGTTGAAGGGGCCACTTCCCTTACTGCTGCCGACGGTCTCAGCGATAAGGTATATGATAATTTCCAACTAAAGGCTAACCTAGTCACCATCGCTCGTAAGGGAAATTCGCTAAAGGCTGACCTAATTACCATGTAGATTATCAAAAGGAAAAGAAAGGTTTATCCTGTTTAGTTTAGTTTATGTTTTTAATATGATAATTAATTAATTTATAATAAAAAGGTAAAGATAATTTAAATTGCATTTAATTTATTGTGATTACAATATTTTCATTTTTCTAACTGAAACTGGATTTTGATTTGCCAACGTTTACACAGGTTTCTTCTCAACTGGCTAACGCATTAGACCAGCCTTTCCCAGATGGGCAATTTGATCTGGTATGGGCAATGGAGAGTGGAGAGCACATGCCGGATAAAGAAAAGGTGAGCTAAGATTGCTTTTTTTTGGGTGGGGTAAGTTGACATGAGTCTGAGTTTAAACACATAATTTCAAGTATATAATGTTTTACATATTATGCAATTCCAGAAATAGAAAGTGATGTCTATGTCTCGATTTATTTAGCAGTTTATGCAAGAGCTGGCCCGAGTAGTGGCTCCTGGTGGTTTGATAATAATGACGACCTGCTGCCACAGAGACCTCTTGAAAGGGGAGACCTCTCTGCAGCCTAGTGAGCAGGTATATGAATAATCAACTGTGAATGAGGGCACTATTGCAACTCTTTTCAGCTTAGCTTAATCATTTAAAATGTTACAAGGCCACTTAGGGCGAAGGGTCTTTTAGTTGAGTTATAAGAGTACTTAGGGCGAAGGGTTTATTTTAGTTTAGTTACAATCTATAAGTTAAATTTATTTGGTAGATAAATGTTTTTTCCGATTAATCACTTTGATAGACTTTTTGAACCAACTAACACATATGAATATGAAGTTACATTATAGGACCTGCAATGGATGCAAAACTATTAAAAAAATCTGCAACAATTTAGGAAGGCTGGCAACCATTGAACGTGCATGTATATCTAGCTGCATAAAATTTTCCATTTCAGTGAGAGGCATGTTTAAGTGTTGCGTTCTGACATCACAAATTCTGAATTGACATCAGGAGCTCTTGGACAACATTAGTCGTGCATGTTGCCTTCCTGCTTGGTGTTCAACTGCTGGCTATGTGAGGATGGCTCAAGCTTTGTCACTACAGGTGAAGTCATAGTTTTGCTGTGAAACAAATCAAGTAAGACAGTTGGCAATAAAATAGAGTGCACTTTGTACAGTTCTGATTAATTGAAGCTTTTTCTAGCAGAATATCAAAACCGCAGACTGGTCTGCAAATGTAGTTCCTTTTTTTTCCACAATAATAAACAAACTAACTCCGGTTCTTGCACAAGCTGGTAAGTTCCTTTTACTCCTCACTATCCTTTGGTTTCTTGGTATGTCTTATTTTTTAGTAAATAGATTAAGGTGACAAGATAATTTCATTCATGTCTACCAATAATCAAAAGAAGGATTCAGTTACATAAAGATCTCATTTTGATGTTCACTGATATACTTACTCAATAATCTAAATTTGGATTACTTTTCTGCTTATTAGATTGCCCTGAATTTCACACTTGATTATCGTTCAGTAATTTGGTTTTCCTTCCTGGACAGCATTCAAGGCTACGAAAGGCGCTACTCCTATTCATTTATGGCTGGACGGTTTCAAACAGAAACTAGTAAAATATGCTGTTATCACTGCTGAGAAGCGTGCATGAAGCACGTGCAAAATAGAACTATGGAGTTATTACTGCTCAGTAACGTGCGTGAAAGCAAAATAAAGTTATTCCAAATGTTTGATTTTATGGAAATCCTTTGTTGAGAGTACTAGAGACAGAGTGTTTTAAAACGTTATTAGTGGAAGTAATTGTACAGCTTTATGCATGGTTTGACTTGCAGTTTTGGAAGTTGTTTTCCAAGTAGATGCATGGTTTGACTTGTAATTTTGCTAATTCAGTAAGCGGATGATCTGTAGTTCAAGTTTATTTTGGGAGTAGTGGAAAGCCATGCCGGGCTTTTACATAACATAATCTAAAATGTGAATATTGATTCAGAAGGTATTGTTATGTAATAAAATTGGCTTAAAGTGTGAGCGTGTCATTTTAAGGGTGTTTCTTTTGGAGTAGGATAAAACGGATTTTCAAAATTAATGTTTGTGTTTTTGGTACGGAGAGTGTCATTTTAAGGGTGTTTCTTTTGGAGTAGGATAAAATGGATTTTCAAAATTAATGTTTGTGTTTTTGGAACGGAGCGTTTTTTGTTTTTTAAATATATTTTTAAATGTATACATAAATTTAATAGAAATACTAATTACTTCAAAGCTGAAGGCATACTTACTTCAAAGCTGATGAGACAATATAGCTCTATTGCCTCATTCCATTAATGTATTAAACTTAAAAAAACACCTGTTGAAATTTAATTGTTAAATCTGAATAAGCTTTTTAATTTTTCTTTTATAATATAGGTGGTCTGGACAGAAGAAATATGCACAGACAGACTTGCAACCCAATTGTAGCTGTTAGTTATTCACTATTCATATATTTTTCTTTGGGAAGCGAGTGGTGTGGAGACATGAATATTCTAATTCCATCAATGACAAGATCAACGTCCATTGAGAATCTTACTTCTGTTCAAGGGGTGTTTATTGTCTAATGGAGTAGACGAAATGGTCGTTTGTTATTATCAAAAAGTTTGTTTTATCTATATATATATTAAATTAAACGGTTTTTCAAGTGACATTTTGGGACCACGAGAATCTTATAGAATTGATCCCAGCTAGGGTGGGTTGGACTCAATCGTCCTTTCCCTGTACTCTGTCTTTCATTCTGGTGTCAGAGCCTAGTTGTGTAACCTGCATGAGAGGGGTCTATGTTGGAGGCCACGTAAAAAATTTGTGTTGGAGCTGCATAAGTATACGTGTGGAGTTGCGGAAGATACAGGTCGGAGCTGAATTGGAAAAGTAATTGTTGTAGCGAGAAGAGACCGGATTTGTGTGACAAATTTGCATTGACTTGCATTTGAATGCATATATTACTGTGTATGTTGTAGTGTGAGGTTACTATTGAAGTGCATGGGCTAGGATCATATCGTTGTTAATGCTGAAAATTGAGGTGAATTGTATGCATATAAGACTTGTATGGAGTGAACTATTGAAGAGCCACCACCATAGTGTAACGTTTGTAGCAAAACATTATTTGCATGGCCTGTTGGATGAGAAATCTATGATCGTCCAAAGCCATGGCCATATCGAGAATGATTGTTCAGGGATATCCTCTATCGCCATGTATTGAGCCGAGGAAGAGTCACTATGTATTGGAGGAAGTGACCGTATCAAACCTTGAAAGTGCTCTTACCCTCCATATGAAAATTTTAGCTGATTGTGAGAGATGGCATCGAATACTAATATTGCTCAGTCAAAGGTTACTAGAGAAAAATTATGATTCTTAGTCTATTAGAATGAGAACATCGCGAAGTTATCATGATCTCTGCGGATACGTTATTGATGGGTATCCACAACTTTCTAACTACGCAACAAAAATGATTCTAACAAATGTTGATCAAACGTTGTTGAGGGAGAACATGAAGAAGAATAGCAAAGCTTTTAGCCTTATTCAATAAGGCTGAGAGGAAGGCTTAGAGGTGGTGATATTTTGAAAGGTGTCAAGTGCAGAGTCTTCAAAGAAGGCATGGGACATTCTTGAATTCTCTTACTAGGGTGTATCAAAAGTTAGGGTGTATCAAAAGTGAAGAATGTCTCATAATTTAAGAAGAGATTTTGTGAATCTGAAAATGAAAGATAGTAAAAAAGTGGATAGTTTTAAGACTGAGGTCATGATTATTGTTAATCAATTGAGACAAAATGGAGAATACCTCCCAAATAAGAGAGTGATTGAAAAAGTCCTTCTTAGTTTGCCAAATAAATTTGAAGTTGTGGTTGTATCCATAGAAGGATTTAAAGCACAGTTACCAAGTTCGAATTCGAATTCCATACGATACCATAAAAATTTGAATCAAAAATCTATAATTCATTGGACACTATACATCCTAAAAACTGTTCTCTTTCACTTACTATTTTCTAAATTATTTTGAATTAAAAACAATACTTATCACTTCTTTTCAAAACTTATATTCTTATCTAAATTTTAATTTAAAATATTTTTCTAATTTAAAAATTATGAATCTTAAATTCTTCATAATAAATATAACCATATTTAAAATATATATATAATCTAAAAAATAGTCACTCCTTTTAAAATTAGCAATGTATTACATATTTACATTAACAAATTTTTTCTTTTTCCATTTTATAAGTTTTATAGGTCTTTGAAAGTAAAAATGAAATTAGAAAAAGGTAACCTTTTTATTCTATTATGATTTTCCATTTTCTTACTTTCCCCTTTCTATTTTGGAAGCTTTTTACCTCTTTGAAAGCAAAAATGAAATTAGAAAAAAGTAAATTTTCTTATTCAGCTATAATATTCCATTTTATTTTGTATTTTTTACCTTTGTATGTAAATATTGTCATTAACACTATCTTTATTGAATAAATAATCCACCTTTATAACCAACTTTATATTAAATTGTTAAAATTTTAAATAATATTTAATTTTTAAATAATATTTTATTAATTAAACATTCTCTAAAAAACGAACCCAATTTTAACGAATAATACGGCCGTTTGTATCGAAGCAGCGAATTTGCGTATTCTTTAGCCCGATTCAGGCGAACTTGGTAGCTATGGTTTAAAGGTACTAGTCAAATGCAAATTGATGAGTTGGTAGGCTTACTGATTTCACTTGAATCCAAGATCACTAGATATGAGGATAGGAACGCCTTCAAAACTAAACTGTAATTTACTAAACAAAGAAGTAGAGGAAGGTCAAGAAATAAAGGAAAAGGTGGAAGAGTAGTTGTTCAAAAATATACACAAGGTAATTTTGAGCGTAAAGAGGAATCTCAAAAATGTCTTTCTAGTTGAAAGGGGAGTAATAGTAGAACCTAGCGAGAAAGAAACCAAAAGTGCAATAAGTCTAAGGTTCAATGTTATTATTGCAAAAACTATAATAATTTTTTTAATAAATGTTGGAAGAAGCATACAAATGCTAGTAAGCACATCACATAAGAGTCTTAAAATAATCAAAAGGCAATACTTTTGACCTTTTAGGTGACTCAAGAATGTTCAAATGATGTTTGGTTTTTGGACAACGGTTGATGCAATCAAATGACTTGAAACGAAGATTTTTTTTGTTAGTCTAGACAAAAAAAAAAAAATAATGATAATAAAGGTCAAGTTGGGAAATGATAATAATGTATGTATTAAAGGTAAAAATAGTGAAAGAAAAATAATTGATGATGTGTATTATGTACTTAGCTTAAATTGAAATTTGTTGAGCATTGGAAAAGTGATAGAGAAATGGTACAAAGTCTTCTTTAAGAATAAAGTATGTACAATCATGATAAATATTCAAGTAAGCAATTGATAGCAAGAGTGGAGATGAAAAATAATAAGATTTTTCCATTTATAATGAGAAATGAATTATCTCCCTCCTTGAATGCTTATAAAACCAATAATTTGGATGAATCTTGGTTATGGAATTAAATATTTGGCCATTCATATTTTCCTGGTCTACATTTGTTATTGAAGAAACAAATGGTGAAAGGTTCCTGAGTATTCAACATCCAATAAGCTCGTGTGAGTGCTCTATACTTGCAAAGAATCACGAGGAGGAATTTATATATGGATTTTCTTATAGGGAGAAAGCTCAATTGGAGATTGTACATAGATATTCTTGTGGACCAATGCAAACACCCTCATTGGATGGTAATTTTTACTTTTTAACTTTTATTGGTGACTATAATTAAAAAACTTGTGTTTATCTTTTGAAAAAATAATTTCAATCTTTTATTGTATTTAATATATTTAAAGTTATGGTTGAAAAGGAATGTGGCAAACATATTAAAAATATTAAATATTTCATTGAGTGTTGTTAGTCTCACATAATCAAGATACAATTCAGTATATGTTATACTCCATAGAAAAATAGAGTGGTTGAAAGGAAAAATTGAACCATTATGAATATGTCTAAGGCCATGATGAAGGAAAACCATCTAGGAAGTGAATATTAGGGAGAAGTGGTAACTTGAAATGTTTATATTCTTAACAAAAGTACGACTAAGAGTGTAAAGGACTGAGTTCTTGATGAAGCTTAGAGTGGTAAGAGTTGCAATATATCTCATTTGAGAATTTTTGGGTGCGATTCTTATGCACATGTACCTAAAGAGTTCAGAAATAATTTACATGATATAAGTGAGAAGTGGAGGTTTATTGGATATAGTGAGGAGTCAAAGGCATATAGACTCTATAATCCTATCACCAAGAAGTATATTAGCAATATAGATGTTGAGTTCAAGGAATAAGAAGCCTAGGATGGATGCATAGTTAAATCTGTTATAGATGGAGCTACATTATCTCATGGAGATGGTGGTGTAGATTAGTAAATAGTACAAGTTGTATAGCTGATTTCATATACACCTACTACAAGAAATTTACCAATACAATCACCATGATTCAAACCATTACAATTGAGAACACCGAGAGCTCAAGAGCATGGAAAACCATCATTGTTATGGTGGACAACAATCAACGGGATGAGAGGCAAGCAATGAATCTAATCCTACTTTAGCTACCTTAAAGAAACAAATCACAGGTCAAAAGAACAGAAGTTTAAAATAAATGTATGAACAAAATGATGAAATAGTTCAAGTTTCACATTTTGCATTAATTGCATATGATCCTTTAAATTTTGAAGAAGTCGTTAATGAAAAAGTTTGGATAAAATCTATGGATGCAGATATTGATTCTATATAGATAAATAGCGCTTGGGAGCTTGTAGATTTGATTGAAGTTAAAAATTGTATAGGTATTAAATCGATTTACAAAGCTATGTTAAATGGTGAAGGTGAAACTGAGAAACATAAAGCAATACTTGTAGCTCACGTGTTCGATTATAACATGGTATTGTTATAAGGAAAATTCTGCACCTGTAACTGGAATTGGCATAATAAGGATGATGTTAGCTATTGCTCCACAAAATAACTAGAAAATGCATCAGATGGATGTTAAGTCTATGTTTTTGAATGGAATTTTGAAAGAAGAGGTTTATGTGAAACAAATTCAAGGAAATGAAATTGACATACAAGAAGATACACTTTACAAGTTAAAAATTTAATTATATTGGTTGAAACAATCATGCTAGTAATAATATATTAGAATTGATGAATACATGAATAACAAAGGACTCAATAGTGGCCCAAATGAGACAACTTTGTATACAAAGTTGAACTAGGAAGGTAAAACTATGGTTGTTTTCTTTTATGTTGATGATTTTATTTTTGTCGAAGGTCTTTCAATAGATGATTTTAAGACAACCATGAAAATAGAGTTTAAGATGATTGAATTAGGGTTAATGAAATATTAAGTTTAATATCTTTATTGTTATTAAAGTAACTCAATCTAAAGATGGTATTTTTATTTTTCAATGTAAGTATGTAAAGGATATATTGAAAATTTTTACGACGGAGAATTGTAAACTAGTTATAACACCAATTGTAATGGTGCAAAACTTAGTAAGAAGGATCAAAATTCAAATGTTGATCTGAACTTATATAAGAAATTGGTTGGAAGTCTCATGTACTTTACTACATTAACAAGGCTTGATATAATGTTTATTGTAAGTTTAATTTCTAGATTCATGGAGTCTCTGAAGCGTACCCTTTGGCTAGTTCAAAAAAGGATCTTAAGATATGTTATTAGAGAAAACACTTATGGTATCATATATACATAATATTTATATTTTAAAGTAACGAGATATACTGATAGTGATTTTGTAGGTAGTGATGAGCCCTCATATTTCACCAAGAGTATTACAACTCACAAGGGTTTCTCAACTCAAATTACCAACCTGGGGTTCATACAAACTTAGAGGTGACAATGCTATATGCACTGTAAGATAGGTTCTACCCATGTCACCCTTAGTCGTGAAATAAAATAGTGTTGTTCAGAGATGATTCATCCAACTAACTATAGTGAAAACATCTTATGAAACCATAATTGAACCTGATTCTAACTATAAAACTGAAAATTTCTTTATTCAAATGTAAGTGATAATTAACATTATATGATAGACGAAGGGATAGTCTACTTGCAGAAGTAAATAATGCTACTCTACTTTGAAAATTTAATCAAATAATTTACCTATTTTTATGCATCATTGATATACCTTACATTTTCTCGAAAATAAGGAATCCAATTTTCAAGATGCCTATAGATAAAGTTACTAATTTTATATCTTTTTTCTATCAGATGGTTGCATTGAGGAAAGGAGGAGGTTGGAATTATAGCCTTACGTGATAATAAAATAACAAGTTGCGGTCCATTATTCAGTTTAAATAGGGTAGGCTAAAAGTGGGGAGAAAAATGGGTTGAAAAGAACACTAGTACAGGGTTGTTATAGGGCGTGCTATAGGAGGGCATGTATTGCTATAGGAGACCTTGTTTTACTACAAGAAGGGGTCTGAGAGAATTTTAAGGATGGGAATGGTGTCTTGGGGATGAAAGAGGATGGATGCAAGTAGAAGGTAATAAATTAAGATTGTGGGAGCCCCTTGACCAAGCCTAGCAGCCCTTAGAGGTCTTTATTGCATCAAAGGTCATTTCCACAGTGCCTCTTACTTTCCTTGACAAAGTCATTATCAAGATAGAGGTTAGGAATAGTATGAGGTGCCTAGGAGGAGGATGGAGAAGTCTAGGTGAATGTGGGAAGGTATGATTACCCATGCAAATCAACAAAGTCCCTAAAGCTAGCCAAATACATGCATCATATGACCAATAACTCAGTGAAATAAATTAACATGGAGAAGATGAGTTACAATTGACTAAAATCTATTTTATCCCATAACACTACTCTGATCGCGAAAAAAATGACACTAACTCCTAAGTTGTAGACAATAAGAATCTAAATGGATCACAACTAACATCTATCCATTTCCAAGAAATCATAAACAAATATTTTTGGATGTGTGACTGTAAATATTTCCAATCAATATTCCCACAAGAGAGGCGATAAGCAAGCCTGCAATGACAAGTTTTTATAGGTTAACATCTACTGAAGCAATAGAAAGCCATGAAATGTTGTGAAACAAGAATAAGAAATAAATACAAGAAGATGACTAAAGCCTCTAGGTTTGGCCCAAACCCAAGGGTTTCATCCCTCCAAAACTAAATCAAATGCAGATCAATGGTAACCTAATCATAAATCTAAAAATATAGTCTCATACATCATATGAAAGTTTAAACAATAATGTCAAACTCTAGGCTCTTGGTACTAGTCTTAGCTACAACAAGAGTTCTAATCCTAATTAGCCTTTCAACTGGTTTATTTATACAAAAATTTAGTTGATGGAACTCCCATGAGAATATGAGTGGTTCCCTCCAACATCTTGAGAATTATGGATCCGGTCCTCCTTGAACTTCACATTTAATTGAAGTCACTTAGTTGGTAGTGATTTAAAGCTCGTGAGTGAGGATCCTGTGATCTCAAGCAGAGTTATAGAGTTAATGAGGTGGACAATCCCCCCTATATTCTCTCTTATTTGTCTCCAACAAGCCCCTGCATAGTAAATGTCTCAAAAATTCTTCTTTTCCCGCAATTTAATCACATTTGGCCACACACTATGACAAACATATTTTAACCTTCTTATTAATCATATTATGACTAAAATTGTGAATTAATGCCAAGAAAATGATATTTTTAAGGGCCTAAGGATAGCATGATGAACTTAAAAATATACCTATAAATGGAACCCATCATCATCCCCATGTTGAAGGTGTTGCTCATCCTGTGAAAATATTTATCACCAAATATCCGCTATCTATTTTGATGTAAAGGTTTCTATCTGTTGATCCTCTTTTGAATCCTCATTATTCTAAATATTTGACATGTATTGAGTACTACGCTCTAGGAGCTTACTTTATTCCATTAATTTGTTTCTTCACTATTCATACATAATCTTCATTTTCTAACTTTTGAAATATCTCTAGTTGTTTACCAAACCTATTTTTCTAGGTTCCATTTATGAAATTTGACTTAACATCCATAAAATGAAGAAAACATTTCTTTAAATTAATCACATTTAACTTGTGCATATCCTTTACAAACCATATTACCTATGTTTCTCAGTACTTGTCCATGCTCCTTCAACTTGTTCGTAAATACCCATTTGGTGCAAATCACATTCTTATATTTTTGTATAGGCACAAGTTTTTATATCCCACTCCTATTATCTCTTCTTACATAGCATTAACCAAATGTTCATCTTCACTGGCTTGAGCAACATTATTGGGTTCTATTTTGGATAGGAAGGCAAAGCTCACATGTTATGATGTGCTTTTAAATATCCTTTTGGTTTGAAAACCTAAAAATTAATTTCCAAAGATTTAATTTTGTAGGTCATTAGAGAAAGTTTTAGCTCTAAAATGGGTCTCCTAAGGAATATTATAAAATAATAGTGAAAATAATACAATAAGATTAGATTTCTCATCATGTTTTGTAGGGAAAAAAGGAAAAATTACTTTTTCAACTCATATGTTCAACTTATTCTCTATGATTTTACTCAAATTTTGAGTGGGACCTCTCGTTGGATGAAAAATTTAATTTTGCATCCATGGAGTACCCATGTCGCATACTTCTGATGGACCCTACTACTCGGAAAATGTGAAATTAATGAAAAAACGTTATTACAATCACTTTTTCCATGTATTTCACATTTTTTATATCATTGGATGAAAAATCAAATTATGCATCCAACGAGTGCTCTCGCTCAAAATTTGAGTAAAATTTTAGGGAGATAAGTTGAAAAAGTAGTTCTTTTTATTTATTTTCTTATCTTTTTAACTTTTTAGTACAAAAATCAAGAATCATCCCCCATGGTTGACATCACCATATTGAATCCCATTGGTTCTTATAAATTTGATTTTTTTTTTCCATTTTTGTTTTGAGGCCCATTGTTTATCTCAAAATTTCTCTAATGTGATTCTTCTTAACATATATGGATGGAATATTTTGATTTGAAATTCTATATCCTCATTCTCTTCCTCTCTTTTTTTTTTCCTTTTCTTCTTATTAATTTTCATGATCTCTACTAATTATCTCCTTTGAATCTTCATTTTCATGTTTCTTTTCTTTTTGGATTAACGCTTCATTTGCTCTTACATCAATGCCTTCTACTATATTTCATTTTAATTTCTGACATTTATAGCCCTTTTTTTATAGATGAAGTACCAAGAAAGATTCATTAATCTATTCTAAAATAAAACTTCCCTAAATTGTCTTCATTTATCATGATGTAGCACTTGCTTCCAAATACTTTGAAATGTTTTACTAAAGTATATCATCCTTTCCAATTTTAATAAGGAGTATTACTTTTGTTTACTCTAATTTTAGCTCAAATTTGGATGTAAATTTTTGTATTAACTACTTTTCCACAAAAGGTGTCCAGAAGGATTTCTTCATTAAGAATTGTTCTAGAACATTTACAAAATTATATTCTTTCTTTAAACAACACCATTTTGTTGAGTCCTTCCTATAGAAAAGTCATTTTTAATTCCATGTTTTTCACAACGTTAATTGAATTAATGAGGATAAAACTCTCCCCTTCTATCAGATGTCAAGCACATTATATTTAGATAAGTTTCATTCTCAACCAGGGATTTGAAGGTTTTGAACTTGTCAAATGCTTTAGATTTCTCTTAAAGGAAAGTAACCCATGTTAGTCTTATATATTCATCATTAGAAGCATAAACTATCTCTCACATCTAAATGGTTATGTTTTTAAAAGCTCGTAGAGGTTTGTATGAAAATGTTCCAATGGCTCGCTTAATTAATATTTTTTTTCTTGAATTGCACTCTGGTCTACTTCCCATGCTGATATGGCTTGCAACTAGTATCACTTGGCGTTGAAATATTGGGAATTTCCCTTATTTATTCTATTTCTTAGAGCTTTACTAGATGGTCAAAACTGATATGACACATCCTTGTATTCCATAATTACCTTTAATCTGATTTCCCCATAAAAAATTATTGTTTAACTTCATCTAGGATATATACATTGCTTGATGTGCTAGCTACATTTAACACCAACATTTTTTATCCTCCTTTCTTTAGATCACATCCTTTAGAGTGAAATTTGAGATCATATTTTTTATTTCACATTTCACTAACACTCAAAATATTATGTTTTAGGCCACCAACATACAAAACATTTTGAGTTTAATTCTCAACATTATCAAGTCTAATTGTCCCTTTTCCCATTATTATAGCTAGTGCAATATTTCCAAAAAGTGGCACATCCTCCTTTATCTTTATTTAGAGAGTTTTTTTCTCTTATCTCCTGTGAGATGTTTTGAACACCCACTATTAACATACCACTGAATTCTTTTGTTTTGAACATATATATAAAATTCCTCTTCTTCTTGTTTTTCTTTCTTCCTTTTTCAAGACTTTGTGTGTTACTTTATCCTATTTTGTTGAAGAAACATTATTGTGTTGTTTTTATAGTCACATTCCTTGTGCCAATAATTAAACTTATAGAATTCAACATGATCTAATAATGGAGAAAATGAATTTTAATTTCTAGAAACACCATCCTTGAAACTCCTATATTTTTTTTCACATAACCATTCATTGAAGTCTTATAGTGTTTTCTTCTTTTTAATCATATAACAATTTCTTTCACAAGCTCTACAATTCATTTATTTATGATCAAAATTATTACAAGTAAAAAAAAAATCCCAAGAAGTTAATTTGTTACATGGATGTGAAAGGTATCGTTAAGGAAATAGTTCTTATGGACCATTCTTGATGTATTTGTAAAAAGTATTAGGTCTATGCTGGTGCTTAACTCCATTTTTTTTTCTTTTTTTTTTTCTGCAATATATTTTGGAAAATTAATGTTTTTATTAGAGCTCATTTCCTTTTTTTTTTGTTGTGTATATTGTTGATAAATTATTTGAAAAACTCGTGTATTTGTTGGCCCTCACCTTCATTATTGGTGCCACTTTCATTGTTGATAGAACTTTTGAGAACATTAGCATAGCTTTTAGGCTCTTCTTTGTATTCATTTTTTGATGTATTTATGCTTGGTTCTCCCTTAAAATTTCATGATTTTTCTTTATATTTAAGACCCAGTTTGATATAAGGATAAATTTGACATTTGAGAATGTTATTCAATATTTCAATCCCTTTTACAAACTTTAATTTTTTGTTCATATGAGATTTTTCTTTCTCTAATTCCTTTCTTAAGGAAATGGCGTCTACTTATAGCTTCTCACAATTTCTTTCCTTTTATTATAGCCGAGCTATCGATATTTTCTCTATGCTCATTGAATCTTCTAGGAGGATGATTGTTGCTTCATGAAATTCATGGTATTTCTTTTCAAATTTATACAATATTTCCTGCTACTTTTTAATATTTCTTCTTTCTATATATTTATTTTATGGAACCAACAAGTTCATATTCATGATTTAATTCCCCCTCAATATCTTCTCCCTTTGAGTTTATTTTCTCTTTCTCCTTGTATTTATTTTCTTGATCAAAATTCTAAGCATCCATGGCTATGAATAATAATTCTTATTTGCCATTATGAAATGCATATCCATCACCCTCTTCTAATGAGATACTATGTACTTTGGAATGAAATCCTTTATTATTTATAGATTTCACTTTTAATATTTATGATATTTGATTCTACTTTTATGTCCTTTCTCATCATAATTTTCATCCATTCTTTGCGTATGGACATTTAGAAGTAAAACAACCTATCATACCATAATTAGAATATTTGAATGGTACCTTACGGTTGTATTTTCCAAATCCTCTTTTCATCTTTGTCATTAATTGAGCTTCTTTTGCCTCTAATTCATAGTTATAATAGTCATGGGCCTTGTGTCTTCTTTTCTTATTTTATTATTTTAAGGTTACTTGTTTTAATCATAAATTCTCTTTTTCTATTCTTCTTTCACATGCAATGAGTATTCCATATATTTCATCCATCTTTAGATTTTCTATATCATTCATCTTTTTAATGTTTGATATTTTTCATTAAATTGCAAGGGGGGAAATCTCAATACCTTATGCATAATCACTGATTGGTAAAAGTTTTCACCAAAGTCTATGCTAGTATTGAAAACCCTATCAACATAAAGAAATAATGCTACAATATGTTCTTCTTCATCCATTTTCAAACTCTCAAATTATTTCTATGATTTTGAACTCTTTTCGTAGTTGTTTTAAATATTGTCTCATATGTATATTATAGACTCGGACTACATTACCCTGAAAAATTAATATGTTGATAGGCCAGACAAGGTGGGATTCATTGTTTTTGCATTATTCACAAAGGACTTCTTGCCATCTTGGTCAGATGTAGGAGTTGCTAGAACCTTATAACCATCAACTATAGATAACAAAATTTCAATGCTAAGAGACATTACATAATTCATTATCCTTACCTTCCAAACATCATAATTTTTTCCATAGAATAGTGGTTATCTATTTGCGAAAGAATCATCATGAATTACCATGGTCCTTTTGAGTTCTTCCTTCTAGTGGTTAGGTTGTTTCTAAAGGAATCTTGATTTGATACCAATTATTGGATTCACACTTATACTGAAAGGGTGGGGGAGGAGATCGATATAATAAAATTAATTACGTATATAAGAATTCAAGCACTAGAAGAAATCGATCTCATAAGTCGAACTTGAATAATGAGATATGCATGGAAACGCTTTCAGTAGAAAATCATCAAACTTCTTTATTAAAATATTTGTAGGAAACAACCTACGTATAGAAACTTTGTGGGCACCAAGCTACTATTACATACCTTGTATGCACCAACCTATAAGAGACACCAATACCCTATTTTTCTTTGTAGGGACCAACTTATAAGAGACACCAATCTATTTTTTTTTTATAAGCACCAACCTACATGAGACACTGTCTCCTCTAAATTCCACTCTATAATATGTTCTACTAAAATCCACTCCAATTTTTTGAATTTATGTAGTCACCTCAAGTTTTTTCCTTTAACGAGGAACTTCAATTCCAACCTATAAAACTACATGTTCTATTATATGAATTTGTTTAGTCACTTATCATTAAAGAACTGTGCTTTACTAAGGAAACATTATGATTTGACACTTCCTTTAATGCACATTTTAGAACTATTCTTTACCACCATGACACATTTAAAACTCGATGCTTCGTTCAATACATATTTACGAATTTGGCACTCATAATGCTAAGTGGTTATTTTCAATAGTGTGCAATCAATTATATGTTACAACTCCACATATAACTCAAATTTCGGTCCTAGTGGATACCATAATATCAATATATTAGTATAGATGCTCAAAATCATTAACAAAGAAAATAACCACAAAATTACGTTTATTTCAGTTTTTGAGATGGGAAATACTTTTTTGAGTTGTCTTCTATTTATTGGATATCTAAAATAAAGGTCCATTGGGATATCTAATACTTGGAAAGTCACTCACATCATAAAATTCTTTGTATGAAAATTCCCAATGTGAGATAAGTAAATTATTAGATATGGTTTGTTATGGATGTCAAAACCAAAATTTCACTTTATATCCGAAAATTGGAAAATCACCTTAAAAAAAATTTAACACAAAAAATGCTCTTAAAAAAACTTTTGGGGCCTAGATGATGACAAATGTTTGTCTCCTATTTCTAGTTTCCCTATCATATAATGGACTTGGGCACCATGATATTAGGATATCATAGATTCCATTATTATTTCAAAATCTCTTAGTAGTTGATATGTTAATGACTTTAAGCTCCCAAGAGATAAAACCATACACTTATTCAACCAAGCACTAATATCGGGTGCTTTGAAAGATATTAATGAATTGTAGACCTTTGTCAAAAGTTAAAAAAGAAAAATTAAAGAGTTTCAAAAAAAGAGACAAAAGAATATATATATAAATGAAAATGAAAATGAAAATTAAGAATTAAAGAAAAAAACATATTCCAATGTTGAGTGCTAGTATGGGCATGATGGCATTGTCTCCTAACCCACATGATGGAAACAAAAGTGGCGTGTTGACCCCAATGCAATGTCCAATATCACACATGCAAACACATTTTATTATTTTTTGTTGGTGTTGTTGTTGGCGTTGTTGTTGTTGTTGTTGTTAATAATTTAATAGTAATTTTTTATTTTATTTTTCGAATTTTAAACTTTTTGTTATTATGGTTTTATTTTTTATTTTTTCGAAGTTCTGCTAGTGAAACATATTGAAATTTTGATCACTTAGATACACAAGGAATTTCCAACATAAAATTTTCCAATTGTGCTACCACACATGAACATTTATATACTCATTATAAATTTGTTCGTTTATTTATTTATTTTTTGAAATTTTTATAAAAAAAAAAATTCAAACAATATATTTTAATAAAATTAAAATTTCTTAAAATTCAAATTTTTACTTTCTTTTTTCTTAATTTCTAAAAAAAATCTAATGGTTTTTTAAATCAATTTGTTTAACTTTCATTTTATTTTATTTTTTTAAATATAAATTATTTTTGTGTTTGTTTTGTTTTTTTTAATTAAAAAAGAATTGTTGTTTTACTCTTTAAATACTTTTATTTTTTGTTTTTTTTTATTATTTTATTTTATTTTTGTTTAAGGAAATTAAAATTTTCATTTTTCTAATTAAAAAATAATAATATTTACATTATGATGATTTTATTTTATTTTATTTTTTTAAGTATGTTTTTTACAATTTTGTTTATATTAGCGGTGATGTTATAGATGATAGTTAAAAAATATTACAATTTTAATTCCTTGTTGAAAACAGAGTCAAGTTGTCTTACGCTACGATTTCAAATGAGCTATAATTCTAACCTTGAAAAAATAAATTGTTCTTGGTAGAATGACTCTCTAATTTAGATGTTAATTTATAAGGTTCTTTTACTCATGGTATTTTTTTATAATGTCATAGTTAAAAATGTTGAAATTTTAAGTTTTTTTCACTCATGATATTTGTTCCTAACAACAAAGTTAAAAAATGTTGAAATTTTAAAGCTTTTTGTAGTTATGATATTTGGTATTTAATGTTCTAATTGAATATTGTCGGAATTTTGAGGCTTTTCATAATAGTGGTTTCGGTTTTTAATGTCATGGCTAAAAAATGTTGGAATTTTAACCCTAAAAAGGCGGTTTTTAAACCAAAATTACGGTTTTTTTGCACTCGAGTCCACATTTTTGTTTAAACCAAATGTTTTTAGGGTGGTTGGTTTGGCCACAATACTTACAAGGATTAAACATTGTATTTTTACTAACATCGTTACATGCATCATTAGAAGAGTGTTGCGAAGATTGTTTAGTATGTGATTTAGGATTTTATTGAAAACATTTTTGGGATTCTTTTCATTATATGACATTATATATTTATTTGGATTTCATTGTCCTGGAGTAGCCAACATTTCTTTCTCATTAATCAAATCTTTAAAAAATCTTCAAGTAGGTGTTATATATCCTTTAGACATTTCAATTTCTCCATTTCTACTCTGGACATGGACATATCAAAAGAAGATGGAAATTTGCAGTCTATAGGAATTACTCAGGATATATCAGTTTTCTTATAATATTTACCAAAATTGTATATTTCTTCATTTAGGGTTTTTTTTTTAAGTAGGAAATAATTCTATCCTATCAAAATCATTAGGATTTAACACGGATTTTATTTTCAAACTAGTAAGTAGATACATCATCAAATTTACCAAGTAGAGAAGCTAAAGTGTTTCACACCTAAAATGAGATATCTTCATCCTCAATATGTACCTCAAGAATATTTATAACAATTTGACCAATGAGTTCCCTTAATTTATCAAATTTTTCTTCCCATATAAGAAATTATTTAGCATCAATAGATTTCTTATGTTCACCATTAACTAACTACCATATATTGTTATTCCTATGAAGATCAATCATCTTTATCTTGCATGGAAGAGAGTCATAATCCACTGAGTTAGGAATAAAAAAAAGAAACTGAATGTTAAGGAAATAAAGACCAAAAGCTTATCAATATAAGAAAATATGAATAAACTAAAATTTTCTTACATAGAAGTTACTGTCCTTACTTTTGATTTTCCATAGGGATTCTTGAGTGCAAAGATCACATAGCAAATTTCCTATTTCATGCAATGGTGAAACTATGGTTTTCAATTTTCTTGTACATTTATGACTCAACAAGATAAAAAACTATGAAAAATTATTATGCTAACCTTTGTTATTTGGAAATGCAAATTAGAAATATTGTATACTTGGTACCATCCACTATTATGCATACTAGTTGTTTGAATTAAATGGCATGTAGAAACAAATCATGAGCCTACCAAAACTCCATTATGCATAGTGTGGGTGGCACCTCATAGGTGGCCATCAAGGAATCCTACAAGTACTATGAAGAAAACCTCCTCGTGGGCTCTGATGAGAAAATATAAACCTTGGGCCATGATTTAAGGCCCAATTAGTAACCTGAGCCATGGCACCAAGTTTGTGGCTTCCTATGGCCACCAACTCTCATTTGTGTGGGTGATACTAGACATATTTTAACAAACCCCTATTTAAAAATAATTAGCAAAGATATGCTACAAGATGTGCAACAACATGTATCTTGAGTGCCATTATTTATTCAATTTTATAACCTCACATAGTATCTATTAAACTTAAGGCTATGGAAATATGACATTGATGAGCTTGACATTATATTTTTGCAAACCACCTATTGTGTACAATAATAGAGATGCTAAAATATAATTAAGGTTTTAATGGATTTAGATCATAAAAAAAACTACAAGATCTCTAATGGAATTTTGTCATTGGTAATTGGTAAAACATCTAAACCACTCTCTAGAGACCACACTTTGAAAGTGAGTAAAACCCAAGTGTAACAAATCATCCTATTGTTGACAACACTTGATACCACCAACATGCAAGGGGGTCTTCCCGATGAAATGTCCCAATTAGAATTCACACCATTTGGTGTGGGAGCCCTTCTGGAAATAAGGCCCAACTTCCATATGTTCTTAAAGATATGCCTTGGCTTCAATGTTCAATACAAAAAAATAATACACATGTAATTTGGATTAGAAAGTGAGTATTCCTTGTGTAATTTTCAACTATGGAACATATTAGGGCTCTTATACCGAAAAATGGGAAAGGAAAGTGAGCCTTTTAAAGACAAGTAATAATACAAATCTAGAAAAGACACATGAGCATATACATATGAATTAATTGTTTAACAACTAGTGAAATGGTTCACTTAGAATCAGCGACTGTTAAAACACATACAAAACACCTTCAACAAGATAAGTACCAAATCCATTGAAATAGTTCAATTTCCTTAGTAAATATTAAAACAACATACATCAAAAACATTAAAATAATATTCTTACAATACGTACGACATGTGCATGAAAGTGTGTTAGCTCAGCGAGCTTCTAAACTAAGAAAATGTTCCAAGATACATCAAGACAGTGAACACCACTAGCTCCAATAGTGGAGAATTAGAGTAACCACAATATCCTCCAAAATAAATATCTTCCTATATAATGTCTAGTAGGAGGAGCGAAGGTGAAAAGTCATTTACATGAAAAACGAGGGTGTATATACAAAAAATTGGGTGATCATTCACCTCCCTAATGACTCCTTGAATTCTCTATGACCTTTTGACTCCTTCATGACTTTTCAAATTACATGAATTACTCTTGGAATTCCACTTTACATTACATTTTATAATATAGAATTTACATAATCCATAAAATGACGTGAAAAATTATGACTAATGACATGATATGCCAGGGTACTGATGACATAGACTCCATGATGACATGGCAATGGAAATCCACTCTTATTGTTTCTTTATTTGTGTCTTCACCAGAGATGGAACATGAGACTTCTTCTTCCTCCTCTAGATGGATTGAAGATAAGGATTCTTCAATATGAACTTTATCTTTAGTTGGTATCACAATATGATGTCATTATAGTTGTGAATGTATTTTCTAGAAAGGTCCCCTTTTCCATCTCCTTCATCATCCATCATATCAAAATATGATAGAATATTGGTGACTACAATACACTTATGACAATATGGCATTAGTATGATAAACCACCTTGTGTAACATGCTTCATGATAGTCACTGAATCAACTAGAACTGAGTGATAGGTAGGGAGACAGACTCATGGATTGCACATCTCAGGAGATTAAGGGCGAGTAATAAGCCTTGAGACTGTGCAGTGTGCAGTTTAGGATGGGAAGGGCCTGTCATCTGCATAGTTGAGGGACTGAAGTTGTGAGGCTAGGGGCTTAAGGATTAATTTTTCTCACTTTGTAGTTTCATAGAGACTAAGTTTAAGGGATTTCATATTTGTAAAATTAAAGAGCTCAAGAATGAGACTTGATGATTGAGACTACGCAGTGCACAAGGGAGACTGTGTAACAGTAGGGATTGTGTTGTTATGGAGCTCAAGGGTTGGGACTGAGCAATATCACTGCATAGTGTGTAGCTATGCAAGGTAGGGATTGTGCATTGCGTAGTTCCAAGAGGAAATTATGAGGATTTAGGATTGATATTTCATAGTGCATATTTCAGGAAGGTTGGGTGATTCCAGATTTCTCAGTCGAGAAGTTTTCCAGATTTTTCTAAGTGTGAGATAAGTGAGACTAAAGTGTACAATGATAAGAATTGAGTATGATCACGCACTTATAATAATTTATGAGAAAACATAAACCACCTAGAACACATGAGCATGATACTTTCCTCAATGCAACGACATTGCGACAACTTACCCCAAGTGCAACACTAAATATACACTTTGTGACGACCATGAAGACACTTTTGCAACAATGCTTGAAACTTTTGAAATGATTGCGATATATGTCTACATGATAAAATTGACTCATTAACACAAATATCATCCCTTGAAACAATCCAAAACTACATATACACGATGTGTGATGCTTTGCATGCTAAAATACGAGACCTTGCTTTCTTTTAGATGAGACAAGAATACTTAAAGAAAACACATGTAATTACTCTTAATACTTGTAGTGACAATATGAAAAGTCAAATTAGGCTCCGAAATTTGGACGTAGGTCAATATTTTGGAGGGTGTTGTAGTAGTGAAAACACTAAGTAACATACCAGTAGAATTCCAGCTTCTTTTCCTTGGTTAATTCTTCTATGTAGGGTCTAGTCCCTCAAGGAGTATTGATTCATCATTAAAATTTCTTTGGTTTCCCCACTTACCCCATGCATAAACATAGTCCCCTTTATCCTTTCTCATTTGGACACAAAGATATACCCAGCCATATCACAATGTTTTGAATGAGGAGAAGGGTAATGTTATTTGTGAGATTTAGATGTATATTTTTTCATATCTAGCGTTTCTCCACTACCAACAAGCCCAAACAATACCCTGATGGAGTCACTTCAACAACCGAAACATTTCTCCAATTCCAGCAAGCTTGGATAGTACCCCAACGGATTTTCTTGCATCACCTCCCTACCTTGGAAGCCTTTCTCTTATTTCATCATTTATTTATTTATTTTATATAGGACTATGCATCGAAACTTATTCATTTCATGAGTGAAAGAGGTATCCACACTTATTGAGAGCATAGGAGGTTGTCCCTTCAGAGAAGCACGTGTAAAACCTCTTATAACTATTTAATAATTTAGATTTCCCTCTTGTCCTTCTCTACTTGATCAAATTAGCGTGGAAAACAAAAAAACATAAATAATCGTGTGCAGGTGTAAGGTTTCCAGAATAGAAACAGATATCATGGCTCGACACTACTTAAACAAGGATCGTATTTCCCGCCATAATGTCATCGACCAAAATGTATAACCAAGACGTAGAATAAGGACTAAAGGTTAGCCAAATGATGGAGTGTTACAAAACTCTTTTCAATTCTTCCACATACATTAGAACCAAAACAAACACTTCCACACGATGCTTAGTCACACAAATGAAAAGAAATAAAAATAAAATACTAAACATAACAACAAACGGAAATGAAAAAATATGTATATAGGGTAGGGTACAATCCAAGACTCTCATTTAAAATAGTGTTTCAAATATTGGCCATTCATAGGAACAGATTCAACCTTCTCGTGTAAATATTGGAGATGATAAGTATGATGGCCAAGCTTCTCACAAAAAAACATATGGTCTAATCCACATGGATTAGAACTTAGTTTTTTTCCCTTTCTCTTTGTGGGATTTGTTCCACCTCAAGACTAGGTCACCCACACCAAATTCACTTTTCCTCGTAGAAATATTATGAAAACATATCTTGATACAACTCTAGTGAAGAGAAAATTTTTCATTTTCTTTATTTCTTTGGTCCTACAACTTAAGGAGAGCGTCTATCCTACTCTGAACAAAGAGGCAAGGCTTAGTCTAGGATTCTTGCAAAATTTGAAGGGAAGAAAAGTATATGCTGAGAGGTAGGATGGATTGTTTTTCGCACACCAAGAAGTAAGGAGAGGTATTAAAATAAGGTTTAGGAATGACATGATCAACCTATATGGAATTCACCAAAGTAGTGTGATAGTTCCTTTGTTCAGAGAATTTTTTTTTTTTAATGATATGAATGAGGTTCTTATTAGTTGACTTAGCAAGAGAATTTCCATATAGATATTAATTAGTTGAATGTTTAATTACAATTCCATTTTCAAATGAAAAATCATATAAATTTAGTGATGAAAAATACTTTGAATTGTCAAAAACAAGTGAAGTCATAATTTCAAACCTGGTAATAAAATTCTTCTTGAGGAAGCTGATGAATTCCTTATAATTCACTTACTTGAGAGCAACCGCTTCTGTCCATTGCATGAAGTAGTCTGTAGCAGTGACAATATATTGTTTTTTCTTTGATGAGTGCGGAAAAATCTCACTAATAACATCGAAGCTCAATTTTTTGAATTGTTCTTCTACATCGATGGGATGCAATGAGGAGGTTGGCTTCTTTTCTCGATTGACACATTTCTGACAGACTAGATACTTGCGGGTATAAACATGAGCATATTTGAAGCATGTGGGACAATATAAATTGACCCGAATAACTTTGTGCATAGCAGTGTCACCTGCGAAGTGTCCTGTGACTGGTCTATCACTGAGGTGACATAGTGCCTTTTTTGAATCTAGTGCTTCCAAGCATCTAAGCAGGAATCCTTTATGGTGATTCCTAAAGAGTGCTCCTTGCACCAACTTATATGATAAGGATTTATATATCATTTCCATATTCTACCTTGTGGATAAGTAAGAGGGAATAGTATTGTTCTCATGATATTATCGTACAGCCACGTACCAAGAAGTCGATGTGTCAGTGGGGCTATCTTGCTAAATATTGTACATTAAGATATCCTTCTCCCATATAGAAGAATCAGCTTTTGGTACATTTACTGCTTCTGCTACTAGTTGGAATAGATCGTGTCCTTTGATGGTGCGAACTAGTTTGAACTCGAGATCATATTCCTGTAAACAAGTCATGTAGTTTTCTCTTCTTTCACCTAGATATTGTTGAACAAACAAGGATTTGAGATCTTGGTGTGGCACAAAGACAATACAATGGTTTTTCAAAATATAAGGCCTAAAGTGTTTTACTACCTTTTAGACTACATACACTTGCTTATCAATGGAATGATAATAAGTCTAGGCCCTCGCAAGTTGGAAATCATGAATGGTATTGGTCGATCATTATTCTAATCATCTTTATGTCCAAGAAAGAAAATGAGAGAACTATCAAAATTGAAGGTGTAAAGCAGGAAATAATTACTGAAATTTGGACTATACAATGTTGATTTCTTTGTGATTGCTTGTTTTATATGAGAGAATTTGTCCTTTTCCCTTTTATCCCATTTGTATATCACGTCCTTCTTTACCATCTTCTGCATTGGTTTCACTATGTGAGCATAATAATAGATGAATTTGTGGAGAAAGTTAATTCTCCCCAAGAAGAACTGCATTTCTGTCGTGCTCACCAAGAAAGGAATCTATGTAATAGTTTTGACCCTTTTAGCGTCCACCTTAATATCACTTTTTGCGATAATGTGGCCCAAGGGATTTCCCTCAAATATTGTGAAAATGCTCTTCTTGGGATTGGAAAATGTCTCGTATATATGAGATCACTCAAAAATCTTCTTCAAATGGCACATGTGGTCAATTATTTTCTTCGAAAACATCATTGCATCATCAATATAGACCAATAAACTCTAACCATTCAAACCATGAAATGAAATGTCCATCACACACTGGAAATTTGCGCCAACATTAATGATTCCAAATAAGATTCCTTTGAAAGTAAACATGCCCCACTTCGTTCAAAAGGTTTTTTTATGTCTGTCAAGTTATAACACTAGAACCTGGTTGTAACTCGAAAACCAATCCAAAAAGGAGAAAATTTCTTACCCTGATATTATCTATAGGATCTTTTCCATTAACAGGACTGGATAGTTGTCTTTGTCCAAGGTGTGATTAATATTTCAGAAATCTACGCACATGTGTATTTCCCCCAAATTCTTCCTCACCGAGACCAAATTTGAGACAAACATTGAATTTTTCACTTTTTAAATGATACGAGCATCCAACATCTTCTTCAACTCTCTCAGAATCATAGGCTCAAGCATGGGATGAACTTTACATAGCTTCTGTTGGAAATTCTTGGTCCTTTCCTTGATGGGAAACATGTACTATATGATTCATGTTTTGTAAGTTTTGTGACCATCATATGTCCATGCTAAAATATATTGGTATTGCTTGAAAAGGAAGATGAATGCTTGTGGCTCCTCAGGTGTACAACAAGTATCGATATTGAAAAAATTCAAATATTTTTCTGAACCAAGATTAATATGTTCATGCGATAGAGTTGAACTATGAGTCTTCGCATTCATCATCCATTAAAAGTGATTTTTCAAGTCATAAATATTTTCAAGTGACACCATGCCCTTGGGTATGGGGTTTTCTTTATTTTCTCGATCTACATATTATACTTATTTTTCGTGCTTGTCCTCATCAATGGTTTCATCCTTAAATACACCAATGTTCACCATAAATTCCATTATCTGCTGGTCATTATTGAAAATGAAAAAATTAGTGATATTACAAGGGACATATGGCTTATAAATAATTTCAATAGAATAATCATCCCTAAGCGGTAACAACCTAGTAGTAGCATTTTCGAATGCATCTGTATCAACATTACGTATTCTAGGAACATAACAATGCTGAAAACTTGGAGTTGTGAAACTAACACTACAAAAAATAAAGGACATTGGTGAGGGTCAAAAAATGTCACCATAAGCGCATTTGTGATTGTCAGTAGAGCATATGTCACCAAAAACTGAACATCACCAAAGTTGGCATTGCCAAAAGTATAGGTGTTGTGGTGACATTCAAGGTCCTTCACCAATAATTATTTATAATGATAGATTGTGACCATCAACATTTAATATGAGCAATGGTGATGGACCTTATCCTCTATCACTAAAAAATTAAACGTCACCAAAGGTGGCGTTGCCAAAATATGCGTAATATCCCAAAATAGGGATGCAACAATACATGAACACAAAAATGGAAATAGAAGTGATAAATCAACTTGTAAAATGTGTGAGGAACACATAGCCATCAATTAATGTTTCAGCAGCAAAAATATGTCCTACTATTTTATCCCAAGTGGGGAAATGCAGCAATATAATCCATGAAAATGTTATTCCTAGAAAATTACGTTATAACTATGAGAAATAGCACTTGGATCCATTTGCTTAAGTATTATGGGACTCACATCCCAGAAGGGAATAAAAAACAAATTCCTTTTGATGTGTGAAAAAAATCTCCCGGTATCAATGTGGCTTAAAAACACCCAAATCCCATGACCTGAATTATACAGAGACTTTATGAAGCAAGCACAGCATGATTATATGAGGGTTTCTAATATTATATGATATAAACCATAGATATAGAGTTTATTTACTCAAATCATGGAGAAAAATGGAGATCTAGCCCCTTTTACACATTATGAAGATAACCCGACAAGGGTTTCATAAGTACAAAATGTTAGATCTGCAAATCTGGATCTGAAACAACGTAATGTAGCTGAATCTCTACATGCATGTAGCTAAATAATACAATAAATGAAGGAGGATCCTTCTTACAAACTTTTAGGGGGAGAGGTTGGCCTTTTCCCTAATAAAGTAGATCAAGATTGAGGGGTTTGACCCTCACACTACAACACTACAAGAAATGATGCATTTCCTACAAGGGACTATGCCGTAGATGATCAGATTACTTTGGCCAAGTGCCAAGATATGAAAATTCTACTTTTTGATCTTCCTTACTGATCTTCCAAAATAATGGAGGTTCCCTCCTCTCAAAAGCAAGCTCTGGAAGTGGTGTTGTGAACCCCCACTACGACACCCTACAACACAACATTATACTGCTGCAGAAATAAAATGTTGTAGCTGAAGGAGGATGCTTGGCCTCAAGCCTGTATGTGCAGAAATTCAGTACAAGCTCCGTCAAGAGGCCTCTCAAGAAAGGAGAAGGAATTCCTAAATAGGAATGCCTTGTGCTAAGCAGCACAACAATCTCAACTAAACAGTTGGAGAAAGAAGAATAGTCATGCAGACAAAAATACAATATTCAATTCATAAGACGCCTTTCTATGGCTTCCTTTCCCTCCTTTTAAACATCTGTGAGCCTTCTTGCCTTAGGCCCCACTCATTAGGGTTTCCTTCACCAAGGAATATTCCTCCTACTTGCATTGCATTGTCTCTATGGATGATATCTTCCTCTCATACCAACATTGTTAACTTGGTCAAACTTGACCTTGCCCACATTCATTTGTCCCTATTCTCACATAAGAGTGTAAAATCCAGCTAGCATTATGATTCCTTTTCACATTATGAGGGATTTTATTCTTATTTCTGAAATGTATGGGCATCCTTACCCATTTATTCTTCTCCTAAGTGAAATGAGCAAAATTTAATATTCCAATTAGTTGCATGCTAATTTTGGAATATTACAGTCCTTCCCTCCTAAATGTTTCTTGTCCTCAAGCAACTGCAAGGATAGAACTGAAAATTATCCTTTCCTCCTTCTGTAGCATCCTCATATGATGAACTCCTCCAAGGAATATGACGTTGTCTCATCAATAAATCTACATAGTGCCCCTCCCAATCATGCAAGCTAGCATTTGGTGAACATCACTAATAGTCATCATCATGAAAAGGTGAAATACTCAAGGAGGAAACTAGGTGCTGTCTAGAGGTCCTCTTAAGGCATGGAGTCTGAAATGCCTTGGGAACTATCAATCCCATGTGAAACCTACATCCCCAAGCTATCATCCATACAAAATGAGTCACCCTCCAACATGGAAACTCATGAAAGATCTCCTCCGCCTTTGGCTCCTGCAATGTAGTTAGGCTGAATGAATGAACATGGTAGAAAAAATGGCCTACCCCACATTGTCTTTCTCTCCACTCATGATAAGTGTAGATAATTTTCTGATATTTGGCTGCAATAAGGTTTCCCTCACGTGGCAAGATGAAGACTAGACCTCCAAATATCTCCTCTCCAACATTGTGAATCAAGCTGGCCCAAACGATCTCATATATGACGAATAGGACATGATCATCATATGGGATCCACATGAGAAGATTGCTGAAGGTTTCATATGGTGTTGGAAGGTACCAATAGTCTCCCAAGTGGTCACAGCGCAGTTTTCCAAACTACTGTTTCAAAAAATAATATGGCAATTTGTTTACTGACAGATTGCTAGTTATGTATGTTATCACATCTACTAGTGAATAGAAAATGACTTGGTACATCAAATGAGAATACATTAGATAATATAACACTTGCCCAAGGCTATAAAAAATATGGTTGTGTCCATCATATAATTTTTCCCAAAATTGACCATGGAGCTCAAAGAAAAGCTTGCCCTCTTGTGGCGCAATGCAGTGAATAAAAATGGTAAGAGAATGAAAATGTTGAGTTAGACAATAAAAAAATGAAAAAGCAAGATTCTTACCCTGTACTGGAATTAAGATGATGATAGGATCCATGAACAAGCTCTCCATAGTGGTATGACATACTCTCATGAAGAGAAATGAAATATATGCTGCATGGGGATCTTCCTCCTTATGCTTGGAAATCCAAGTCAAGAAAAACATTTTACAGTAATAGATGTTTCCATCCACTACTCCATCATTCTCACCTCCTCCTTGTCCACCAAGTGCATCAAATTTGAAGTGATCCTGGGGACACTCCCTCAATAAGTCCAAGCTCCAAAGTGACAGTGTTGTTGGCCTATGCAAATAGGCTCCTGCCAACTCATAGCTCCATTCTTTGACATGCTCACTATCAAAGAATTCCCCCATAATGCTGCTACATATAGGAAATTCCTTCCAAAGTGGAATTAACTCATGATCATCCAAGGCTAAGGAGTAGCCCTTTTGCACCATTATAGTGCCATCTCCTACTCCTACAACATCATGCAAAATGTGAGAGAAAATCTACCCCTACTCTCCCCAGAATAACCAAAGCAAAAAAAAAATTTGTTGCCTCCTCATACCCCCATCATCAAATCATGTAGTGAAAACATAATGATTGATATGAAGGATGTCATATTAGCACAATGTACCCATACTCCTTGTTGCCCAATGATGTAAGTATCCTGCCAAGTTTCTCCCACCCACATACCCTTAGAAAAAGGATATGTCACATGATGGCCAAACTCTCTCAAGAGTAACCAAAATAGCTTTGCCTCTTGTTTCCCTGTGTCATAAATATGCAAGTGGCTCACCAGCCTTTTTCTCTCCATCCACTCATCCACCTGTGGATGTCTCCTACCATTCTCCATCTTGGTACTCCTCCAATGAAGACTGCCATCCTCCCCTATCATATTTTTCTTCTTACATTTCATGGGATGCTGAAATGCAACTCCTTGGAGATATCCTAGAGGAGATATCACACCAATGACCAGCTTGAATCCATAAGGATCCAAGTGTGATGAAGGAAAAACATCCTCACTTCTATTGATTGACAGCGCTGTTAATCTCTCCAATGATGTAGTGGTTGCCTCATACTCCAACTCAAAGATGAACATTTGGTTTTGCATAGGAGTGTTTTGGAAATGGCTCATCTCAACCTCCAAAATTTAACACCCCAACCTCAAGTGTTGTGTGCAACTCAACAAAGGTACTTGAGGATGATGGTTCATCCCTTCCTTGAATAACTCAAGGTTGCACAGCGCAGTGGAATTCTGTTGCTCTAGATTAGCAGTATGAAATGGTGTATATCCCTCCATAAGGTTTGCTAAAATGATAAGAGATGGAAACTTAGGCATACCTTTGTGACATTTGGAAGTATCTCGCATGGCTGCAACAGTTCCTTCCTCCCCTGTGTTGGCTTCCCCAACTATTGAGGATGAAGGCTGCTCCTCCATGGTTATGACAGCGCAGGTACAAGTCTCCTGAAGTGGTGGTGAGGTCTCCTCCTTCTCTGATCTCTCTTTATCAAATATTTTGATCACCCTTTGAGTGAAATCTGCAAGAGTAGACAATCTTACATGATTCACATGGCTGAACCACCAGGTGCAGCATTGAGATCTCAACAGTCTCTCTTTCTATGACTGGATGTAGTAGGAAGAATTCCTCTAGCTTCATCACCCAAGCCTTTGTTGTACATGTGGGTGACCCATCAAAATTAGACAATATAAATCTATTGCCTCTCATCATCCCATTTCTGTAGGGTCTCCTTTCTTCTTCCAGCTGGATAAACTGAGGAAGAGCTAGAGTCTCCTTGAAAGATCTAGTTTGATATTTGTATTTTTCATGGTACCTTCTTAGGATCTCAGGTTCCAAGTGTCCTTCATGCCTCTTATCTTCTCCTCTTTGATAATAGGAAGTACATTGCCCTTCCTCTTCTTGAAAACCTCCAGGAGTTCCATTGCATATCTTCTCCTTCATCTACTTAATCTTCTTGAAGAGGTTCTTCCTAGACTTCTCATCCTCTCCATAATTCTGATATTTCTCCTTCTCTTTGTCTTCTTATTCTTCTTATAGCATAATGGCTGGAACTCACAGGCTGAGCCAAGATCTTGCTCTGATACCACTGTAATATCCAAAAATAGGGATGCAGAAATACATGAACACAAAACTGGAAATAACAGTGATAAATAAACTTATAAAATGTGTGAAGAACACATAGCCATCAATTAATGTTTCAGCATCAAGAATATGTCCCACTATTTTATCCCAAGTGGGGAAATGCACCAATATAAGCCATGAAAACGTTATTCCCAGAAAATTATGCTATAACTATGAGAAATAGCACTTGGATCCCTTTGCTTAAGTATTATGGGACTCACAACAAGAAGGAATTAGAAACAAAACCCTTTTTATGTGTTAAACAGATCTACAGGTATCAATGTGGCTTAAAAACACATAAATCCCATGACCTAAACTATACAGAAACTTTCTGAAGCAAGAACAACTTGATTATATGAGGGTTTCTGATGGTATATGATATAAACCATAGATATGGAGTTTATTTACTCAAATCATGGAGAAAAATGGACATCTAGCCCCTTTTACACATTATGAAGATAACCCGGCAAGGGTTTCATGAAAGCATAAGTACAAAATGTTAGATCTACATATCTGGATCTAAAATAAAAAAATCTAACTGAAGCACTACATGCATTTGATTGAGTAATACAATAAATGAAGGAGGATCCTTCTTACAAACTTTCTAGGAGAAAGGTTGGCCTTTTCCCTAAGAAGCTAGCTCAAGATTGAGGGGTTTGACCCTCACACTGCAACACTACAAGAAATGATGCAGTTATTGCAAGGGAATACGCTGTAGATGATGGGATTACTTTTGCCAAGTTGCAATATATGAAAATTCTGCTCTGGGATCTTCCTTACTGATATCCCAAAGGAATGGAAGCTCCCTCCTTTGAAAAACAAGCTTTGAAAGTGGTGTTGTGAACCCCCGCTGCAACACCCTACAACACAATGTTATATTGTTGCAGAAATAACGTTGTAGCTGAAGGAGGATTCTTGGCCTCAAACCTATATGTGAATAAATTCAGTACAAGCTCCCTCAAAAGGCCTCTCAAGAAAGGAGAAGGAATTCCTAAACAGGAATGCCTTGTGCTAAGCAGCACATCAATCTCAACTAAACAGTTGGAGAAAGCAGAATAGTCATAAAGACTAAAATACAATATTCAATTCATAAGATGCCTTGCTATGGCTACCTTGCCCTCCTTTTAAACATTTCTGAGCCTTCTTACCTTGGGCCCCACTCATTAGGGTTTCCTTCACCAAGGAATCTTCCTCCTACTTGCATTGTGTTGTCTCTATGGATGATCTCTTCCTCTCATACCAGCGCTGTTGACTTGGTCAAACTTGACCTTGCCCACATGAATTTTTCCCTGTTCACACATGAGAGTGTAAAATCCAGCTAGCATTATGATCCCTTTTCACATTATGAGGGATTTTATTCTTATTTATGAAATGTATGGGCCTCCTTACCCATTTATTCTTCTCCTAAGTGGAATCAACAAAATTTAATATTACAATTAGCTATTGTGGTGACATTCAAGGTCTGTCACAAATAATGATTATAATGACAGATAGTGACTATCACAATTTCATGTGAATAATAAAAATTTATTGTGATGGACCTTTCATGGTCATCAATATTGATGCATATATATGGCGACGTTCGTTGACCGTCACCATTTCATATGAACAATAATGATTTATGGTGATGGACATTTCATGCTCGTCACTATTGATGCATATAGATGGTGGAATTCGTTAACCAGCACCATTTCATATTTTAGTGAGGATTGGAAACTGTCACCATAAGCTTATTGGTGATGGTCAAAAGAGTCTGTCACCAAAAATTGTTTGTCGTCATTCCATATGAATATTAGGGCACGATGGAATCGAACCACCAACCTCCTGCTTGCAAATAAAGTTCTCTTCCATTAAGCTAGCACCCTTTAAAGAATCAGACTTTAAACTAGCAATTTCCCCTAAATCTACAAAGATACACAAAAGGAATAAGAGATCTGGGAAGATCAAAAGTTTCTAGAAATAATATCTTCAATATACATAATAAAAAGACAATAACTCAATTGATTAACTTCATTTATGATACCTAGTATTTACCAAAACTATTCATGATTAAATACTTAATATTTACCAAAAATATTAATGATTAAATATGTTTATAATGTCACGAAGGAATAATTTCCTATTACAATTTTGTTGTCCTACCATGTCATGATTTAATACGGAGAATGGTTAAATACATCCTAATTGGGATTTAATACAAAAAGTGGTTAAAAACACGTTTTAAATTTTAGAAATGAATATTTTAACATTACAATATGGTTTTAAGACGACCAAAGAGCATAATTAAACTTCTACGAAATAACCATTTATGGCAACAGGATAATGAGAATCTCAAGCAGTGACCACTAAAATCATCTTGATTGCCACCTATATTACATTGAAAGCTTCAATGTTCTAGTTTACAATTAAATTCTTGTGCCCAAGGAGAGTATAGCAAGAGGATATCAATAATAAGATGCTAACATAGATGATGATGATAATGGTATCGATGTGTGCTTTCGTCATAGTGTTTAATAGGGAAAAAACTTTGTCTTATCCAACCCACCACAATTATTAACCTGGAGGGCAGATTTATCAAAAACACAACAACAAAATGGCCCACGACTAGGTAGATAGATTCACCCTCTAACCACTGGACTCTCATGGAGAATCATGCCCAAAGAGTTACACAGGAAAGATTATATTTTGGGTATTTTTATTAGGTTAGATTTGGAAGGTTATTCATGAAAAAACCTAAACAAACTTAGAAGCTAAAAAGTGGAAGTAAATATGGAGACCATTTAAAGAAGAAAATTCTAGGCCATATATAATTACCATCATGCCAACAAAATTAAAATTGTGGGTTCCAAGTAATATTGAAGAGACTATTTTTCATCCTTGCAGTTTCCTTAGCCATGTGCTCTATATTGGCTTCCTGCAACAAATGTACAACTATCTTCATTTTTGGCATATTGATGGGCAAGGTGCTTATGCAGAGGAGTCCTAATTTTAGAACCATGGTCATTTCCTCCTTGAAGAATTCCGAAAAATCATGATACAACACTTCAAGAATTCCATTATTTTTCTATATTTTATCACACACCCACTTCACGGGATCTTCATCCTCTCCAAATTCTTGACCTATTGGTTGTCCTCCCATCACCAGCTCCAAGATCACCACTCCAAAACTATAAATGTCAATTTTTTTGGTCACTTTGAGTGTGTAGGCATATTATGCATGATTCCAAACATAATCTTGTCAAAAAATTCCATTTCACCCACATTACAAAAGGCTCTGCAAAATGCATAGATAATGGGATTCCTAAATCAACCTACAACCCATTAAAGAAAACAATCAAATTCGGGTGGATTATAAAGTGGATTTATTCTAAATTTTCTTACAAGTGATGTCGACATAAGAAGAATAACATACTAGTGAGTCATGAGGAATTTGGGGCTGAAGCTATGTACATGTTTTAGGATACACTGACTCTAAGAATCCTCCCATTTATGAACAATTCTAGAAAGGCTCTAAGGTAACATTGAACTAAATGTTTGATAAGAAAATTATTCCATACCTCTTGTTGATACCTTTTGATAACTTTTAATATTATTCCATAATTTCATAATCGCCTATTTCTTTGAGAACCCAAACTATGAGGTCTATGGATTTCTTTAAACCAAAGATGAGTGATCCATATTTTGTGATATTGTTGGTGCACTCAAATTTCAAGAAGAAAGATATCATATGCTTTCATTGTTGCATGTTTAATAAAACAAAACCAGCTCCATATCCCACCTAATTTTTTGAACTGTCAAAATATAAAACCCAATAATTAGAAATATTAGATCTATGTACTACACTAGTACTACCTATGTTAAATGTATGGAGTTCATTGTCATCAACTAGATTTATAAGAAGGAGTTCCAAATTTTCATCTGGTGGGACTGGTGAAGGTTGAGCTAGATAACATTTGTGATCTACTTCCAGAAATAAATTTCTGAAAATCATTTTTGCGATGTCCATTGGCTCATTATTTTCTTCAAGTTGTGTCACGGTACTCTTCATGTAAGGCTCATTATCAAATTGGATTTGATTATTTCTACCCTTGTATGGAATCCATAAATGGGACCGATCCATCACAAAGTATCATTGGAGTTTGTTGGATAAATATTTGCTTAGTAGTAACTCATAGGCTTCTGGAATGTCCAAAACTACATTATCTATACACTAGTGAACTCTATGATTATATGAAAGATGAATAAGAACATTCATTCATTCAAAAATAGCATGGAAAAATGATTTTTCCAATTGTATAATCCATGCATCAATTTTATCCCAATGGGCATTTATTTTCTTAGCAACTCACAATGGCATAACATTCATGGATGCACCTGAATCAACTAAACATTTGTGAAAATTATAGTTTAAAATTTCAAATGTTAACATAAATGATGGGGAGAGAGTGTTATAATTTAAATTTACAACATTTACAACATATTCAAGGATATCATGGGAGTTCTCGAACATTACCTACGGTGTAGAAACTTCTTTACCTGCCAGAGTGTGAGATGAGAGTTCCTGGATAATTAGTTCACATTGGCCCATTATCCTTACAATATGGAATAGTGAAATGTTTACGCGAACTCTCTTCATGTATTAAAGAATATTATAGTTAATGTTTACCATCCCAATGGGTTGTGCTGATGAGTTAGGTGGTCTTACTTTATCCACTACAGCAGGAGTGGTGGAATTGTTCTTATTTATGCTGGAAGTTTTCTTTGTAGAAGGAGAACCTCCATACTTGCTCTGTGAATTATAAGCGGGCTTGGAAGGTGGCATAATTTTTGCAACAACTATATCTTAATTTCGTACTCAAAAATGGGTCCCTTTATCCTCATATTATAACAATCACATGACTACTTGGGAGGATCTTCACTCGTTTTGGGTGGATCAATACTCTGTTTGTTAGCATTTTATATAATATTAAACATGTTAACTGAATGTCCAAAACCCAAACTGCCTTCAGTCATGAAAGGTTCACTTGTTTCTTCATCGTAGCCAGATTATTATTTTGTCAATAGAGCATAAACAAGATTTGATATCATATTTATCATATTGTGATTCCAATGGGCGTGTCTTCTTAGAGCATTTCCCTTGATGGAAAGTTCATAAATATTCCATGCCCAAAATTTTGATGTTGAACACTCTGTTGCAACTCTGAGAAGATCTGGTGAGTTTTGAGTTGTTAATCCTTTTGAATAATGGTGGGTTGGAATATTTTTTGTTGGTAATAGATGCCTCTCTTGATCCATGGCTTGATCATCCATTCAATTCTAAAACTTCATTCATGAGAAACTTTAGAGACTTGGTAAAGCATTCCATGTCGAAAGAGTCTTTGTCATTTGTTCTACTAGAAGGTTTTTCTTACTAGGTTCCTTGCAGTATTTGTAATCCTCATCATCTATTATTACTCCAATATATATCAAATATTTTTGCACAGCGAGAGCCTCTGTAAAGTTCAAGGCAAATGTTTCCTTCGCAACTTTCATCATGAAAACAGAAATGTTAGTTCGAAAGGTGATTATCTAATAGTATTTTTTGGTTTCATCACGATGTTTCACATCAGTGGGGAAATTTTCTAGAAATCGCATAAATATATCATTAAAATATTTTATTCTTTCCTTTTCCCCCACTTTCAAATTCCAAAGTTCTTTCAACAGTAAGGCAGGAATCTTATCGTCAATTTTTTTTTCAGGAAACAACTTCTTAAACACCCTCTAGTTTCATATTGAATTGGCTGGAAGACTTTGATACCATATAAACTCTCTACCATCTAAATTATATAGAAATTTTTTGCAAACAACATCGTCAAAGAGTACTTCAAACATCTGTAAGTGCTTGCAGAAATCGTTTATATGATCTTTAACTTTTTTCTTCTTGTCTGGATCGAAATTTTAAAACAACTTTTCCAGATGTTTGGGATTATTATGAATATTGTCTGGAAGAGTGAGTGGTCCTTGGGCCATCCAATCCAAATCTGAATCATCCATGTCTTCATCTTTTTCTTCCTCCTCTTCTTCTCAATCTGAAGAATCTTTTCCCTCACTGTTAAGATCTTTGATGTGATTAGCATGCTCCTCGTCAAAAAATTGAAAAAATTCTCCTTCACTCTCCAATTTCTCCTCAACAACTATAAGTTATCCTCTTTTTACTGTAGATTCAACCAAGTCTTTGAGGGTTTCAATAACCAAATATTACACCAACAAAATTAGTACCATTAGGGGAATTTTGAGGTCTAAAATGGGCCTCCTAAGAAAAAAGTACAACCAAAATACACTTTATAAGAACCAATAGGATTCAAGATGATGATGTTAACAATGGGGGGTGATTCACCATTTTTTAAGAAAAAGGGTAAAAAGATTAAAAAATAATAAAATAATAAAACTACTTTTTCAACTTGTATTTTAAACTTATCTTCCAAAGTCTTTACTCAAATTTTGAGCGGGAGTACTCGTTGGATGCAAAATATAATTCACCATCCAAGGAGTACCCATGTTGCATACTTTTGATAGACTCTATTACATCCAAAATGAGAAATACATGAAAAAACGTGATTGCAATCACGTTTTTCATGTATTTCACATTTTTCGTGTATAAGAATCCATCGAAAGTATGAAACATGGGTACTCCTTGGATGAGGAATTAAATGTTGCATCCAATGAGTAATATCTCTCAAAATTTGAGTAAACCTTTGGGAGATAAGTTGAAATTACGAGTTGAAAAAATAGTTTTTTCATTTTTCCTTCTAAAATTTGATGATGTAATCAAATCTTGTTTTATTATTTCCACTATTATTTTATAACTTCCCTAGGAGGCCAATTTTAGACTTCAAAATTCCCCTAATGGCTAATGCGAGTTACTTATTTTTTACATGATTGTGAGGAAGAACCGTAGCGACTAGGAGTAGACCAAGAGCTCTCACAAACTGATGGTTGATGGGTCAAATAGTCCAAAGTTGATCGTAAGTAACCTCAAAGACTTTTCCTGGGCTAGATTGAACAATTTCTTCATTTTCAGGAGTATGAGTGGGAGTGGAAATGGGAACGTTTCTTCCTTGCGTGGAAGTTTTCTTGTTAGGATGCGGTGAGCTATCAACAATAAAAAGGTGACTACCCTCCTTCTAGTGCTAGAATGTTGATCATGTTGGATACCACCAACATGCAAGGGGTCTCCCCGATGAAAATTCCTAATTATACTTCGCACTGTTTGGTGTGGAAGCCCTACCAAAAATAAGGCACAAATGCCATATGTTATTAAAGATATGCCTTACCTTCAATGTTCAACACAAGAGAGTAATACACAAGTAATTTTGGATTAGAAAGTGATTATGAATTGTAGAATGTTCAAATATGGAATGTATCAAGGCTGTTCTATGGAAAATGAGAAAGGATAGTGAGCCTTTTAAATACAAGTAGTATTACTAATCTAGAAAATACACACGAGCATATACATATGAATGAATATTCGAACAACTAGTGAAATAATTCACTTAGAATCAACGATTGTTATAACACATATCACACACCTTCAACAATATAAGTATAAAAGCCACCGAAATAATTCAATTTACTTAGAACATATGAAAACAACATACATCACAAATAATCAAATAATAGTCTTACAATATTTATGATATACACATGAAAGTTTGTTGGCTCAACGAGCTTCTGAATTAAGGAAAATTTCCAAGATACATCAAGACAGTGAAAACCACTAGCTCCAATAGTGGAGTGTTAGAGAAACCACCTGATCCTTCAAAAGAACTATCTTCCTCTCTAATTCTTGGTAGGATAAGCCAAGGTGAAAATTCCTTTGCATGAAAAATGAGGGTGTATATATGAAAAATGGGGTGATCATTCACCTCCCTTGTGACTCTAGGACTACCCTCATGACTATTTGACTTCTCTATGGCCTTTTTAATCCTTCATGACTTTTCACATTACATGGATGAATCTTGGACTTCCACTTTACATTACATTTTCCAATATATAATTTACATGATCCACAAAATCATGTGGAAAATTATGACCCATGACATGAAATTACATGGAACTAATGACATAAACTACATGATGACATGGTAATGTCAAACCACTCTTTATTGTTTCTTTCTTTGTGTCTTCATGAGAGATGGAACATGGTCTTCTTCTTCCTCCTCCACAAGGATGGAAGATAAGGAATCTTCAATGTGAAATTTATCTTTAGCTTCTATCGCAATTTGATGTCCCTACATCTACGAAGGAAACTTCTAACAAGGTCTCATTTTCCACCTCCTTCATCATCCATCATGTCATGAAATGATAGAATACCTACTATTGCAATACACTTATGACAAGAAAACATTAATCTGATAAACCCCCTATTCAGATATGATGCATGATAATTACTGACTGGGCTAGAATCGGGTGACATGTTGATAGACAGACTCAATTATTGAGCAACTTAGAAGGTTAGGTGCTAGGACAAAGCCTTCAGACAGTGCAATGCACAATTTAGGCCGGGAAGTGCTTGTCATTTGTGTGGTTGAGGGACTCAAGATTTTAGGTTAAGGGCTCGAGGCTTCAGATTTCCCACTACATAGTTCTAGAAAGACTAAGGTCGCAGGTTTACACAGTTGCATAGTTCAAGAGCTCAAGGTTGAGGCTTTATGCTTGAGACTACATAATGTGTAGGGGCAACTGGCTGAAGGTACGGATGTCACAGTTCTATAGCTTAAGGGTCTAGACTATGAACTATGACCACACAATGTGTAGTTCTAGGGGGTAGGAACTTTGAATTGTGCATTTCCAAGAGGAAAGGGTGAGTCTTGATGACTAAGACTATGCAGTGCACAGAGTTGGAAGTTTGGGTGATGCTAGGTTTCTCGGTCGGGAAATTTTCTAGATTTGTGTAAGTGTGGGATCAGTGAGATCGAAGTGTAAAGTGATAAGAATTTATTATGATCACACACTTAGAATAATTTATGTCACAAAATATACCACCCAGAACACATAAAAAACATACTTTTCTTATTGTGATGACATTGTGACAACTTACCCCTAGCGTGACCCAAAAGAGACACTTTGTGATGACCATGACGACACTTGTGCAATAGTGATTGAAACTTTGGAAATGCATGAGATACATGTCTACATGATAAGAATGACTCATTAACAAAAACATCATCCCTTGAAACAAACCAAAACTACATATACGCAATGTGTGACACTTTCCATGGTAAAAGACGACAATTTGTTTTTCTTTTAAATGGGACAAAAATACTTAAACAAAACAAATGTAATAACTCTTAGTACTTGTGATGATAGTATGCAAATTCAAAGTAGGCTTCAAAATTTTGATGCAGGCCAAAATTTTGGAGGGTGTTTTAACATCGACATCACCTACCAAAAAATGTTATTCAATAAACATTTAGAGTTTGACCCTCGATATGAAATTGGCCTTAAAAAATTGATTGCATCAAAACCAAATTTAGGTTAGCCCATCCATATGGATTTTTTACAACTCCATATTGTCCTTCAACAAGAGAGAGAAGGGGACAAACAACTAAATCTCAGAAAACTGAACCCACAAAAAAAATTTCATAGATTATAGACTCTTGTAATAGGGAATGAAATTTTTTGTTGAACCTAGTATTCAATCACTAATAGTGGTGGGTTATTTGAATACTATCATTTGAAAATTACTCTCAAATGTAATAAAAATTTATAATATTCTAGTCATAGTGTTAGAATGGAAAAAAAAAACACTCAAAGTCACTAGTATCAAGTTATTTCAATTTCATTAGGAAAATAATTAATTATCAAGTGAATATCGTAATCAAGCTACCTTTCAAACTATGGATTCATAAGCATAAATGATAATTTTCGTAGGATACCCATTCCATAATCATTTCAACATGAGGCCCAAGCAATGTAGTAGGTGATTAAGACATCACATGAAACAATGCATGGATACTTGATCTTACATCAAGGAGAGTTGTGAGAAGAGATATATGTCTTCCCTTCACAATCCCAAACACATGAATTCACATGATTATGAACTCGTGAGAGATTTATTCGCTTGTCATAGTAGAATTATGACCTTTGGGTATGCAATATGATCGTGGATTATTTATTTATCAGGCTCACATAAAATTCTAGTGAGAATTATATTCCTAGAGAAAGGTAACAACACTCCTTAGGTCTTCTAGGGCTAAAAAAGTTGATTTTTGGAGTACAATTTAGGTTCTAGAGACTTTTTTTTATTTCTTTGTTCCTTTTTCAAGGAGAGGTTTTCTCTTTCTACTCCTAGTGAATTTTCTCATATCTTTTATTGGGTGTATTTGTATCCTATTTTATTTCTAATCTAGCATGTAGGAGCCTACAAGTGAAAATTAGTCTTTAGTAAACACAATGAATAGAGAATCTCTATGTGGTTTCGAGCCTTTATTTCCATAAACGTATCATGGGTTATTAGGAATTGAAGGAGACAAAACATGTGTTAAGAAATCACAAATATTCCATTTAGGCTAATAAAAAATTCCTCTTTATAGACACATATATAGGGTCATTAAGATAAAAATATATATTAACTTAGGTAGCGATAATCATGGGAACAATTTTCCAACAAAAAATTTAAAATAGTTATCCTCTAGGCTAAGTATAATATACCTCAAAACATGATTATTAATTTTGGTAAGGGAGACAAATTTAGGACCCCAAATAAATTACAAATTATAAATTCAAAACTATGTAGAACCAAAGGAAGAAGAGATAGCAACATCATCTCATTAAAGGTATGAAAATTGGAAAATTTGACTTGAATCTAGCTAATGTAGTAGTGGAAAAGGCACCTAGTCAACATGTATTTTTATATTTTTTTTGTGTTCTAATAAGTCCTTAATATTTTATGTTTATTTTGTAAATTTTGTACCCCACACACACATATATACTATTAGCTAGACACATAGGTTTTTGAATTTGTGGGCTATACCACTAATTTTCCCATTAAATATAGCTAATATTTTGTATATAATAGTGTTTTTTTATTGCATTAAGAGTTCAAAACTAAGTTCAATCTAATTACTCTATTGCCATCCTATATTATTTTTTTATTAATATAAAACCTCCTAATTGTAATTAAAACAAATGTTACCTTTAATAAAGTATAGAAGACCATATATTACACTTGATTGTTGTTTAATCATAAAATCATACAATTTCTAACAATATTTAACCTGAACATCATACCTAATATAAAATACAAATATTAAAAAAAAAAAAAAAATTATACCAAATATCTAGAATATTTCAATATCTTTATATTTTAAATTGATATTATTTTTTAAATTTTCTAAATAATATTATTAATATTTATTTGTGTTACTTTCAATTTTAATAAAAATTAATAAAACATTATTTTTAGTACTTTAAAATGGATAATATATTATCCCATCTAAATTTGATACCCACATTATTGATCTAGAATTTTTTTGACACTTCCTATTCACATTGGAATTAAAAACATAACTTTTATGTTGATAAACACCGTATACAATTTTACATGTTGAGTAACACTATATACCATTAATAAGAATGTTGGTCGACAGTTTATGCAAATAATAATAACAATAAATTAATCTCCATTCACTCACTTTCAAGGTTCACACATCAAAAAGTCATCAATTACTCATCTTGACTGTTACTTTTTTTAAAGATGTGGTCAATTATTTATTTTGTTGGTTAGCCTTTTTAGATTCGAACAAAGTTGATATTATTTTTATTACATTATTTTTTATAAATAATATATATAGTAATAAAGTAAAAATAAATTATGATAATTTATTTTATTATAAATATATTTAAATTATATATACATTCCATATAAGTTACAAAATATTTCTCACTATTAATCTTTTTAACATTTTTAAGTTAAAAAATTATATTAAACATTACCACATAAACACAAATATATGAAAACACTTAGAAAATTAATTTAAAACACTTTTCTACATGGTAATTAGCCTATACCAATAAAAACACTCTCATATACATTAAAAATAATAAAAACCCTTAAAAATTGAGGTGGAGGTTAATATTTAACTACATTAATTTTGGGTTCATGGTTATTAAATAAAAAATTATGGAATTTTTTAACTTTTTTTAATTTAAATTTTTAATTTATTTAGAAAAACAAATATATATATATATATATATATATATATATATATATATATATATATATATATATATATACACTTTTTTAGGAATATGTTTATTTTTTCCACACATTTATAAACGAAGTTCAAACTCAGAATCCCTTATATAAGCCTTATTACAAAAATCTCAACATAACTTTGCACCCAAGGCATTGAAAGAAGCTTAGCCTCGTACATTGTTACATTATCATTCACCATAGGAGATATAGCATACATGGATAGGCTCATAGCCAACACTCAGAATGATTCAATATGAAAATAATCATCACACATTACAATACTCCCAATCACATAATTGCCTAACTAACCAATGAGCTCACCATGATTGGCACCTGTAGTAACCAAAACATAAAAATAATTGGTACCCCAAAGCGTGACACCACGCCATATACTGAGGCAAGCCATAATACCATAAAATTTAAATAAAAATATGCTAAACATAAGCTTGTACCATGAAGGGTCAAAAAACATGTCCAAAGCTCCAAAACATTAGAAATATGAAAATTCCCAGAAGGACTGGCCTAAGACTTTAACACAAAATGCCACTTTTAGAACCATCTTACTTGTTCATTGATCATTTTTTGAGGAAGATATCATTGCAGGGACCCTCAAGAAAGAACCTGGAGGGTTGTGCAAGTCACCATCATCAAAATCAGAAGTGATGTGTGCTTCCAGATGCACCAGGAAAGAATCAATTATATTGAGACAAAAATGTTGTTTTCGAAGTATCCTTTTGATGTCATACAAAGAGTCAAATACATTTTACCTCTCTAATTGCTTTTCTTTCAAGACCAAACCCAATTTCAATGGAAAGCCACTGAATATAAGTATTATTTCTTCCTACCCATGGCATGCCTAGGGTCAGGAACCCATGCCAACATGCCCTCCATGATCTCAGGGTTTGAATTAGATTTTCCTTTCAATCCCTTCTTGGGTCTCCAACTTTCTAATTTATTTCCTAGTCTCGAGTGGGACTAAATTGAAATAGGTGGTCGTTGAGCCATGAAAAAAGATACATGGACCTTGTTGGCCCTAAGAAGCATTGCCACCTCCTCCTCAATTAAATCTCATTCTTTGCATTAGTGGCATGGATGAAGCCCCGTGGTCATACCTTGAAAAAATGCTATAAATTTCTCTCCTTGGAAAATAACAAGAAAATAAACCAGACCCAATAATGACAGGACCAGGATGCCACCCTATAACATCATATCAATAGCTAAAAGCATGAACTCCAAACTTGACACAAACCCTATCAAGAGAAATAGAAGGTTCTACCACCTGTATGTAGCGGTAAATCCCCAATAACATTAAGAATAGAGAAAGGCTCAACAATAAGCACCAACCAGAACCACTAATCCTCTGGAAAAAACTCCTAAACATCCACCCCTTGGGTGGTTCCATCTTTGCCACAAAAATAGTATGTCAATGCCCCAAAACTTCAAACAAACCAATGATCAATTTCCCAAGGTTTTAAAAAATCGTGTGACTCGGTAACAAGGGATTCATCCAAAGAAAAAATCCACCCTAAATTTGAAAAATAGTGCGTGGCTGAAAATCTAGACACAACGACACAAACTTTTGAAGCCTCAGAACCAAACTTGACACTGCTAGGCAACAAGGAAAAATAGAAAACTATTCGGCCAACCTTCCAAGCTCCCATAGGCAAAAAATAGACTGTAGTATTCAAGAAGCTTATCCAAGTTTTTTGCCACCCTCACAATGTGACACCTTCAACCGTTGTTACACAAATTCTAAATCTGAAACTCAACACCATAACTTTCACTAACTCAACCAAGAAGAAAAATTATTAGTTGTTAATAGTAAAATAAATAGTTTTGTTTAATATTTCTTAAAAGTATTAATTAATTATATTTTTGAATTATATTTTCACTCAAAAACAAGTTTAGTTTATTATATAATATACAATTTAATTGTTTTATGTTTTATTTTTTAAATTTTATCTCATATATATAAACTAACTAAAAAATATAATTGAAAAAAACATTAAAAAAAAATTAAAAAAATACAATTACAATTATAGTTTTTGTTACTATATTTACAATTACATTTATTAAAAAATATTTAAAATAAATTTTAAAACTAATTTATATAACCCAATTCAAATTAATATTATCTCGATAACATTATCATATAAAACTTTATTTACACTTGTATACACATTGAATTTAAGAAAACTATTTTATATGATATATCTTGTGCAATTTGTAATGATTATGGATCAATTTCCATTCATTTTCAAAGTGGTTCACACTTCAAATACTAGGATCTCCTCAATATTATACTCGTTATTTTTAGGTTCGACGAAAGCTAATATTTTTTAATATATCAATTTTTTAAAACTAAAGTAATGGTCTGAAAGAATAAAATATATAAGAAATATTTAATAAATTAAATACTATAATATCTTAATAATTTAAACTATAATATTTATTGGATTTTGAATTGATAGTAAATAAGTATATTGTTTTTTGTTTGGTAAATTGTCTAAATTGTTTATCAGAAATTACTCAAGGTTTGATTTATGGTTTTAACACTGAGTGCTATTTAAGTTATCAAAATCACTAGGAGATCATAATCAACACTAACCTGTAATATGAGTGAGAAAACACAAGGCTTGATTTATGGTTTAAGACTAAGTGCTATTTAAGTTATAAAAATCACCAAAAGATCATACTCAACACTAGCATGTAACATGATTGGAATTTTTCCCATTGAATTTTGAGTCAATGACCTTGAATTTAGAATCAATGACTTTCAAATCAACAACAGACTTGAACACTACATCTAATCACTTTCTATTTTATGACTTGTAAACTAAATAAATATATTATTAAAACACTTCTTTAAAACAATTATTAATTCAAATCTCCTATAAATTAGTAAATTCATCATAATATTTTAAATTTATTAAAATTAATTAATTAAAATAATTACAATAAAAAATAAAACCCAGACCCACATTATATCTTTACATAGAGAAAACAAATTAGATCTTATATATAAATTATATAATAATCATAATATTTTAAATTTATCAAAATTAATTAATTATAATAATTACATTGAAATACATAAAACACACATTACATCTCTCGATATAGAAAAGATATTACATATTATATATAAATTATATAAAAATAAATGGAAAATAAATTAAATTTAATTTAGAAAATATGAAAATAAGGAAACATAGCAAAAGAGAGTTACTCAACTAATCTTAACCGTAATTGAAATCAGACGTAGAATAAGGTAAACTTGTTTCTTGTTCTCATGATCCAAAGAGGAGAGATACAGATCCATTATAAGTAAGTCTTATCGAATAAGAAGTATTCAAAATATTTATATTTTTTTATCAAGAAGTTAACGTTGGTAACTTTTTTGGGTTATATATATATATATATATATATATATATATATATATATTATTTTTTATTTTTTTGGGTTAATAAGTTGTTTATTTTGAATAAAGATTTTGGATTTTAATTTAATTATTAATAATTAATAATTGAATGATAAAGATTTAATTTTAATAGAATATTTATGGAATATTTTAAAGGTTGGGATTTATCGCAAAGATAGTTGTCATTTTTTTTTTAATTTAATTAAAAAATGTTATAAGATTAGTTAAAATAAAATATATTTAAAATATTTCTACATAAAATTATGGGTTTTGAGGAATGTGGTATTGATAAGTCATAATATTCACCACAATATTGTTACAAAGACTATTTATAAGTTAAAAATATCTATAATGATGGTTTTTAAGCTCATGTGGTTATCAATTAAAGACGAATGTTTAGGATTATCTACAGTGTTGAAAGACATTTGTCGACTTTTTGAATCCCGATGGGGATCCATCTTGGGATTTGTTGTAACTCCTAGAGACAACCTTGAGTTGTATAAAGACCAGTGCCTAGGACATCTTAACTGCAAGGAGCATATGACTCAACTAATTGGAGTTGACCAGGTTATGCTCTCATGTTATAATCACTTGGATGAATGGTTTTAATAAGGGTGGAACCGAGACCCCAAAGTTAAACACAACAATTATGAAAACTGCAGAAACTAAGTATAAACTTAAATATGTAAATGCATCCGATAGCTTTAAGACAGAATGTTGTAAAGGGGGCCGACTTCTAAGATGACACACAGATATCAATTGATATGTGGGTGATGACTGTGGTAGAAGATGTAATGGAATATTAACCATAATCGAGCTTATTCAAAGACAACAATCCATATATATTGGGCCTATTCAAAGATAAGAATCTATATATGTGGACAATTCCAAAGACAAGTATCCATCGTAATGAATATCAGAGAAACGGTGGAAGAGATGAAATATGAAACAAAATACCCTGCCTGAGCTATATTTAAAGTGCTATATGTGAGTAAACATGAGTATCTGTAATGATAAATTCACATTTAAACATGGTAGCACTCGCATTCCAGAGCACAGATATAAGAAATGTAGAGACATGTGAAATGAACATTTGTATTAAAAACATAGAGAAGAGCTACAAACTATGAATCATCCCGATCAGAATCCCCAATTCCAACAGAGCTTCTTATTACTGAGTCCCTACGGGATCTTCAACATCAACTATCAAAATTTAGACAACATACATACAGAACGCTTGAACTCGTGAGTCCTTTGGAAAATCTGGAACCCTGTAGATGTCTTTGCTTTCTGCTTTTATAACATTTCCAATGGCCATATGCGGAAAGATATTTTGGGAAAATATCTTTTCCGCATGCCTGTATGCAGTTTCAAGTCTTAATCAAAACATCAAAATTGATGATGGGGTAGAAACGCTTCCCATCATTTTACAAATCGGGCTCGTAGCCATTTCTAATGAAAATAACACAACTGTCTAACTGAAAGCAAAAATTGCAAGAGTTAAATATAAATTTCACTCGAACATTGAAAGTAAAAATAAAACAAGAGGCCACGTGGGCCCAATCATGAGTTAACAATTTTGGTGGTGGGACGGAGTGGAGGCTGTAACTGGAGAAGGTAATGTTGTGGTTACAGAGGAGCTGGCTTTCTTAGAGGCAGACGGAGCAGATGCGGTGGCTGATGCACTTGCATGACTGTTACACCTCTGCCAAGTGTTGGCTGTCGGATCAGGTATCGTAGTGAAAGCATCGACCCGAATATATTCTTCATTCAATTCTGCATAGCTCGCCTGAGTGGGTAATTGTTGTTTCACCTGATGGAGGAGGGAGAATTCTTTGCTGAGTACTACAATTATAGTTTCAGCCTTAAGTCGAGCGGTCTTCTCAGACGGTATGCCAGTCTGATTCATCACTTTTGTCAGCCGGCACTCATATGCTGATAACGGTTGAAGAACCGCATTTGAAGGCTCCTAGCATAATGGGAGGCTGGCGAGTGTTAGTTCGGTCCACTCTGTTTCGAAATGTTCCAAGCTTGTCACCATATTTTCCAAACTGCACAGTGCAAGGTTGTGCGCAGCTTCCTTTTCCATCACCCTCTGACATTCTGACGCCTCCTTGAACCTCCTCTTGATTCCTCGTCTAGCCAATTCTTCTGAACTCAAATCATTTAGGTGAGCAACATACCTTTTGGCGTTTTCAACCTTAGTTGAAGTGTTAATATACCCTTCGTGGAGATTTATTCTAAAGAGGCATACCACGGCCTTCTTTTCTTCAATGAGGGTCAGAAAAGCCCAACGCTTATTTACTTCCATAATGATGTCTGTCCAAATTAAGCGTCGGGCATCTAGAAGGGTAATATTTCCATTCATCCGGCTTGTAAGGTCTCGGATAGTCTTCTCCTGCTGTAACCTCTCCTATTTCCCCTCTCCTATTTCCTTCTGTAGAGCCGCTACCTTCTTGGAATTCTCCTTGAGGCGGGCCTCAAGCTCCTGGATATTCTGTCGTGCCATCTGAACCTCCTTCTCTGCCGCTTGAAGTTCGGCTAGCGCTGTGGTCAGCTGCTCTAAGAGTGAGCTGGACCCTTCAGGAGGTGGTGTGGAGCATACATGTGCATCCCAGTTTTTTTGCAACTGGTCCATCTTTAGCTGGAGGGCAGTCATCTCGCCAGAAATTCTAAACCTCTCTTATTTTTCCTTGGCGAGGGAGTCTGCCAGATTGGCCTTATCCTTTTCTATCTAGGCTAGTTTAGCAGTTTGTACGTGTTGAAAGCTAGGCATACTCAGCTTATGTTTCAGGGCTGTAACCTATTTTTGCAACTCCGATATGACATGGCCCTAAGGGTCTGCTTTATTGCTCCCTTTGCCCTTTATGACAGCTTGCAGACTACGCAGATCATTTGAGAGTGCACGGGCATTAATATTCTCCATTCTAAGGTTCTCAATCACTTGGTTGTGCTTGGTCTGTAGTTTCCTTAGAGTGAGGGAGAGCTTCACAACCTCATCCTTTAGCATATCACCGAAACACTGGAACAAATAGCACTTGTCGATTGGTGGAACTTGTGACATGTTGACCACCACCTCCAGAGCTGTATAGCTAGTGGTCCTAGCCTCTAGGTTTAGCACGCTTCAGTCATGGCCAGTACTAATTGTTCTTTGTCCATATCAATCTCGCCTGAGAACCAAGTATGATATTTTTCTACATACCCCTCTAAATCTGACCAATTATTTTCTCTAATAGCTCTATTCTTCCTCATCGTTTCACGCTTCGCCTTTGACCTATTTGTAGAGATGGACTGTGACACTTCTAAGAAATCATAAGATGATGGGCCATCATGTTTTACCACAAAACCTGCTTTTCCCTTGTCCGATTGACCATACAATGTTACTTTTTGCAGCGATTTCTCTTCTCCAACACTTTCTTCATCATTAGTTCTCTGTCTTTTGGAAGGCAGAGAGCCTTCTCCTGGAGCGCTAGATTCCTCCACCTGTTTCTTGCCTGCTTCTTGTGTCGAAGTAGTATCTCCTTTTTCCCCTGTCGCAGATGAATCGGTCTCCATCTGTGAAAGCAAAGGCCAGGTATCAAGACTATCTCTCCGCTCGATGAAGGTTCTAGTTTTGTGAGCATAAGCAGTTGATTTAATCTTTTTCCTTTTATTTGAGATGATTCCTTTCAGATTGTAGGGGCAAGCTTTCCCTTGCCTTAAATACATGCCCTTAAGCAGGTTTTCCACTATGGGGAGGGCATGCCTTGAGTTAACAATGAAGGGGCCGATGGTTGTAGGAATTTTTAGAATGAACCCCTTTGTTGCAGGGAGGAAGTGGAGCTGGTCAGCCTTCAAGGTCTATCGAAGGTACTCCAAGGCGTAAATCCGCAGGGCGAGAAAAACTAGAAATCTGTAAGGGGAAACTTTTGCACCGTAAACCCTGATTTCGGTGTAGTCATCAAATAGGTACCAGTCTCCTGTGCTTTTAGCCTCACTGTACTATATTTATTTCTTTTGCTCAAGAAAAATCTTGGGTGGAGGATTGTCATGAATAATAGTATAAGCTATTATCATGAATTCATTCAAGAAACTTGAATAACCCACCCCATTTTCCAACTGATGCATTGCGGGATTTTAGTCAAAGATAGGTCTTGGCTGAGAATTTATCCTATAAACGTTTTCTACACCCAAACCCTCAAACTTATCAGCTTGTTGGAAGAGGAAAAGGTAGAATACCATGGAACAGAAACGAAAATGACCTGTAGACGGGAGGTCCTGAAATTGAGTTTGGATGGAGAAGGCCAAGAAACCAGGGATATCCAATACAACGTCAGGTTGTGACATTAACCATAAAAGGGCTATACACTCTTTTGAGAATTGCTCAACCCCTTCTATACCTAGTAATCCTGCAATGAGAGCTAGGGTTGGCTGAAGGTCTTACTTGAATGTGTTCAGGGGCAGTGGGTCCGTAGACGGAAAAGCTGTGAGGCAAGAGTCAGAAATAGCAGCGATGAAATTGCTTTACTTCCTCCATGGTAACTTTGAAAACTGAGGGGATAGCATCATTTCAATGAAACTAACATAATTTGAATTGGTAGGGTAACAGAGGGCTTTTCTGATGATTTAGGGAGATATACTAAATATCTTGTTCCCCTGAGATTATAGGAACATATCCTGGCGTTCATCATAAGCTTCTCTAAGCCAAGAAATGAATTCAACAACTGGGTAGACAGGGGGAGTAATTTGGTGATATAGTCCTGACAAAACGACTCTGAACCTGTCCCTATTTTCCACATGCTTCCTGAAAAGCTCTGGCTTGACACTACTAATGAAAAATGGGTACTGTGGGTCTTGGATGTGGACTTGCAAGTCTGTGAAAGGCTCAGGTTCAGGAGTAGCCCTGGACTCACGAACTTGAGGGGTTTCGGACTCTGACTTCTTAACCGTGACTTTACCCATGACCATTATGAAAAATGAAAATCGAAAGGAAACCAGATAGTGAAAAAGGGATGGAATACCTATGCAGTAAGGAAAAGGCTCGGGGAAAATGACGCAAGGAAGTTGAAAGTGACTTGGCAGACTTGGTACTGGGTGCTCACGCTTTCGCTATACGGTATCCCGTAAAAGAAAGTATTTTACCACAATGAATCACAAAACAGGGTTATACAACTTCACATTTCCCAGAAAACGAGACTAGGACAACACTAGTAGAGTTGACGTCATAAGGACGCCAACACTGACACGCGTCGCATCGGGTTATTTGCTATCATATTTTGGTTAGGTGTACACCACACGTCAGGTTAAATGCTAGTACTGGTCGTGTACCGGGTCTCCTGGGACTTACCTTACCGTTGTATTCATAGTGACAGGTGTCCTTCGTGGTCAGGCCCACAAGAAAGTCCGGTGGGGGTTTTGGAGCAGCTCTGAGCTTGCAACCGTTACCCCATGGAGTATTTGTCTTGGGTCCCATCATATGCCACATCACCACCATTCCAGGGGGGTGAGCCTCTACCTTCCCCCTTCCATCCTTGATCCCCCCGGAATCCTTCACATGCCTTTGTCCTTTGATTACATGGAGTATGGGCAGGTTCTGCCTTGTGCAGCTGTCTTGCACCTTTATCCTCTTTGCTTCATGTGAAGCTTTACCGCGAGGCTATAATACATATATGATGCCTTATCCCTTTTGTTTTATGGATTTCCTTTCATATTAACCCATTCACTCTTTTAAATATTTCTCCCTTTTATGGTTTTGGGTGATCCGCCTTTATAAGCTTCTTATGGCTAAGGTGATGGTTGATATAACAACATTGGCTCCACTTGGGGATGACACGCTTGTCCTCGAATGTGTCGAGAACTCCGTACACCATCTGTTAAGCCTCTCTTTGTGAACACGACTCCTCGGCACCTTCTCTTTCTTTTTCATGCCAACTCAAGAAAGAAAACATCATAATAAAAGCAACTAAATAATGTACAATATCATACATCAGACCTTTCAGCCTGAATCAATACTAGAAAAAGGGTTTTAAGAATTTCCCATTCACAGGGGCGTCGAGCAGATCACCTTGGAAATTTTTCAACTTGAAGGTGTTGTTTCCTCCTTCAGCGATTTTGAAAGGTCTGAACAATAGAGGATCAAATTTTCCGTGCTTTCCTTTTTCGGCCCTTCTTATATCCCATCTTAGCACCAGATCTTCAACCTGCATCTCTTTACCTTTAGTATGCTGATCGAACAGGTGCTTCATTTTCTCTTGGTACTCAGTTAATCTCTAATTTACTTGACTTCGAGTCTCCTCCAGCTCTACTAACTGATTCATCCTTCTGGTGAGATCATTTGGTTCCTCTTGAGAATCCTGCATGAACCTAGCCACAGGTAAGGCTAATTGTATTGGGAAAATTGTTGCTCTTCCATAGACCAATTCATATGGGGATTTTTCTGTTGACCTCTTACTAGTGATTCTATTTTCCCATAACGCGAACTTAAGCTGGGAATCCCAATTCTTCTGATTTTCATTAATGGCCTTTTTCAGCGCTCTCACCAAGATTTTGTTTAAGGATTTTGGCAATCCATTCCCCTATAGGTAATATGTAGTATGGTTCCCTAATTCGATGTTATATTGCTGGCAAAAACTAATAAATTTGGTGGACTTAAAATCCTAAGCATTGTCTATGACATTTTTAGCAGGGCACTAAACATTGAGATAATGTTATCTTCCATAAACTTGATTACCACTGTGTCTGTAGCATTCCTTGCTGGCACGGCCTCTACCCATTTAGTGAGGTAATCGGTGGCTGTTAATATCCACGTGTGTTGCCCACTTGAGGCACGATGAATTTTGTCGATGAAATCAATTCCCCATTGCTGGAAAGGTTCTTCTATATGGACTGGGATCATGGGAAGAGGTGAAAAATTCTGCCTTTCAGCAAACTTCTGACATTTTTCACAAGCTCTCACTCGAGCATAAATGTCTCTAAAGAGTTTGGGCCAGAAAAAACTGGCTTTCAAAATTTTATGTGCAGTGGCCCTCCAACTGTAGTGACCACCGCAGATGCCCTCATGGAATTCTGCCATCACTTCTTCTACTTCATTTTCTGTGAGACATAGAAGTAGTATGCCTGATAGGTCTCTCCAGTATAAATGGCCATTTTCTACAATGAACTTCTGAGATTTTAGCCTCAGCGTTCTATATTTTGTCTTGTCACAGCTTGGAGGACATCTAAGAGTCAAGAGGTACTCTACAATTTCTTTGTACCATGGACTGAGAAGGTACTTCATATGGGTCTTTTGTATAGCAGTTTCTATCCCACACTGCTCATCTTCTCTCCTAGACTCTTCGTTTGCAACCATAGATAAATTTATTCCCAAAGCTTGACAATTTGATTCAGAAACGATCTTGGCTCTTCCTTGTCCCTTTATTAGCTTAGTGGGGCATATCTCCAACTCGTATTCCTGTATCTTGGCAATCCATTTGCCTCTCTTCCCTTTGCTATCTCCATGAATCAAGATGTCTTTTACAGTCGTTTTGGGTACAAACGCGGTTATGACCGACTGCAAGACATACATTCGAAAAGCCTTGAGGGATTTAACCAAGGCATAAGCCTGATTCTTAAAGATGTTATATTTTAGTTCAGCATCGCGGAGAACTTGAATAAAGAAGGCGATAGGTTTCTCATACCCCTCCTTGTTCTTCTGCAATAATACTGCTACGACAATGTGGGGAGATGAAAATGAAAATATCATGAAGGGCGTCAGATAATCCAGTCTGTCCAACACTGGGGCTTCTGCAAAGGCCTTTTTAATCCTATTAAAAGCCTCCCGTGACTCAGGAGTCCATTTTACTTCATGATCCTTCTTCAGCATCTCAGTTATGTACTGAACTATCTCTGCATAGTTCGGTATGAATCTTCTCAGGAAGTTGATATGTCCAAGAAAAACTTGGACCCCTTTCTTGTTTCTGGGCAAGGAGATACCATTTATGACTTCTACCCTCTTCGAATCAATTTTCACCCCTGCCTTTGTCACAATATGCCCCAACAGTTTACCCTCTTCTAAAGCAAAAAAATATTTTTTAGGGTTTAAATACAGTCCATACCTTTGCCACTTCTCAAAGGTTGTGTGCAGGTGTTCAATATGTTCAGCATCATCCTTTGAGAAGACTGTGATGTTGTCCAGGTAGACCACCATGAATTTGTCTTGTTCCCCCACAAAATTAATATCCATAGCCCTTTGAAATGTAACCCTTGCATTGATCAGTCCAAACGGCATTCGAGCATACATAAACGTTCCCCAAGGAGTGGTGAATGCGGTTTTCTTTTGATCCTCCGGAAGCACTGCTACCTAATTGTATCCAGAAAAGCCATCCATCATAGACATTCATGAAGGTCCTACCACCTTCTGCCATATATGGTCCATCTTTGGTAGCGGATAATTATCCTTTAGAGATGCTCTGTTCAAGTTTCGAAAGTCGACACGCAATCTTATCTCTCCATTCTTCTTTCGGACTGGGACCAAGTTGGCCACCCATTCAAAATATTTTAATGGTACATGGATCTTAGACTTTAATATTTTCTTGATTTTATTTTCTATTGAAGGAAGGAGTAAAGGGTTAATATGTCTTAACTTATGTTTCTGTGGCTTTGCATCTCCTTTTAACGGAATCTTGTGCTGGATAATGCTGATATCAAAGGTCTTCAAATCTTGATAGGACCAAGAAAAAAAATCTTTATATGTCTGAAATAACTTCTGATATTTCTCCTCGTACTCTTCAGGTACCTTATTAGACAATTTCACCGTCTTTGGATCGGCCTCAGTGCCGAGGTTTAGGTCATCTACCTGATTTTCTTCAACAACCTTACTTGGCTGTAATGGGACATTATTCTTATCAAACAATTTCTCTAGAGGGACCAATCCTCTAAGTATCACATTCCCTTTGAGCTGCAGCACCTTGTGCCCAGCCATGGTATCTTGCCATTTATTCTGAGGAAGGTCCTCAGTCTCCTCTTCACCAACATCTATGTCCATGTTCGAGAATTCCCCAACAGTCTCCATGAATCTTCTCACTTGCTCCTCATCTTCAAACACCTGCCTGTGTTTGATATTGTCAGGGATGGAAGGACGATAACGTACCTCTATCTCGTACCTTAGGAGGGGATTCTAAGGCGGTCGAAAAGTGCTTGCAGCTACTGCAAGAGAATCAGCCATTCTGTTCTGGTCTCTTGGCATGAATTGAATATTAAATGCTAAGAACAAGTTATCTACCAAGTCCCATACCTTGTTTCTATAAGCCCTCAGTTGCGGGTGCTTAGCTTGACACTTATTTCTTACTTGTCTCACCACCAGTTCTGAATCTTCCAGGACCTTCAAGCTCTAAATATTCATATTCTTCGCAGTTTGTAGACCTAGTAGCAATGATTCGTATTTAGCCACATTGTTCGTGGCTACATACTCCAATTTAAAAGATAATGGGACCAGCTACCCAGTATGGGAGATCAGGAGAACCCCATCTCCATTTCCTTCCTTTGAGTTGGCTCCATCAAAGTGCAATGTCCAAACCCCAACTTCTCCTTTACTTGATGACTACTCGGTCTTTATCTGACAGAAAGATGGCTCTTGCAGGTAATCTTGGTCTTCTTCCAACATTAGACAAGAAAACTCACACTCTTTTCTATACACCGGTGAATTCACTGAATTATCAGCTTTAGTGACCATCTTCACAAACCTTGTTTCTCGGTATAATCTCCTTTCTTGGCCCTCAAACATAGGGATGGTCACATAGGTTAGGTCCAGCTTTATTGATCCTCCAATTTTTGTACCCCATGATCTTGATAATAGCATCCCAAACCGAGCTGGGATATCGACCACTACTATGTCCATCACCACACTCTTAGCCGGGATTTGGGCTAGATTCACCACCAAATCCTTGATCATCCCCAAACATTTGACTCTTTTGGAGTCAAAAGAGTAAATATCTTTATATGGGTGAGTGATCTGTAGCCCCAATTGTTCCATCACTGACAAGGGCAGGAGGTTATGAGACGCTCCAGAATCCAGCATACAATTATGCAATAATAGATCATGGATTAATAAGGAGACATAGAAAGGAGGAGTTGAAGCATCCAACTCTTCAACATGAGGACCGAACACAACCATGGGTCTTTCTTCCTAAAGGTTCAAATTGTCTGGGATTGGGGCTTCTTCTTGGTGAAGCATGAAAGAAGACACCTGAGACTGGTAGACTAGTTGTTTCAGTAGTTCAGTCAGGGGGACTGGGATTTTAACTTTCTCTAGCTCTTTTTGAAGATTAAAAGCAGAGGGAGACTTCTCTATGGTATTTTCCTTTGGCTCTTTACTCTCGGTTGGAGGTTTTTCTTCCTTCGAAATAGGTTTAACATTTACATTTGTAGTAGGGGCCAACTTAGAAGAGGAAGGAATGGAGTTATTAGAATGTAAAGGTTTAGTTATAGGTCTCTTACCTTTATCTCCGACCTTCTGTACAGTTGTCTCCTTCTGAGGCATCTCTTCTTCTTGTTCTTGTGTATGAGTTCTCTTTCTAGAGGACCTGAGATCATAGTTTCTATGAAATTGTGCTTGCATGAAATCTACGAATTGCTTACAGTAATCATCGATCTCTGGATCTCCAGCAGCAGTTGTTTTTTCTTCTTCGTCCTGCAAGGAAAGCTCCACCTTGTTACCTTCTTGCAAAGAAGACTCAACTTCATCACTATTTGAGTAAGAAAGATATTGATCTTCTTGCCCTTCGGGAATGTCATCCATCTGCCCTTCCAAATACAACGAGGGCTGTATGTGGTCTTGCTGCTCCTTCTAATCTCTTTGTAATATTTGTAGAGGAGGATTTCTGTATTGGGGGTTATAACCCGTGTTTGGAGCAGTTTGGAATGGCTTGGAGGATGAGTTCTTAGCCTTGAGCTCAAGCTTCACCAACTTGCTCGAAATTTTCTTGATCATTTTATTCATCTCCTCAATTTTGTTATCAGCTACCTCTCTATCTTGACCGGAGGTGGATGCTTATTCTTTCCCTCTCCGTCTAGCATCATGGTCTGACCTCCCTTTTGATTTACCTGTAGAGGCAAAGTTAGCTTCCACCTCCAATGCATCGGTCTGGGCCTCATCTAAGGTAGCAGACTTCCTTTCTCTTAAAGAGAATCTAAATTCTGAATCAAAGGCTGCTACAAACACCACTTTAGCAGCAGTCTGGTGAGGCTTCATTTCAGCTGGGAGACTTGTATATAATTTGTTGAACATTTTGATGAATTCTGGCACACCTTCATTATGTCTCTTTCTAAGTGCCTTGAAGTCTGTAAGACAGTATCCATGGTCTTTCTTTTCTCCCCACTTCTTGATGAAGGAAATTTCCATCTCCTCTCCGTTAGTGATGGAGCGGTCTCCCAAAGTCTTGAACCATTTTCTGGCCTCTCCATCTAGAGACTGGATGAAAAATCTCAACACCACATCCAAATGTTCCACATTAAAATTTTCTGCGAAGGCGCAGAAAAATTCCAGGTGTTTCTGAGCTTCAGTATCATTTTCTCCATTGAAATGAGGTAGGATCTTCAAATAATCTTGAGGCATGTCATTTAGGATCTGAGGCAATGCCAGGGGGCATATTTGTTCAATAGTAAGCCAGGAATAGCCGTCGGAGGTGGTGAAGGTGGTGAGAGAGTCTGATGTGTAAGAGGAGGTGGAAGAGAAGTATGTCTAATAATGGGTATATATTGAATGGAGGCTTGGCGGATTGGTTGAAATGTAGGAATATGAGCAGCAAAAACCTCTGTGACTTCTTTAACTTCTTTGGCTTTGGGAGTGGGGTGAAAAAAGAAGCTCGTAGTATCTACATACTCAGCCTCATGTTTTAATTCAATATTTTCCAGGGAGGGGTTAGCTGAAGTAAATTCAAGGGTTCTTGCAATAGAATCAGGACCTTGATCTTGAGCTAATTGAGAAGAGGATGGAGAGTCTTCCAGGGAGAATTTGGGAATGTCTGTATAAGCTGATTGTCTTTCTATCCAACTCCTCTTGTGAAAAATATTTTCTGGATTAGACACCGAAGGTGTTCTTAACTGGGATGTATCTAACCTCAGGTGTGGCTTTCGAGAAGCCAGGACCGCAAATAGATTTATCTTTTGGATGACAGTGGAGTCGTCAAGGTGAGGGACCTACAACTCCCAACCCTTCCTGCTCGCCTATTCTGAAGGGTGGATGAAATATTTGTCGAGGCCCAGGGATTTAGTTCTTCAAATTCGAGTCCCCGAAAATGACGCCAGAAAGATGTTGTAACCCCTAGAGATAGCCTTGACTTGTATAAAGACCTATGCCTAAGACATCTTAACTGCAAGGAGCTATGACTCAACTAATTGGAGTTGACCAGGTTAGGCTCTCATGCTATAATCACTTGGATGAATGGTTTTAACAAGGGTGGAACCTAGACCCCAAAGTTAAACACAACGATTATGAAAACTGCAAAAACTAAGTATAAACTTAAATATGTAAATGCATCAGAAAGCTTTAAGACAAAATGCTGTAAAGGGGGCCGACTTCTAAGATGACACACAGATATCAATTAATATGTGGGTCATGAATATGGCAGAAGATGTAATGGAATATTAACCATAACCGAGCTTATTCAAAGAAAACAATCCATATATACTGGGCCTATGCAAAGATAAGAATCCATATATGTGGATAATTCCAAAGACAAGTATCCATCGTAGTGAATATCAGAGGAATGGTGGAAGAGATGAAATATGAAACAAAATACCCTGCCTGAGCTATATTTAAAGCACTATAAGTGAGTAAACATGAGAATCTGTAATGATAAATTCACATTTAAACACGGTAGCACTCACATTCCAGAGCACAGATATAAGAAATGTAGAGACATAAGAAATGAACATTTGTATTAAAAACATAGAGAAGAGCTACAAACTGTGAATCACCTCGATCAAAATCCCCAATTCCATTAAAGCTTCTTATCACTGAGTCCCTATAGGATCTTCAACATAAACTATCAAAATTTAGGCAACATACATACAAAATGCTTGAACTCGTGAGTCATTTGGATAATTTGGAACCCTGTAGATGTCTTTTCTTTCTGCTTTTATAACATTTCCAATGGCCATACGCGGAAAGATATTTTGGGAAAATATATTTTTCGCGTGCCTATATGCAGTTTCAAGTCTTAATCAAAACATCAAAATTGATGATGGGGTAGAAACACTTCCCATCATTTTACAAATCGGGCTCGTAGCCATTTCTAACGAAAATAACACAACTGTCTAACTGAAAGTAAAAATTGCAAGAGTGAAATATAAATTTCATTCAAATATTGAAAGTAAAAATAAAACAAGAGGCCACATGGGCCCAATCATGAATTAACAACTTTGGTGGTGGGATGGAGTGGAGGCTATAGCTAGAGAACGCAGTGCTATGGTTGTAAAGGCGCTGGCTTTCTTAGAGGTGGATAGAGCAGATGCAGTGGCTGATGCACTCATATGACTGTTACACCTCTGCCAAGTGTTGGCTGCAGGATCAGGTATCGTAGTGAAAGCATCGACCCGAATATATACTTTAGTCAATTCGAAATAGCTCGCCTGAGTGGGTAACCGTTGTTTCACCTTATCGAGGGAGAATTATTTTCTCAGTACTGCAATTATAGTTTCAGACTTAAGCCGAGCGGTCTTCTCAGACAGTATGTCAATCCAATTCATCACTTTTGTTAGTCGGCCTCATATGCTGATAACGGTTGAAGAACTGTATTTGAAGGCTCCCAGCATAATGGGAGGCCGGCAAGTGTTAGTTCGGTCCACTCTGTTTTGAACTATTCCAAGCTTGTCACCATCTTTTCCAAACTGCCCAGTGCAAGGTTGCGTGCAACTTCCTTTTCCATCACCCTCTGACATTTTGATGCCTCCTTGAACCTGCTCTTGATTCCTCGTTTAGCCAATTCTTCTAAACTCAAATCATTTAGGTGAGCAACATACCTTTTGGCATTTTCAACCTTAGTTGAAGCATCAGTATACCCTTCGTGGAGAGTTCTTCTGAATAGGCGTACTGCGGCCTTCTTTTCTTTAATGAGGGTCAGAAAATCCCAACGCTTCTTTACTTCCACAATGATGTCTGTCCAAATTAAGCATCGGGCATCCAGAAGGGTGATATTTCCTTTCATCTGGCTTGTAAGGTCTCGGATAGTCTTCTCCTACTGTAACCTCTCCTGTTTCCCCTCTTCTCTTTCCTTCTGCAGAGCCGCTACCTTCTTGGAATTCTCCTTAAGGAGGGCCATCTTCCACCTTCCCTTCTTCTCTATTTCCATCACATCACTTTCTCTTTCTCTTTTGGATGACATGCTTTTGCCATCTTCCGTATATTCCAGACCAAATTTTGACTCTCGCATGTTTTTGTTCAATTATATCGGATCTAGAAATTATTCACTTGGTCTGTTGCAACAACATTTGTTCAGAATCCATAATCAGAATCAGATCTTAAGGAGTTATCAACACCATAACTAATTCTCAATGCGGCCAAGAAAATGAAACTAACTATTTTGGAGCAAGTAAAAAATATTTTATGTTATTAAAATTATGACGTCGAGTGCTAGGAATATAACATATTAACTACCTATTTGAATTAAATTCAAAGTATAACCTAACACATTGATTCAATTTTAGCATAATGTAAATGTTTGCATATATTTTGGTTGATGAAGTCCACTTTCCGTTTTTTCTTGATTGTGCAACACCATGTTCCAATTTCCAATATATATTTTTAAAACACCACTCACTCAATAGTTTTGCTCCCCCATCATTAATGAGCTGTTTTGACTTTAGAGGTCGAGTAAAACCGCCATTTCCTCCAACTTTAAAACGAAATGGGAGCCCTACCAAGTGGACCTAATTTGATACATAATGCATAATGGATTTTAAAAAACATTTAAAGCAACAACCGTATAAGATATGGGTTATAGAGCATGTTTTTTTAATATTAGGTTTACTAATGTTAGGTTTAGTTTATATTAATATCAGGTTTATGATTTTTAATCTTAGATTCAATAATATCAAGTTTAGATTTAATAATATTAAATTTAATCGATAAAGACTTATTTTTATTTTGTCATACATTTTTATAATAAAATTATAATTAATATTAAAATCCATAATTTTTAATGAATTTAATAACACTATTAATATTAAAGTTTAATAATATTTGTATTACTATTAATAAGGTTAATATTAATACTATTAGTATTACACTTCAAATTTTTATTAATAATTGAATAATATATTAATTTCAATATTAATACATTTTAATCATGATTGAATTAGTCAAACTAGTCAAACATAGTTAATATCACAATCATATTCAACCATGATCAATGATAGGAATTATGTTTAACATGCCTATAACTAATTCTAGGCACATATTCAAAGTCAATATGATGATATTGTCAAAGATAGTTAATCTTTGTAGTCATTGTATAAATAGTCAATCATGGTCAAACTTAATGAACCATCTATTTATCATAGTCAATTATAGTCAACCTTATTCAATCATAGTCATCCTTAGTCAACCTTGGTTGACCATATTTAACAATGGTCAACCATGCCTATAGTTAACCTTGTTCAACACGGCTATAGTAAAGCATAGATATCATGCTTGACATACACAAAGCCAACACGATGACATAGTCAAACTATGGTCAACCAAAGTCAATGCTTAAAAATGTTTAATAATATTGGGTTTATAATATTAGGGTTTATGATATTAGGTTTTAAAATGTTAAGATTTACAATATTAGGTTAATTATTAGGGTTATGTATTGTGATGTTGGAATGCTACATAAATCTATCTAACGTCGCATTGCGACAAATATTGGTTTTAATATTAGTGTTTATAGTATTGAATTTAATATTAGGTTTAATATTAGAGTTTATAATATTGGGATTAATATTAGGGTTTATAATATAGGGTTTAAAATTTTGGATTTAATATTGGGTTTCTAATATTCTATTTAATATTAAAGTTTATGATGTTGGGTACAAAAATATATCTAATATTGCTTTTTGACAAATATTATTATAATGTGATAATAATTGTGACAATCATTGTTGTAATGTTACATTACATTGAAATTTATTCAACGTCACATTGCAACATAAAATTAGGGTTTATAATATTGGGTTTAATATTAGAGTTTATAATGTATGGCTTTAATACATGGTTTAATATTAGGGTTAATATTGGGGATTAATATTGGGACGTTGTAACAATATAAGAAACTATCTAACATCACATTATGACAAAAGTTGTCCTAATGTGACAATCATTCTCGCAACGTTCCATTACATTAAAATTTATTTAACGTTACATTGCAGCATTATAAAATTAGGGTTTAATATTAGGGTTTATAATAGTGGGTTTCATATTGGGTTTATAATATTGTATTTAATATTAGGGTTTATAATATTGAGTTTATAATATTATTTTCTATAATATTGGATTTATAATATTATTGCTTATAATATTGGGATTCATATTTAGGTTTATAATATTATGTTTTATATTAGGGTTTATAAAATTGAACTTAATATCAGGGTTTATAATAGTGGGTTTAATATATTTTGGGTTTAATATTGTGAGACTCGAATGGTATAGGAATCCATCCAACGTCATATTGTGACAATCATTATCACATTGTTACATTACATTGCAATTCATTCAAAGTCACATTACGACATTACAAACTTAGGGTTTAACATTAGAGTTTATAATATTTGGTTTTATAATATTAGGGTTTATAAAATTGAGTTTAATATTAGATTTTAATATTGTATTTAATATTGGGTTTAATATTAGGAATTTTAATACTAGGTTTTATAATATGAGAGTTTATAGTATTGGGTTTAATAATACGCTTTAATATTGGGTTCATAATAATGGGTTTAATATTAAGGTTTAGAATATTGGTTTTATAATATTATATTTTATAATATTGTGTTTAATATTAGAGTTTTAATGATATTAACATTAACATGCACATATCTTGATAAAGTGATATTTGGTCTTCCTTTGAACAATGCTTAACAATGGCATATCATCTAGCTATGGTTCATTGTTAGTTACAAGAATAATTAGGGTTACACAAATAAAAAACCATGGTTGTAAAAGTAAAATATTATGGTTAAATACTAATTTTTTAATGTTAATTGAAACTTACTCACTTAGTTGAAATTTAACTTATACTTATATTAAAATACAATATTTAAACCCTAATTTTAAAATCTAATAATGAAATTTGAATATTAAAAAGCTAATATTAAAATCTAATATTTTAAACCTATTATTATGATGATGATGGTGGTGGTGGTGGTGGTTAACGTCCACTAAGACCAATCTTTGGTCTATCGGACCTAAATAAAAGAGTTATTTAGTTTGATTTAAGATTTTACTCCTGTGCTCAAAAAGCTTGGAGAGAAGCCTCTCGAGCTCACTATAATTTTGACATCTTAAAAGGCTAGGAAGGTCAGTATTGCAACAAAGATTATGAAATTGAGCTCTAATGTGGTTGTACGCGAGGCACTCTAAGAAGAAGTGATTTTCATCCTCGATGTTCATATTCTCACAGAGATGACAGATCGTTTCCATCCATGGTGTTTTAGGAGCTGTCCAATGACCTATTTCACTATGGAGCTCATGAGAGTTCATTCTAATCTTGGCTATATTAATTTTCTTTTTTGAGCTAGTTAAAACAGATAGATACTTTTGATCTTCTAAGGTGGGGTTGATGACCTCCTTATAATATCTTAATTTTCTTTTAGCTGCTAGATCTTTCTCACACCACATTTTTTCTTTGAACTTAGAAGTAACAATTTTTTTAATGTTATTAATGTTTTGCAATGCAACATTCTCGTCGATCTCCCAAAGGTTTAACCATGCTCTGGTGTCTTTATACCAACCTCGTTTAAGCCTTAGGTGGTTTTGGCTGGAATTTAAAGCTAGCTTAGGAAGTCTATGGTCTCCTATGCTATTGAGCTTGTGCTTGTATAACATAAGCCTAGTCATAGCTAGGCTCTCAATAGGGGAAAGACCCACTTCTATAAGGATAATAGGATAGGGTGTATTTTTTTTAATTTTAAGGTTATAAGTTATAAAACACTTCTGGATTTGCTCAATATTTTTCCAGGATTCTCTAGAGATGCTGCAACCCCAAACCTTACATCCATATAAGATAACAGGAGTGACTAAAGTTTCAAAGAGGAACTTCTTTCTATCCCACATTACGAGGTTTTTCGTCTCACAACTATTTTCCAGACCAAAATAAGCTTTCCACCCCCCATTAATCCTTTTTTGAATGCTATAGTTCTAGTTGAGCTTGTGATGAATATCAATTCCTAGGTACTTCTAAGAAGACACTTTCCCCAAGTTACTATCGTCATACATAAAGCTAGCGTAAGTGTCCTTATTGGATTTGATAATCATAACTTCTTTTTTTGTTAGTGTTAACAGACATAAACATGGTAGAGAGGAAATCCCTAAGAAGTCTAAGTTGCTTATCAAGATCATATGGGCACCTTGCGAGAAGAAAAATATCGTCAGCATAGAGAAGAAGGATGATGACTATCCCAGCTAAGGTCGTACCAGCACATCCTGCTTCCTCTAAACAACCTTCTAGCTTGTCGATGTAAATTCCAAATAGGGTAGGGGAGAGGGGGCAACCTTGTTTAACTCTGATATTACACTTAATATCTTTCGACCACCCCTCACTGCTCTTTAATTTGGCAATTACATTCTCATATAACCTTATAGCGGCCGCTCTTAGTTCGAAAGGAACATTTAGCTCTTCTAATCTATTCCATAGGTTGTTTCTAGGAATCGTATCTAAATTCTTTCTAAAGTCCACAAAGCAACAGAAGAGATTGGATTTATCATTGCGGCATTCCTCCACTATGATCCTAAGAGTAACGAGGTGGTCCATTGTTGAGTGATGCCTTCTAAAACCTGCTTGGACTTTAGCCCGCTTACCTTCACTTTCCAGCCAAATGCTCAACTTATTTTCCAAAATAATACCATATAACTTGGCTAAAAGAGGGTTGATCATAATTGTCTGATAAGTATAGGGGTTATTTGTATCCCCACTTTTAAAAATAGGGATAATGAGGCTCCAAGTCCAAGGTTTAGGAAACCCTTGCTTGACCGCTTGGTTGAAAAGCTTGTGGATGTGGGGGATGAGGATAGGACCTCCAATTTTTAAGATTTCCACCTG